>CM030363.1:7888852-8401352 GCA_017893485.1 Hemerocallis citrina | reverse complement strand
ATAATATATATATATATATATATATAGGGTTTTGCTCCATTGAAAACGGGTATGTTTTCAATGGGTTGGAAAACACCCATATAGGCCGTCGATCAGATCTTGATCGTGATCAACGGCTGAGATTTTAACCCGTTAAGCATCCCACTAACGCTCTCAAAAGCGGAGGGGCATTTTCGTCACTTCACGCCAAAAAACGTTTCAGACTTAGCGTTTTTTTGGCGTGAAGTTTTTTTTTGTCGAAAAAAACGCCTAGGCCGTTGTTGGGAGCAACGGCCTAGGTTGTTTTTTTTAACAAAAAAACATACCTTGGCCGTTGCTCCCAACAACGGCCTAGGTATTAACTCAGTATTTTCTAAACACTTAAACACAACAACGGCGTCATCTCCCTCACTTCGTCCCAAACACTCTCTCTCTTTCGCTCGTGCTCTCGAAACCCATCCCCAAACCCTACTTCACTCTCCCAACTCCTTGCCATCGATTCCCAACTTCTTAGCCTCCTCGATCTCCGCCCAACTCGGCAAAGCTCCCTATCTCTCTCTTCCTCACCCGAATACAGCAAAACCCTAACTTCACATCCAAATTCCCAAATCATCTAAACCCTAGCACCAATTGTCTTCCTTTGTCTACAACATCGTGCAGCGGCTTCTCACATCTTCGCCAACTCTCTATTGCTCTCTCTTTGGACCAGGTATTTTCTTAATCCCAATCTACTATAATGAACTCTTTGAATCTATTGAATTTTTTTCCAATTTTGGATTTGTCTTCTTTTGTAATATGCGTAGTAGTGTAGTCTATAATTTAGAGAGTATATAATTAGCTATGATCATGTATGTTGTGTACATTTTCTACGAAGTAGTGGTAGTTGTAGTGGTGGAACACAGGAGATGGAAAAAAACGAGATGAAAAAATTAAATTTGTATGAGTAGGTCGGATTCGCCGTGTAGAAGGTAACGGAATTTGTATAGGCAATTTCCGTCTCACGATTTGTGAGATGCGTCCGTTTTTCATTTCAATTCCATACAACGGATATGAAGTGATACATGGCCGTATCTTTCAAACCGAGAGTCAAAAGTCACCTCTGCAAGTTCCGGCGGCTCGTGTTTGGTGTGCCAGAGTTGATGCCCAAATTTAGGAAATAAGTTTATCATTTATGTTGTTTTTACGCGTATATAAATAAACCTTTAATCGACCTCGGAACTTGTGGAATACGTTATGAGTTGAAAATAGCTTAAACGAAGTCCAAATAAAGCGAAACTTTGCGAGTAGGTTGGTCTGGCCACTCACAAGTCATACCAACCTGTACATGCGAGTTCTGACTCGCGGTTTGCGAGATACGTCTATGTATCGCTTTCCGTTCAGTTTTCAATAGTATAAACGATACATGGTCGTATCTTTCAAACCGTTGGTCGGAACTCCCTTGTACAAGTTGCGTTGGCTTGTAGGCGGGGAGCCCGACCCAACGGCCAAATTTTGAAATTTTTGCATCTCGTTTATGTTATTTTCACGCGTATATGAAAAAACTTCAAACTACCTCGAAATTTTTTTAGTTCGGTCTCAATAAAAAAATGCTTAAACAAAGTTGAAAAATTATGAAACGGTGCACGTAGGTTGGGCTAACCATTCACAATGCAACGGAACTTGTATTTGCGAGTTCCGACCCACGGTTTGCGAGATACGTCAATGTATCGCTTCCCGCTCTATTTTAATGAGTGAAGATGATACACTGGCGTATATTTCAAACCGTGGGTCGGAACTCACTTTTACAAGTTGCGTTGGCTTGTGTTTGGTGTGCCCTAGTTGTCGGCGAAATTTAGGAATTTTTGCACCTCGTTTGTGTTGTTTTGATGCGTATAAGCGAACTCTTGAAATTTTTTCATCTCGTTGATTTGTGTTTGCTAATTTTCGCCGATTAATTAGTGTTATATATGCAAACTTTGTTACAGAGAAATGCCTAGAATGAGGGGAACCGGAAGGGGAAGGACATCTCACGAAGCACGGGGGGAACATTCCACAGAGAATGTGAGAACTATTAATTTGTAATATCCATAATTTTGTATTTAGTGATATTGATATGTGACTAATAATAATAATATTTTTTGGTTCATGTAGGTTGGTGCTTCCTCTTCGATGACAGGACATCGTGGTCCAGGACCAATAAATCCCGGCGAACTTACCTTGCAAGATCGCCACAGATCCACGGCAGTGTGGGGTGGGACGACGCGTAGGTGTAATTTCCGCACCCACGAGACCATCAAGGTGCATGCCCGCACCCACGAGTACCTTGTAGCGGCCGGTTTCTATGGAATCAGCATGATGGGTAATGTTAAACTCGACCGAGCACTTCTCTCGGCACTCGGGGAGCGCTGGAGGCCAGAGTCGCACACGTTCCATCTACCGGTCGGTGAGATGACGGTGACGCTACAGGATATAGCGATGATATCCGGTCTTCCAATAGATGGCTTGGCCGTGACGGGCAATATTAATTTTGATAAAATAGAGATGTGCAACGAACTGCTCGGTACAGAGTTTGATGAGGCGGATGGGGACAATGGTGACATTTTCCAAGGACAGTCAATCTGGCTATCTTGGTTGAAGGAACATTTTGATGAGACGCTGACCAACGAATCGCCCGACGAGTATGTACAGTCCTACACCAGAGCCTACATTCTAACGGTGATCGGAGGGATTCTATTGCCTAACTCATCGGGCGATATGGTGCACCTCATGTACCTACGATTGCTCGCCGACCTAGGCATAGCTGGCCGGTACAGTTGGGGAAGCTGCGCGTTGGCAACGCTGTACAGGACGTTGTGTCATGTAGCACTAGAAGGATCAGAAATGACCGGACCGATGGTTTTGTTACAGATTTGGTCCTGGGAGAGACTGCACTTGGGTCGTCCCCGCATTAAGAGACCCAAGGCTGGTTGGATGGCCCAACCTGAAGATCCTGCTATGTTAGCGCCATTGGGGGTCTACTGGGCTGGTACAAGGAGTTATAAAGACAACCCCAAGGGCGTAATAACGTACTACAGAGACGAGCTCGACCAACTACGTGAAGAGTTCGTGGTTTGGGTGCCATATACACCCGAGCGTGTGGGAAGACTACCGCCAATATGCACCACCGGGTTGCAGTTGTGGCTGACGATGGCCCCCCTCATCAACTTCGGTATAGTCGAGCATCCGCGACCGGAAAGAGTCCTTCGCCAGTTCAATCTTCAACAAGATTGTCCCCCAAGCTGCGCAAACCTATACGATCATGAGTTACACGCCGTTAGGGGTACCGGCCGCATGCCTACTCATGATTGGGCAGATTACCATCGTGTTCACGTTGCGGAATGGAACGAGCGACGGTTTGCACTTGTACTCGTCAATGTTCCGGAGTACGATGGAAGACTGCAAGGAAAGTACATGACTTGGTTCCGACAGTATACACGATTGTACATCTCTCCTGAAATGAACATACCTGCTGGTATCCAGCGAGAAATTAAGGAGAGGGAGATTGAACCAATACCTGCATATTCCAGTTCACAACCCATGTTCCAACCGAAGGCCACAGCTATACGTACAGTGGTAACTTCACATCTTCATATTTATTTTATAATTCTTCGTACGTGAAGTGAATGAATTCTTTCAATTATTTAATTTGTTGGTTTTTTCTAATTTAGATTGATACCACGATGGTCATGGCAAAAGAATGCGCGGATGTACTAAAAAGTAATGTGGGCACGCCTATGAAGACTTTTGCTCGGAGGATGCTCCTTGGATGCCGTAGCAATATGGATGCTTTGGGATGTGTCGATCGTTTGGATCGAGCATTATACAGACCGAGGGGGGGCCGACGCAAAAGTGTGAGGGGTAGGCCAAGTTCATTGCTCGGGCAACGGCCTCGTGAGATAAGAGAACGACAAGGTTCAACTTCACATCTATCTCACGAAGAATCTCACGAAGAAACGGAGGATGAAGAGAGCGGGGAGAGGGTTGTCGGTGACGTACAACAAGAGGAGAGTGGCGAAGATGAAATCCCCGACTCGCCAACCATGATGCGGCGCCGAAACCCTTACCGGAAGAGGTGAGCACCACAGCATTACACGCCCGGTGCTTAGGCAATGTTTTTGGGAGGTTGTAAATTATTTTTTTTTGATTTTGTGGGTATTAACCTTTTGTAACTAATTATTGGATAATTTGTTTCTTAAGTGTAAGTGTAGTTGATGTAGTTGTTATTAATTTCTGATTTTCAATTATGGTGGGTAATTTTGGTTGTCGTATATATGAATTTAGTCGGAGAATGTAAATGAGGGTAAAGTGTTTGGAATTTGGTGGTGTACAAGTTGTAGCAGCTTCAGCTGCTCAGTATAACTGAAGATTGTTTTTTTTTTTAACCTAAGCCGTTGTTGAAGGCAACGGCTTTGGTTCTGCAAGGAAAGTATACAAAATTTGTTGTGCTCTCTGACTTGTTGGCTCTAAAAATAGCCAACAAGTCAGAGAGCACCCCCTTTTTATAGATACACCCTAGGCCGTTGTTGTGGACAACGGCCTAAGTTGTATGTGAAAACATTAGAAAAGTTGCCTTGCTCTCTGACTTGTTGGCTCTAAAAATAGCCAACAAGTCAGAGAGCACCCCCTTTTTATAGATACACCCTAGGCCGTTGTTGTGGACAACGGCCTAAGTTGTAACGCCCCGAATTTCAAATAAGGATAAATTCGAGATTTCACAGGATCTTTACTTCACTTCGTACAATTTTACAAGGAATTTAAAACTTTTTATTCACAATACATCAGAGTTCAATTACAACTTGGTTTTGCACAGCGGAAGAATGAAATTTACAATAAAACATTTACAACATCTTTAAAATAAAACAACATCAGCATATCCACTTTATAGCTCCATGAATAGTCCTTTACCTGCATATCAATCTGTGGGCACGTCAGTTACTTACAACTGACAAAATGTTATACACGGCTATCCTCTCTATGCCGGGAATAGTATAACGATCTCATACTTTAACAAATCACAAAAAAGGGATTGAATGAACAAGTAAAGTGTCAAGGGTGATTATTCTAAATATAAGTGTATGTCATGCCTTAATGCCTAATGCACACAATTCTACACTAGGATGACACTAATGCACACTTGTTCAGATTCTATGCATCCCATACTACATAGGTCTGAGGGCAAGTGCCTACGTACTCCACATTGAAGGGTTCGATCCCTCGCCATGAGACTACCCAGTAATAAAACAAGTTTTAGAGTTATTTCACAGATACGGATCTCAGCCTCCCTGGCTAGCCTCCCTGGCTTATAATAACAGATCCCAGCCTCCCTGGCTATTATATCGTGATGATAATCCCGTAAATGCCCTTCTAGCCTCGGTATATACATATTCTCTGGAGTATGGTAAACATCCGTCGACTACCCTAAGTCCTGGATAAAATACAGTCCATCTCCTATGGGGCAACCACAGTCCACCAACTGGGTCTATAGCCACGGAGATCCACCGCCGACTATATAGAAGCACCCATTTACGTTTGCACAAGTCTATTACATCTTCACTTAAGTGCCTAATTATTCTTAAGTTCAAGACATGAATAATTTCCACTCATAGAATTAGTTTTACCTTCTACCGGACTTAATCAACAAATATAAGATCGCCCCACAGTAATATCTCAAAATCATATCAATCCTTTCTTTCATTTTTGCCGGTAACCGAAGTCTTACTAATTCTTAATCATAATTTTTCATGTACAAGAAACATGGGTATTCACACCCTTTAATAATCATGTCTTGACTTAGATATTTTCATGTCTCTAGCTTATCCACAATTTGGCCAATGTCTTATTTAGCAGTATATATAAATTTCTTAACCAATCATAAATTTCATTCACAAATCAACAACAACAATTCTTTACTCACACTTTCATTTTTAATTTAAAACTCATGAAATAATTCCAATAATCAAGTACAAGAATAATTAATTTCACATACCATATTTCTTTTATCCTTCTAAAATAGTATCATACCTTAATAATAAATCTTAAAACTTTACTTACTTTTTATCTCAATCTTTCTTTTTAAAGTCATAAAAATCTTAGAACTAACTTTAGTAAGTTCTAAATCATTTATAGGAATAATGGTATTTCTTTCCAAAATTTTAACTTGCTTTTAAAATTCATTAAAACATCAAAAAAAATAAAAGGGCACCCCTGAGCATCGAACCCGTGACTATACCCAGTCGGCACCCGAGACCACCCCCTAGCCACTAACCCATGTGGACTTGGCTATCACATGTTCAAACAAAACCCCATATGTATCGACTTTCGGCACTAGACTCACATCAAAGTCTTTAAAAAAATCATATTCTTAAAATAATTAACTTAAGAACAAAATTTCAAAATGTCTCTTTTACTTCTCAATCATACATAGAAAATATTTTAAGCAATTTCAATAAAGCATTCATTACATTTTATAAATACTAGGATTTTTCCTATCTTTTTAAATGCATTTTAAACTCACTAAATCATTTTAAAATCCAAAAAAAAAATAAAAGTTGCCAACACTAGGTTTCGAACCACTGCCAATCCACAACCCATACCGCACTAACCAATATGTCCTCTTGGACTTTTTGTTCAAAATGTTTAACGAAAACCTCTTATGCTATCTTTGGCTTCGGGTGGATTTAAAAAAAACAAACATATATATTTCGGCCTAATGGGTTTCGAACCCTGGACCACAACGAATGCAAACACAACCTCCAACCACTAGGCCAAGTGCACTAGTTGACACAAAGTTTACTTATAAGGTTTTGTTTAACTTTCTGTTATTTCTTTTCTTTCACAAAAACTTAATTCTTCAATCAATCAAGTATTTTCATTAATTTACGAAAAGTTTATTTAGACTGAAAAATACTCATTAGTAAAAGTTTATGGCTTTAAAAATTCACATTTGATAATCTATCTAAATTTCAATCAATTTCTTCTCTTTTATTACAAGAATGTAGTTCATCATTTTAATCAACTAGAAAATTTGTATTACTCAATTTAATCAAAATAGCACATTAGATCTTTTATGAACAATCAAATGAGTCCCATAGTATCAAGTTTCACTTTACCAAAAATGTATTTTCTTATTAAAAAAGGAAAACCCAACAATTATCAAAATCTCTAGATTCATATATACTAGGGCATGGCAATAATAAATTCTTTTCTCATTTATCAACTAACAAGTTGTAATTTAATCTACTAATCATAACATGATTCACTACTATTCACCACATCAAATAGCATAAATTGTTCTACTTATCATAATCAAAATTTCTATACTATTCATCTATAATTACTAGCATGCATAGTTCTAAATTAGAAAGCATGAGAACCCACATTTTGTTTGAAGGTTGAAAACTACAAATGAATGGCTCCTTCTTGCTCCTAGCAACTCCTAGTCCTCTTCTCCTCCTAGCAAATGCTCCAAGCAAGAGATCCTCCAAGCACAATAACTTTCTTACTCTCTTTCTTTTTCTTACACTCTTTTCTTTCTCTTTTCTTTCTCTTGTTTTAATTCTAATTTTTTGTGTGTGAAATGAAAAGGGGTAGGGTGCTATTTATAGGATTTTGGGAAGGTGTATCTTGCAAAATTTCATCCCTAATAAATTACTCTATTTAATTCTTACAACCCTTCCAATTCTAAACTCCTAAAACCTACAACTCTCCACCTCCCCACTTTTCCAAAGCACTAACTCCTCTCATTCAATCTCTCTCTTTCTCTCTTCATGAAACCGGCCACTCACTTTCATTTAATCCATAAGCAGCCAGTTATTAAAACTATACATGGTATACAAGAGTTGCCATTCACAAAAGGGCCATTCTCACCAAAAAAAAAAAAATGTATCTGATGATGACAAGTACAAAACCAAAGAGTCCGATAAACCCACGTTAATAGATCAGCGTGGTATCTATATATGTATCAAAGGTAAGAATCCATGCACGCATTGTAAAGAATTTAATGCCACCAAATTTGAATCATCATTTCATACATTATACCATACTTATAATTATCGTACTATATACTATATATGTTAGTGAAAATAGTTTTATTAAAATCAAAATGTATTGTGCACAAATAAAATAAATACACACACTTAAAAATTTATTTTGAAAATGGGTATGCACAAATACGCGGACCGAAATACGTGCGTTGCACGTAAAATTTCGAAATGCGAAAAATCGATTTTATCAACGGAAAATTATTAAAATATAATCAAAATAATATGAGAAAATCATATTTACCAATTTTATATATTTCATGATGAAATCACTGCACGTAGAAAGCACGTGCATTATACGTGCAGAAAATCGAAAAATGCATTTTAATCAAAATAGGGGGGAAATAAATTTCAGTTTTATAAAATAGATTTAAATACATAAAAATAAATAATTTAAACCTATAGAAAACATTGTACGTAGTGGTGGAAACACGTGCATCAAAACACGTAAAAAGCACGTAAATCCCAGGGATTGAAATATTATATTTTAGTCGACTAAAATCAATAAGGAAAAATGTATAAATAGTACGAATCCAAACTATGTAGTGAAACATATAACAAAAATATACGGGCGTAACACCCAGGGGCAAAATTGTAATTTCCAATTTTGCGGGGTGTTACACTCTCCCCCCCTTAGAATAGTTCCGTCCCCGGAACTCGCCAGGGTAAAGATTGTATTTTGTACAAGCCAAAGAAAATATTATTCTTGTATTTAAGAAACTACAACTTTAAAATATGCAACGAGGAAAACAAGATAAACTCTATATAGGAAAATTATGAATATTAAAATTTTATAAAAACAAACGAGAAAACTCACATAAGGAAATAAATATAATCATAAAGATATAATGGATTGAAAGAAGTTCCAAAGTGTTTCTAGATAAGCATTAGATAAAAGGGAAAAGTCAATTAAGTTGTTAATTTTGAAATAGTTCGGAAAACAATGTGGCAAGGAATAGTCAATAGGTAATTTAGAAAAATCTATCAATGAAATAGACGGTAGAAAATTTGCAATCTGTGAAACGAAATGGAGTTAGCAATTTAAAATAAGACCATTGAATAAGAGTTTGGAAAAATAAATGGGAATGAGACTCAATTGGAAATATAGATAACATAAAATGACTTTGTATAAAAATTATAATTTGAAAATATAAAATAGAAGACATACATTAAAATACTTTGTGAATATACAAAATTTTGTAGTGATGAAAATAATTTATAACATTAAGACAAAATAGTGTAAGGCACATACACGAGATGAAAACACAATTGGAAACAATAATTATATAGTGTAGCAAATTAGGACAATAGACATAAACAAGTATATGCAAAAATATTAATGTAGTAATTAGATGAGGGTAAAATGATATGTATAATAAGAATATTGAAATATATGATATATATATAGAGATCATTGGAAGAATATAAGTAATAACTAAGAGTGTAAAGACAGTTAAAATTTGAGAAAAGATAATGTATAAATAGTGAGTATATACAGTGCAAAACTATAAAAGTAATGAGTAGCGATTAATAGTAAAAATGAATATATCAAAACAAATATGCAATAATAGTACCGAATGTAAACAAATAAAAC
Organism: Hemerocallis citrina; assembly: GCA_017893485.1. Classification (NCBI taxonomy): domain Eukaryota; kingdom Viridiplantae; phylum Streptophyta; class Magnoliopsida; order Asparagales; family Asphodelaceae; genus Hemerocallis; species Hemerocallis citrina. The sequence continues at coordinate 8,391,722 of CM030363.1, read as the reverse complement.
AAATAGTAGGTCACATTTATATAGGTAGAAAATTTCAATTTAGTTTAAAATATATAGGATCAGGTAATATTGTATCACAGAAATCAAAATCAAATAAAATGAGTGCACAAAAGAAAATTTCATAAGAAAAATTCAGAATAATAAATGAAGAAAATAATTGTTGAAACATTAATTTAATAAATGGCAATTTAAAACTTTGACAAAATACGTAAAGTAATAGCAGATATAAACGGGTAAACATAAAGTGACATAAATAAATGAAAGACAAAAATTTTAAGTTTGAAAAATATCAAGACTAAGGAAGATAGACAAATAATAAATATTCAAATGATTTAATACCATAAGAAAATATTTATTTGAGAAATATTGACTACGGAGAAAGTACCATGATAAAAATCTACAAAAATAATTTGAGAGGGAAGTGTGTAAGGTATCATGAATGACGGTCCAAGCCAACCACGCTTCTACTGCGCCACTCTGATACCCAGGGGAAAATGTGCTCGCATACACTCTCATATCAATGTATACGAGAAAAACATCATGAATGAAAGTCATTAACTACTGCATTCACGACTCCAGCCATTCAAAAGAAAAAGAAAATATCAGTGCATAGAGCAACACAAATGTAAATCACTTACATTTAAATCTCTATAGACTGAAACTCACACTCTAGTGTCTGCAGGAATAATATTGTAACTACTCAATAAGGTGTCACGGGTTCTAAACTATAGTTAATTACTTTTCCTAAACAAATATTTAGTCTATCAAGTTCTGATTTACTTGGGTTAGCCGTAAGAGTCGGTTCCCAGCTAGCGGTGGTCCGAAGATGCTTAAGTACCGTGTCGCTTAGGGTTGTTTACACCCGGTTGACAGAAGGACTCTTTTGGCTTGTTCCCAAATTTACCGTCACTTTTTATCGTTCCTTATAAACTTGTACTACTTGTGAAGCATGCTCTGATACCATCTGTAACGCCTCGAATTTCAAATAAGGATAAATTCGAGATTTCACAGGATCTTTACTTCACTTCGTACAATTTTACAAGGAATTTAAAACTTTTTATTCACAATACATCAGAGTTCAATTACAACTTGGTTTTGCACATCGGAAGAATGAAATTTACAATAAAACATTTACAACATCTTTAAAATAAAACAGCATCAGCATATCCACTTTATAGCTCCATGAATAGTCCTTTACCTGCATATCAATCGGTGGGCACGTCAGTTACTTACAACTGACGAAATGTTATACACGGCTATCCTCTCTATGCCGGGAATAGTATAACGATCTCATACTTTAACAAATCACAAAAAAGGGATTGAATGAACAAGTAAAGTGTCAAGGGTGATTATTCTAAATATAAATGTATGTCATGCCTTAATGCCTAATGCACACAATTCTACACTAGGATGACACTAATGCACATTTGTTCAGATTCTATGCATCCCATACTACATAGGTCTGAGGGCAAGTGCCTACGTACTCCACATTGAAGGGTTCGATCCCTCGCCATGAGACTACCTAGCAATAAAACAAGTTTTAGAGTTATTTCACAGATACGGATCTCAGCCTCCCTGGCTAGCCTCCCTGGCTTATAATAACAGATCCCAGCCTCCCTGGCTATTATATCGTGATGATAATCCCGTAAATGCCCTTCTAGCCTCGGTATATACATATTCTCTGGAGTATGGTAAACATCCGTCGACTACCCTAAGTCCCGAATAAAATACAGTCCATCTCCTATGGGGCAACCACAGTCCACCAACTGGGTCTATAGCCACGGAGATCCACCGCTGACTATATAGAAGCACCCATTTACGTTTGCACAAGTCTATTACATCTTCACTTAAGTGCCTAATTATTCTTAAGTTCAAGACATGAATAATTTTCACTCATAGAATTAGTTTTACCTCCTACCGGACTTAATCAACAAATATGAGATCGCCCCACAGCAATATCTCAAAATCATATCAATCCTTTCTTTCATTTTTGCCGGTAACCGAAGTCTTACTAATTCTTAATCATAATCTTTTATGTACAAGAAACATGGGTATTCACACCCTTTAATAATCATGTCTTGACTTAGATATTTTCATGTCTCTAGCTTATCCACAATTTGGCCAATGTCTTATTTAGCAGTATATATAAATTTCTTAACCAATCATAAATTTCATTCACAAATCAACAACAACAATTCTTTACTCACACTTTCATTTTTAATTTAAAACTCATGAAATAATTCCAATAATCAAGTACAAGAATAATTAATTTCACATACCATATTTCTTTTATCCTTCTAAAATAGTATCATACCTTAATAATAAATCTTAAAACTTTACTTACTTTTTATCTCAATCTTTCTTTTTAAAGTCATAAAAATCTTAGAACTAACTTTAGTAAGTTCTAAATCATTTATAGGAATAATGGTATTTCTTTCCAAAATTTTAACTTGCTTTTAAAATTCATTAAAACATCAAAAAAAATAAAAGGGCACCCCTGAGCATCGAACCCGTGACTATACCCAGTCGGCACCCGAGACCACCCCCTAGCCACTAACCCATGTGGACTTGGCTATCACATGTTCAAACAAAACCCCATATGTATCGACTTTCGGCACTAGACTCACATCAAAGTCTTTAAAAAAATCGTATTCTTAAAATAATTAACTTAAGAACAAAATTTCAAAATGTCTCTTTTACTTCTCAATCATACATAGAAAATATTTTAAGCAATTTCAATAAAGCATTCATTACATTTTATAAATACTAGGATTTTTCCTATCTTTTTAAATGCATTTTAAACTCACTAAATCATTTTAAAATCCAAAAAAAAAATAAAAGTTGCCAACACTAGGTTTCGAACCACTGCCAATCCACAACCCATACCGCACTAACCAATATGTCCTCTTGGACTTTTTGTTCAAAATGTTTAACGAAAACCTCTTATGCTATCTTTGGCTTCGGGTGGATTTAAAAAAAACAAACATATATATTTCGGCCTAATGGGTTTCGAACCCTGGACCACAACGAATGCAAACACAACCTCCAACCACTAGGCCAAGTGCACTAGTTGACACAAAGTTTACTTATAAGGTTTTGTTTAACTTTTTGTTATTTCTTTTCTTTCACAAAAACTTAATTCTTCAATTGATCAAGTATTTTCATTAATTTACAAAAAGTTTATTTAGACTGAAAAATACTCATTAGTAAAAGTTTATGGCTTTAAAAATTCACATTTGATAATCTATCTAAATTTCAATCAATTTCTTCTCTTTTATTACAAGAATGTAGTTCATCATTTTAAACAACTAGAAAATTTGTATTACTCAATTTAATCAAAATAGCACATTAGATCTTTTATGAACAATCAAATGAGTCCCATAGTATCAAGTTTCACTTTACCAAAAATGTATTTTCTTATTAAAAAAGGAAAACCCAACAATTATCAAAATCTCTAGATTCATATATACTAGGGCATGGCAATAATAAATTCTTTTCTCATTTATCAACTAACAAGTTGTAATTTAATCTACTAATCATAACATGATTCACTACTATTCACCACATCAAATAGCATAAATTGTTCTACTTATCATAATCAAAATTTCTATACTATTCATCTATAATTACTAGCATGCATAGTTCTAAATTAGAAAGCATGAGAACCCACATTTTGTTTGAAGGTTGAAAACTACAAATGAATGGCTCCTTCTTGCTCCTAGCAACTCCTAGTCCTCTTCTCCTCCTAGCAAATGCTCCAAGCAAGAGATCCTCCAAGCACAATAACTTTCTTACTCTCTTTCTTTTTCTTACACTCTTTTCTTTCTCTTGTTTTAATTCTAATTTTTTTTGTGTGAAATGAAAAGGGGTAGGGTGCTATTTATAGGATTTTGGGAAGGTGTATCTTGCAAAATTTCATCCCTAATAAATTACTCTATTTAATTCTTACAACCCTTCCAATTCTAAACTCCTAAAACCTACAACTCTCCACCTCCCCACTTTTCCAAAGCACTAACTCCTCTCATTCAATCTCTCTCTTTCTCTCTTCATGAAACCGGCCACTCACTTTCATTTAATCCATAAGCAGCCAGTTATTAAAACTATACATGGTATACAAGAGTTGCCATTCACAAAAGGGCCATTCTCACCAAAAAAAAAATGTATCTGATGATGACAAGTACAAAACCAAAGAGTCCGATAAACCCACGTTAATAGATCAGCGTGGTATCTATATATGTATCAAAGGTAAGAATCCATGCACGCATTGTAAAGAATTTAATGCCACCAAATTTGAATCATCATTTCATACATTATACCATACTTATAATTATCGTACTATATACTATATATGTTAGTGAAAATAGTTTTATTAAAATCAAAATGTATTGTGCACAAATAAAATAAATACACACACTTAAAAATTTATTTTGAAAATGGGTATGCACAAATACGCGGACCGAAATACGTGCGTTGCACGTAAAATTTCGAAATGCGAAAAATCGATTTTATCAACGGAAAATTATTAAAATATAATCAAAATAATATGAGAAAATCATATTTACCAATTTTATATATTTCATGATGAAATCACTGCACGTAGAAAGCACGTGCATTATACGTGCAGAAAATCGAAAAATGCATTTTAATCAAAATAGGGGGGAAATAAATTTCAGTTTTATAAAATAGATTTAAATACATAAAAATAAATAATTTAAACCTATAGAAAACATTGTACGTAGTGGTGGAAACACGTGCATCAAAACACGTAAAAAGCACGTAAATCCCAGGGATTGAAATATTATATTTTAGTCGACTGAAATCAATACGGAAAAATGTATAAATAGTACGAATCCAAACTATGTAGTGAAACATATTACAAAAATATACGGGCGTAACACCCAGGGGCAAAATTGTAATTTCCAATTTTGCGGGGTGTTACATAAGTTGTATGTGAAAACATTAGAAAAGTTGCCTTGCTCTCTGTCTTGTTGGCTCTAAAAATAGCCAACAAGTCAGAGAGCACCCCCTTTTAATAAATACAGCCTAGGCCGTTGTTGTGGACAACGGCCTAAGTTGTATGTGAAAAAATTAGAAAATTGGTCTTGCTCTCTGTCTTGTTGGCTCTAAAAATAGCCAACAAGTCAGAGAGCACCCCCATTTATAGATACACTCTAGGCCGTTGTTGTAGACAACGGCCTAAGTTGTTTGTGAAAAAATTGGAAAAGTGGTCTTGCTCTCTGTCTTGTTGGCTCTAAAAATAGCCAACAAGTTAGAGAGCACCCCCATTTATAGATACACCCTAGGCCGTTGTTGTGGACAACGGCCTAAGTTGTTTGTGAAAAAATTGAAAAAGTGGTCTTGCTCTCTGTCTTGTTGGCTCTAAAAATAGCCAACAAGTCAGAGAGCATTTCCTCTTTATAAATACACCCTAGGCCGTTGTTGTGGACAACGACCTAAGTTGATTGTGAAAAATTTAGAAAAGTTGTCTTGCTCTCTCTCTTGTTGGCTCTAAAAATAGCCAACAAGTCAGAGAGCATCTCCTCTTTATAAATACCCAAGGCCGTTGTTGTGGACAACGGTCTCAGTAGTAAGTGCTTGGAATATTGTGTAATGCTCTCGAAATTGTTAGCTAGGGTTAGTGTTAAGGGTAGGGTTAGGGTTACAGTAAGGTTAGTGGTTTAGGTTTGGATTCAATGTAGGGGTTAGGGTGGGATTATTTTTAGTTGGAAGTAGATAGGTAATAAGTTTCCAGTAGAGAGTTGTTGGATATTTAAGTTCTATCATTAATGACATGTCTCTCCCCTCTTTACGTGCACTGCCTTCTGAACTCTACAAAATAGACGTTTATATGAATTTTTGTCTTGTTTATTTTTATTTTTCAATTCCATATTTGATTCGTTAGAGTTAGGGTCAGGGTTAGTACTACCGGGGGTTAAGGATAGTTTTTCCATATAAGTTCTATCATTAATTCACATGTACATCACCACATGTAGTTTTTCCATTTATTGCACCTTTCCGAAAATACTCTTCTAAAATTCCAAAAACCCACCTCCGCGTATGAAAAATATTCAGTATTTATGATGGACAAGAAGAAATCAAAAAATAAAAAAGATTCGATCCGCTTATGAGCGGAGAGTAATCAGATCAAACTACTTGGCCAACAAGAACTGCATGTGACTATTTTTTTTACAATGTTTACATTGAAGATGTTCCTATAGACATTCTCCAGACATGTAGCTGGGAAGAATTCCACAAGATTGGGAAGAAGAGGTGTGATCACATGTAATAAAACAAGTTTATTATGGAAAAAACGGTCTAAGGTAAAACCCCACATGTAACATGTACATTAGATATTTTAATATGGAAAAAACCTAAACTACATCATCACATGTACCTCCCCACATGTACCCTAAAAATGTGAAAAACACATATGTGCATTCCCACAGGTCGTTTTATCTCCAAAATCGAAAAAATCACATGTAGGAACCCACATGTAGTTTTCTCATTTATTGCACTCTTCCGGAAAAACCCTCCTAAGATACCAAAAACCCATATCCGAATATTAAAAAGTACCCAATAATTATGATGAACAAGAACAAATCAAAAATAACAAAAGATTCGATTCGCTTATGAGCGAAGAGTAATCAGATCAAACTACTTGGCCATTAAGAACTGGATCTGATTATCTTCTGTAAAAAAAAAACTGTAAATAGGGACCATCATGTAATGGGAAACCATAACAGAAAACCACATGTATATTTTGACCACATGTATAAACCAATGTGAAGATTATTCCAAAAAAGTTCAAAGATTACTCTAAAACACTATCGCCAACTGTTGCTTCTGTGGAAATTTTGGATGTGGAATCTCGTCGTGTAGTAATTGTGTGCAGTTTTTCGAGTCACTTTAAAAGGTGGAAGTAATGGAAAAATAAACAAAGATATCTTAGCGATATACAAGTATGGATTATCTATCTTTTGTATAAATTTCCACAGAGACTGAACGCAAAGAGTCAAGAGAATATTGTAAAAATCCCACAAAAAATCATGCTTAGGCCGTTATTGGAGACAACGGCTTAAGGCAAATTTATGAAGGGGTCCTTTGTGACTTTTTGCTTTTTAAAAGTTTCAAACTAAAACCAAAGCTGTTGTTATAGACAACGGCCTAAAGTATTCAGCCTGGTTAGGGTTAGGGTTAGGGCTAGGGTTAGGGCTAGGGTTAGGGTAATCACGTATGTAATTTGTGCTAACGGGGGTTAAGGGTTAGGGTGTAATACCCTGATTTTTCAATTAATGGAAAATTATTTTATTTTGCACGTAGTGTGCACGTGCAATATTTGGGTTGAATTATTTTTATTATGATGTGTATAAATATATATATATTTGTTCTCAAATTATTTTGTACAAAAGCCTTTTTTTAATAAATAAGAAAGCCTTATTTTAATTTAATTAAAAGCCCTTTTTCTTAAAAAGCCCAAATATATTTTATTTTATTTATTTTACCAACTATTTTGGCCCAAGAATAAAGCCCATGGATTAATCTATTTTTTAATTAAACTTGTCATGTAGAAGACTAATTTATCATTATTTTATTTTTGGTACAAATTAAAATGTACAAATTTTGGCCTAGTTGCATGCACGTGCACTACACGTACACGTGCTATGCACACTCTTGATGAGGCCGGGATGCATTCTTTTTGGAGGGAGATTTGATTTTTGTCATGGTGATCATGGAGGTAGTTTTGTGAATGTGGGTAGTTTTCATAACTCCTACTTTGATCTAGGCCCTCCATTCTACAACCACCTAAGCAATCTTAGCCCTCCATTTCACTTATCTTTTAGTATAAATACCCCCCCTCTCATGGCTATTTCCATATGCAATTTCATATTTCCAAACTATAGTCCTATTTTAATATTAGTGTGAGTTATAAAAAATAGAGAGTTGTGTGGGATTGCTTGGAGAAGGAGAGGCCGGCATCATTGAAGGAGAAGAAGCATTCGGTTTTGCTTGGTGTGGAGCTTGCGCGCGCTTTGTCTAGGAGGAGGTGCTTTCATTTACAAGGACTTGGTTGCTTTTTGTGTTTTCTCTCCATACAAGGTGGGTAAAACTTTCATATTTCTAATGTAGGAACCTATGCTAGTTTTAATTACCAACCCTATGCATGAAAATTTTCAATAAGAACGTTTGTTAATTGTAATATTGAAACATGTAATTGATTGAGAAAAAGGGCACGCTTTAATTTGAAAAGAATGATTTTCTTGAATGATTGAGTTGCAATTATGCTAATTAATGAGTAATAGTATACTTTGTGACGTAGATGAACTAATGAAATTACCTTGTTATCATTAAAGAAGAACCACTCAAAAATTGGTAGTTTTGAGTTTACCTATTCATGTGCTAAATAAACATTTATGTTGATATGGGTATGGATAAATCCAAAATATATGTGTTGTTAAGTAAGAATTAATAACAGTGAATTATCATAAGAAAAATTGTGAATAAAAAGGGATTAGAAGACTAATTGATTATTCAATGTCGAAAATAAAAAGTATAGTAGTCTTAATGAACAATTTATTAATTTGTGTAGAAAAAAACTATGTTTTTGGTGCAAAAATTATTTTTTACTTGCTGTTATGAAAACCATATGAAGAGGATTTAATCTGAAATTTTTCAGTAGTTTTTACAAAGGCAATATGAACTTAGTTAATTTGAACATCGAGTTGTCTTTTTAAAACAGTACGAATATGAAACATATGGGTTTTATTGGGTATTGTGACAACCTGAGCTAGTAGCTCAGGCGGTCACTGAGTGCGGCTGGCTTCTCTGGGGTGAGCGGTTCGATCCCTGTGTTCACAACATATTTTTTTACCATTTGAAAAATATATATAACTTTCAACCCGAAAGCATATATACTAAATTCGCCCTTTCATATCGCTAGCACAGTTCGGCCATGCGGCGGGTGCTCTTGGCTCTGTTTCCGTTGTGCCTGGGTTCGATTCTTACCTTCGGCATTTATAAAAAAATATTTTTTTTGGGAGTTGTAGATGTCCAAAAAATGTGAAAAAAATATGGTAATTCTCATAAAAATGTAAGGAATTTTATAAGAATGATTTGGGTATTATTTGAATAAATTTAACTATGGTTTGGAGTCAAAAAGCATATAAAGACATATGGTTCTAAATGGATTATTGGTATGAAACTATACTTGAAAGAATAAGTAAATTGGCACATTAAGAGTTGATTTGGCAAAAAGAAATGTAGTTGTGTGACATGACGCAATTATCTTTGTGGAATAAAATGAAATGTGTACATTGTTTAGTAATGTAGAATTATTATGATGTGATAATGGATGAGTATATGCAAACTCAATGATGGACTTGTGAACAAAATGAGAAATCATGGATTGAAAAGATAATGTACATATGAGTATGAGAACTCGATATGGAAATTTTATATGAATTGAAGATTGTGAAATGAAATTTGAAATAGAGTAGCTAAGTCTCCCCGGCATTGAGAAAGAAAATGAAATGAAATTAGACCAAGGTTGGTCAAGTTGTAATAAACAAATAAGTCCGGTTGATGGAGAGGCTAACTCTAGAGATTATTTTTGTTCATGATTTTTAATAAAACTAAGGATCAGTACATAGTGAAGATGTGATGAAAGTAGAAGAAAAACACGGGTATGGGGGCCAACGGATTTGCGGCGAGAGGGTATTCACAGGTCCTTCACGATGCGTCGTGACATGGCGTGGATACTGCTCCCGAGTACCGTCCCGGTGGCGACGCTCGTGGGATGTTCGAGTGGCTATGGGTGGTGCCATTGTTCCATGGCGGAGGCTGAATTGTCCATAGGTTGCCTGCTCGATGCGTCGTGTCAGTGCGTGGGATTCTCCTCCAGGCTGCCTGGACATGGGCTCGTAGATCATAGGACATCTAAGACACTACCGTAATTACAGTAGTAGACTAAGTCATAACGGGGGATTGAACCCTAGAAAGATGAAGAACGGATAAGGGCTTGCCCTCGGACCTATGTAGTATGGGATGCATAGAATCCGAACAAGTGCGCATTAGTGTCATGTAACATAAATAAATGCATTAAGGATTAAGTGCACAATCACAACACGACATCAATAGGGTAGTCCCTTTAGTTTGAATTGTGACAAGTTTGTGTTTGTTAAATATGGAAAGTTAAGTTATACTATTTCCGGCATAGAGAGGATGGCCATGTATAATGTTCGTCGGTTGAATAAACTGACGTACCCACAGTCTTATATGCAGGTGAATGACTTGTTAAAGATTAAAGAAGAATGGATGCTTAAAGATTATATCATGCTGTTGTACTTTTATTCAATTGTTGTAAATTTTACTTCCGCTGTGAAAAAGAAAAGTGTAATATTAATGTAATCTCTGATGTATGATGAAAAGTTTAAATTTCCCTGTAAAATTGTACTAAAGAAAGTGAAAAGATCCTGTAGAACATCTCGAATTCAGCGTATTTGGGATTCGGGGCGTTACATAGGGTTAGGGCTAGGGGGGAGCAAGGGTTTGGTTAGGGTTATTGTAAGGTCTAGTTTATGTCAAGAAAGATATTTGCGGTAATATCTGGTTTTGGCTGGTCATTAATTAATGGTTGTTGGTATAAACAAAAATACCCCTGTCTTTGGTATATACATGTGTTGCTCATTAATTAATGGTTTTGGCTGCGGTAAAAATTATAAACAAAATAGATACGCGAATATCATCTGTCTTTGGTATAGAGTTCCAAGGAGACTGTATGCAAAGAGTGAAGAGAAAATTGAAAAAACAAAAAAATGGAAGATTATCAAATTTTTTTTAATTTTTTTTTACATATTTAACCACCATGATTATATATTGGTTTGAAAGGTGGTAGTAATCGGCACTTAAAAAAAATATAGTGGAAAGATATACATGTGTAGATCATCTATCTTTTGTATAAATTTCCACAGAGACTGTACGTAAAGAGTAAAGAGAGCACTCCAAAAAGTCCAAATTTTTGAGTTCAAGTTAGGCCGTTGTCTGGAGCAACGGCCTTAGTTATTTATCAAAAATTAGATTGCTCTCTAACTTGTTGAGCCTTTTGTGCTCTCCAAGTCAGAGAGCACCTCCAAAAATCCCAATTTAGTGAATATAACCTAGGTCGTCGTCTGTGACAACGGCCTAAGGTATTCAGGGAAAGGTTAAGGGTTAGGGTTAGGGTTAGGGTTAGGGTTAGCACAACCCTAACCTTAATCTTGACCTTATACTTGTAAATCAATCCGGCCTATATTTTTTGGATATGTGGGTATTGTAATAGCATAATCAAATCTATATATATCATACTTAAAAAGATCACAAACGTTATGAAAATAACAGGAAAAAGGTGAATATATTCCCTTTGTAATGGAACACTAACATGTATCCTACTTCTAGTTTATTAGAACCTGTGAATATTTCCAAGCATATTACCTTAATAATTTTATATTGGTTAGAGAGAGGAAAAAAATTGTAACGTAATAAAAAATTTATAAATAATAGATACGCGAATATCATCTGTCTTTGGTATATAGTTCGAGGGAGACTGTACGCAAAGAGCGAAGAGAAAATTGAAAAAACAAAAAAATGGAAGATTATCAATTATTTTTTATAAAAATTTCTTTACATATTTAACCACCATGATTATATATTGGTTTGAAAGGTGGTAGTTATCGGCACCTAAAAAAAATATAGCGGAAAGATATACATGGGTAGATCATCTATCTTTTGTATAAATTTCCACAGAGACTGTACGTAAAGAGTAAAGAGCACCCCAAAAAGTCCAAATTTTTTAGTATAACTTTGGCCGTTGTCTGGGGCAACGGCCTTAGTTACTTAACAAAAATTAGATTGCTCCCTGACTTGTTGAGCCTTTTGTGATCTCCAAGTCAGAGAGCATCTCCAAAAATCCAAATTTTTTGAATATAACCTAGGCCGTTGTCTAAGGCAACGGTTTTAGTTACTTATCAAAAATTAGATTGCTCCCTGACTTGTTGAGCCTTTTGTGATCTCCAAGTCAGAGAGCATCTCCAAAAATCCAAATTTTTTGAATATAACCTAGGCCGTTGTCTGGGGCAACGGCTTTAGTTACTTATCAAAAATTAGATTGCTCTCTGACTTGTTGAGCCTTTTGTGCTCTCCAAGTCAGAGAGCATCTCCAAAAATCCCAAATTTTTGAATATAACTTTGGTCGTTGTCTGGGGCAACGGCCTTAGTTACTTATCCAAAATTAGATTGCTCTCTGACTTGTTGAGCCTTTTGTGATCTCCAAGTCAGAGAGCATGTCCAAAAATCCAAATTTTTTGAATATAACCTAGGCCGTTGTCTATGGCAACGGCTTTAGTTATTTATTAAAAATTAGATTGCTCTCTGACTTGGTGAGCCTTTGTGCTCTCCAAGTCAGAGAGCACCTCCAAAAATCCCAAATTTTTTACTATAACTTAGGCCGTTGCTATAAACAACGGCCTAAGGTTATCAACTCCTTTAAAACTTGTAATATTTAGTGAAAAACCAAATTCATTTATTAATCTAGGCCGTTGTCTTCAACAACGACCTTAGTTTAGAAAAAAAAAATTTACAAATACAGATACAGCCGTAGCTGATACATTTTAGTAACAAACCAATATTTACGTACCACAACAGTATTAACAAACGACACAAACAAACGATACTTATGTCTCAAGAATTACATTTACAATTACCAATCGAAGGTAATTAACCAAGTGACACGAAGAGTTTTGAATATATATCCAGCAATTTCAGTTTACAAATTACAATTCATAGTGCATCATCATATCTCGAGTCGGAACTGTCTTCTTCGGAAGGAATTACTTCTTGCCTTCAATGAAAGATTATGTTTAGTTAGTAAGAAACTCAATTGCCACAAATAAAGTATAATAAATTTAAACAAGTGACAAGCATAAAAGTTAGGCCATCATACCCCTCAAATAAAGTTGGACAATTTCTTGAATCATGATTCATTTGGACAATGCCGCATCTTCGGCACCTTCTCGATTTTTTAATGCGGAGTTGCTCTCTAATCGGCCTCAATCTTTTGGCGCGAGGCCTTCCCTTTGTTGTGCACTGCTGTGGGTCACCAATGCGTGTAGGTATGTGTCCACTCCCTTGGTCATGAGGTTGTGCACTTGGATGCGGTTGTGAACTACCTCCGGCTTCGACACTATCATGTGGTTGTGAGGCATGTTCCGGTTGTTCACCTGATCTTGGTTGTAGCCGAGAAACCCCGTCAATGATCTTCTGCAAATTCTCCAACGTGTATTTGTAACTCTCATTGGAGGAACAACCGAGATCAACAATTTGTTTTGCATGGTAGCTCAACTCACAATATCGAGAAGCAAAATTCTCGGTGTTGGGTTCGGTTGGAACTGATGTGTAACTTCTTCTCATTACATTCCTTGTCCATCTTCTTTTAATATATACATCCGGAAGGGATGTGTGATGGGAGAAACGAAGTACCGCTAAAATATGCCTGCAAGGAATGGCAAGAAATTCGAACAAGTGACATGCACATGTAATAATTCCACTGATTTTGGATAATTAAAGAAGACGAGCCGGTTCTGATTCTCCACATAGTATCACATGAAAGGGTGAAGTGGTGAACTATCCGGTGTCTCAAGATCGGCAACAAATATCACATTGTACATGAAGCTTTTTGTGACTTCATCTTGGAATTTGTAAAATATTTTCAAAGTATATGTTTTTGCCATTTGTGCCTCCAAAGCCCATTCGCTCTTCAACTTCGGTCTCTTCTCACGGTTACGATGATTTTCTTTCAATTCATCGTGTCTTTGCCTTCCCAAAAAACGGTCGAAGATGACGGCAAATTCGTGCAGGGAATACTTTTTTTCTGTATGATGCTTTAGAGCAGAATGTGCCGACTCAACCCGTTGGCTACTCAACATGCCGGCCCAAAATGATTCTTTAGCGTAGATGGGTGCCCAACTTTCACGGATATCGAATATATCGTTCAACCATTTGTTACTCTCTAATCCGTATTGCGAAATCAAAATATTCCACTTTTCTACAAATTCATGTATATATTCCGAATTGTAGATTACATTCTTCAAGGACTCCCTAAACTTGTCGACATCGAAACCAAGACGAACCTCCTGGGGTAACTTATCCATAATGTGCCAAATACAAAAACGATGCTGAGTCTGGGGAAAAACTTTCTTAACTGCGGCGGCGATTCCACGATCTTGATCGGTGACAATACCGGATGAAGCACGATTCATAACCCCTAACCACTTTTCAAAAAACCATTCAAACGAAGAGGCCGTCTCATTTGGAATGAACCCACCTCCTAAGAAAGTCGATTGCCAGTGATGATTCACTCCAACAAACGGAACAAATAACATTCTGTAATGGTTCGTATTGTACGTGGCATCAAAGCAAACTACATCGCCAAATTCTTCGTAATTCATCCTACAAATACCATCTACCCACATACAATGTGACAACCGCCCTTCGGGATCGACTTGAATGTCATAAAAAAATGAAGGATCCGTCTGTTTCTTAGATTCGAAAAATTCAATTAGCATTGTAGAATCGTGTCCTTTTAATGCTTCTTGCGAGTCTCTAACTAAATTTCTAACATCTTTTTCTGTGAATCCTACTTGATCATAACCACCGCTAGCACTTTCGAAGTAGAGCATTTGTCGACATGTTTGGATATTAGCTTGGTTCATTTGGTCTATAATCTTTTTGTCCGTATTTGACACGGACCTGTTACGGGGCAATAGGTGCCTTTTACCGGGTGAGGTGAATTCGTGATTGTGTTCTTCGTGAAATGAATACACCACCCACGTATTACTTGCTTCGTTCAATTTTACACGAACGCAAGCCTTGCAACCCGTTCTACTGGTTATTCCACGTCTACCATCACTATGTTGACCCGGCGACGACCCAGCTTTATTACAGAGGTATGACTTATCTACTTCCATTCCCCCCTTTAATTTATTCCCACCCTTACGCATTGCAAAACCCCCACAACGAGCATATGCAGAATAGAATTTCTCGGCCTCAACTAAAGTGGGGAATGTCATACCTAACTTTGGTTTCAAATGCTCTTCGACTATCGGCATGGAATCAGTGATTGGTTCTGCCAGGACAAAATTATCGCCGGCAGCAGAACTCTCCATATCGTTGTTCATCTAAGGTAAAAATATATTATTGGTCAATTAATATACACATTATATACAAAATATCTTGTTAACAAACAATCGCGATATATATAATAAGTGACAAAACGTCGAAAACGACGTCATATAAATACAAATATCTATCAATTGGGTACGGCTAATCGCACCCAAGGTAACGGAACTTCTACAAGTAAGTTCCGATCCACGATTTGCAAGATAAGGCCGTGTCTCGCTCGCATTCCCCTCACTCTTGAACTGAGGTTGTTGTTTGATATACGGTACAATTCCGCACAAACGAGATCAGTAAATTCCTATACTTTGGGAGTGGGAAGGCGCCAAAACACATGAGCCAACAAAATTTGTAGAGGTGAGTTACGGCTAACGGTTTGCCTATTACGCCGATGTATCGGTTTCACTCACGGGAATGAATTGAAAGCGATACACGGGCGTACACTTGAAACCGTGAATCCAAACAAACTTCTATGAATTGCGTTGGCTTGTGTATGGCGAGCTCGACGTAATCGGAAAGTTCCACAAAAAATTTTTCGCTTTGTGCGCTATTACTAACATCGAATAACAACTAACAACAACTAATACTACGTCTACTTCCCCAATTAAACTAGAATTGCCTACTCTATAAATCCATCCCCACATAATATAGCAATTGCACATTCAAACATTGAAGAAAAATTTCCAAACAATCAGCGTAGTTAGGACAAATTTCCAATCAATTTCCAATCAATTTCCAATCAATTTACTCAAGTATGACAAATTAGTACCTTTAACAATGAGGGTGTTCGGGAGGCCGCTGCGCGCTGCTGTAGAGAAAGGAAGGGGAGTAGGGTTTGGCTAATTTATTCGGGATTAGAGTTTTAGGGTTGGGTAGATTTCGTAAGGGTTAGGGTTTTTTTGTAATTGGGATTTTGCTGTATTCGGGTAAGGAAGAGAGAGATAGGGAGCTTTGCCGAGTTGGGCGGAGATCGAGGAGGCTAAGAAGTTGGGAATCGATGGCAAGGAGTTGGGAGAGTGAAGTAGGGTTTGGGGATGGGTTTCGAGAGCACGAGCGAAAGAGAGAGAGTGTTTAGGACGAAGTGAGGGAGATGACGCCGTTGTTGTGTTTAAGTGTTTAGAAAATACTGAGTTAATACCTAGGCCGTTGTTGGGAGCAACGGCCAAGGTATGTTTTTTTGTTAAAAAAAACAACCTAGGCCGTTACTCCCAACAACGGCCTAGGCGTTTTTTTCGACAAAAAAAAATTTCACGCCAAAAAAACGCTAAGTCCGAAACGTTTTTTGACGTGAAGTGACGAAAATGCCCCTCCGCTTTTGAGAGCGTTAGTGGGATGCTTAACGGGTTAAAATCTCAGCCGCTGATCACGATCAAGATCTGATCGACGGCCTATATGGGTGTTTTCCAACCCATTGAAAACATACCCGTTTTCAATGGAGCAAAACCCATATATATATATATATATATATATATATATATGTATGGAAGTCTTCCATTGTGCACCACCTATGGTGCACACGGCGTGTGCACTCGGCCTGCCCGCCTTCGTATTGACGATCAGAACCGTTCACATTAATCTACACATCTAAATTAGTCTAAATATGTAAAATCAAATCATTTGAAATTCATTTGCCCATCCATTGAAGTGTTATAAAATTGCATGGCTGAAAATCATTATTTTTTATAGTCACATGATGGATGGGCAAATGAATTTCAAATGATTTGGTTTTATATATCTAGACTAATTTAGATGTGTATATCAATGTGAACGGTTCGGATCGTCGGTACGAAGGGGGGAAGGCCGAGTGCACACGGAGGGCTGGTGCACAATGAAAGATCTCTCTCTCTCTCTCTCTCTCTCTCTCTCTCTCTCTCTCTCTCTCTCTCTCTCTCTATATATATATATATATATATATATATATATATATATTATAATTTTAATTGGAGTGTTTGTCACCAAACAAACACGTGCAATGCACATGCTAAAAGAGGTCTTAGGTTCAATGTCAGACAACGTCAGAATTTTTTTTACAAAAATATCTATCTACTATTTTAATGGAAGAGTTTGTCACCAAACAAACTACATTTCTAACCAAACAAACACGTGTATTGTAATCAAACAAACACGTGCAATGCACATGCATAACTAATATAAAAAATGTCTTAGGTTCAATGCTAGACAACGTCAGAAATTTTTAAAATATATATATTTATAAAGACATGCATTGCACGTATAAATTACTAGTTTCTAATATTATAATGGGAGAGTTGGGGTTGTCAGTTGTAAACAACCTGTAATTTGTAGACATTCAACCATCTAATCTCAACCATTCATTTTAAGAGAGAGTTATACTAACCATTCAATTACTCAGCTAGTTAGTTACCATAATCACCTCAAAGTTCAAATTTATTTACGACATAATTATTTATAAAAGTGCAACTCATATAAAATAAAAGTTGATGCTACTGGAGATAATTTGTAAAGAGCATATGATGAGTAAAGTGAGATCTCAAGTTCGATGTTAGATTATCTCTTAGTATTTACTTTTAAAAAAAAATTAGAACGTGCATTGCATGTACAGATTACTAGTATATATATAATACTTGAGTTGTCAAAGCATGTTCATTATTATGCTTGTATTTCGGTTAAATAAATCGTTCAAATAGCTTATTCCTGCAACTTTAAGAAATAAGTTTATTTCAAACAATAATTCTTCGAATAGATCACATCATATAGGTCATACTCAAAACCAAATTTTAAGGCCCAACTTGCATTATTACTCTATTATATTACAACAAGAATAAAAAAACCATAGCATTCTAATGGCAAAAAGAATATGAAAAAACCAATGTTTTACAAAACAAAGAGGAGAGTTGGCCGGTCCGCTTTTTTAGGGTCCAACCGGGTTCAACTGGAGTTGAAACAGATTTGGCTAAAGGAGGTCTACTTTAATTAAACACACACGTACTTGATATTTGTATACAATAATAACAATATTGACAAATTGGTATATTGGTGAGAGCATCCACTAGCGTTTGTTATTTGTCGAAAATTTATATTTTTTGAAAAAAAAGTCTCACTATCAGTTTGCTAAATATGCGTATTTAGCAAAAGAAGTGAACAGTGAACTCTCAAATTTAGCACACTCATTTAGCAATCGCCAAATATAGAAGACGGAAATCTTCTTTCGACCGCTAACTTTCTTCAGTAATTTTTTTCTTCTAAATTTACGAAAATGCCACTCTTTCTTTACAAAAATGCCGTTATATATATATAAATCTCGGATATGGAAGATCTTCTTCTGTTCCATAACTTTCTTAGCAACTTTTATTTCCATATTACGAAAATATCATTGTATATTTATAAAAATGTCATTTAAAAATATAAAATAGAAAATTGGTGCACAACAGAGAGATGAGAGAGAGAGCACAGGAGAGAGAAGGAGAGGGGAGAGGGGTGAGAGAAGCTGGACGTGCATGGCTTCCTTGGGGCCAGAGCAAATCTTTTGCTCAAGTCCTTCAGTCTTCCCGCCCACCAACTCATCATCACCCCCCTGTCACAACTCCTCGAATCCCACATCGCCATCAATATCCCCCTCAGGTTTTTACTCTCCCACCTTCCAAACTACCTCCTCTCCTCAAATCTCCCCCATACCCTCCCAAACCCATTTCCCCCCCAAACCCTTATCCTCGCCGCTGCCCTATTCCACCGCAAAAATCCCGTCTCCAAAAAATGGAAAAACGCTGCTTGAAATGCGGCGAATCTGATCACTTGGCTGTTGATTGCCGCCAGAGCGGAATCCACTGTTTCAACTGCCGGAAGTTTGGCCACAGAGTTCGCGAGTGCCCTCTACACAACCGAACAAACTCCCTCACCATCGCAGTTCCTCATAACTCAGACATCGCTGCGGCTCTCCCTGGCTTGCATGCAAGCGCTTTCCTTCACCTTATCAATCCGCGAAGTCGCCCTGACGCTGCGACCATCGAAAGTGCTCTTAATTTTGCTTGGCGCAGGCAAGGTGGCTGGTGGGTGGTTAAAAAGGTTAGTGAAGCGGTTTTTCATGTCCAATTCCCTACAGAGGAAGAAGCCAAGAAGGTCATCTCGGATGGAGTTTTTCAATTCTCCGGCTTCAATGCCACTTTCTCCCCTTGGTCCATGGACTATGGGGCTAGGCTTAAGCCACAATCTTGCTATGTGTGGATCAACATGCCGTTGCTACCATTCCACCTCTGGAACCAAGCTTCGTTGGAACATCTGATACTACCGTTTGGCACCTTCATCACTATGAGTGCGGCCATGAAAAATGTCACGACCAGAGATCAAGCACTGGTCCTCATTGAGGTCCCAGATGTGAGCCTCATCCCCAAAAATATCCTCGTTTAATACACCGTTCCATGGACTCAGGAGACCCAAAGTCATGATGTCCCAGTTCTGATTCTGGGGAATCCCATTCCGTCTACTGATGTGGCCCAAGGCAAGGTGCAACTCTTCACCGCCGGCTCCTCCTCTTCCTCTTCCACTTTCTGGCGCCGGCGACCTGAGCATAATGCAACCCTTATCCCGCCGCAAATCACGGTTCCAAATTGGGATACAGTTGGCGTGGAGCCAATCCCGGAGAATTGGGATACAGTTGGCGATAATTCAGTTGTGGATATCCCGCCTTCCCCCAAAGATGGTAACCACATTGCAAATTTTCTCAATATTTCGGGATTGGCGGAGTCTTCAGTGGAAGGTTCGAAGCTTGCCCCCATTGAACAGATTGCCCTTGACCCCACCCGTCCTCTTGCTGTTACAATCCCTGATCCTCTGGCCCACCATGTTATTGAGGTCCCATCTGACTCGCCAAAGTGCAACCTGGCAGCTACTTCTGAAACATCCCGTACAGTGCCTGATAGCTCCTCCAATTCTCATGAAGTACCCCATGAAGAAGAAACACAGCAAATGATTTGGAAAGGAAAGTTGGTCACATTCCCCCTATCCCTCTACAAAGAAATCAAACTGGCAGTCGAGAATGCACTTGAGAATTGTGTAGCTAAGCGCGTTGAGAAAACTGTGGCTTCCCCATCTATGATGTTCAGTGCAGGCACCAAGGGCAAGGCAGCATCCAGCTTCCGCACTAAGTCCCTCATCCCCAGATATCGTAGACTGCTAGCATCCTCTGCCTCTGGCTCTGCCCCACCTGGTTTTGATGACTCTTGCAACAAGCGGCGGAAGAGGAGCCGTTCCGCTACTAAGATTTCTTCCACTAGGCCGTTCATGCATCACCTCCGAGCATCCACCAAATCTGCCTCCCAACGCTCAAGTGAAGGTACTTCCTTCTCTTTTTATTCGGTCAATAATGCATGCATTAATCCGTTTGCACTGTTATCCTGCGACGATATTATTGAGGTGGCAGAGACTATTGGAGTTGAAGCCTTAGGGCCACACTCTGTTGACAACATCAAGCAGGCTGAGGCAGCTAATGCTGATCCCCCGGATCAGCAGCAGCAGCTCAATTGACTGCTTCCTCCCCCCGTCACTCTTGATCTACTTGTCATCTTCGTTGTGAGCTCACTGTCTCAAATGAAGATCGGCTGTTGGAATGTTAGAGGGTTAGGTAACCCCAATAAATGTGCTCTTATCAAAGATGGTATTATTAATGCAAAGATTGAGATCGTGTGCCTCCAAGAATCCAAACTCACTCTTCCTTCAGAACGTAAACTTGCCTCTATTGGAGGTTCATTTCTGACGAAATGGAAATCTCTTGATGCAATTGAAAGCTGTGGTGGCATCTTGGTGGGCTGGAATGACAACACACTTGACTGCATCTATTGTGCTATCCACATCTTCTCCCTTTCCCTTTCTTTCCGCAATAGAGCTACTGGGGTTGAGTGGTCTCTAACCACCGTATATGCTCCTTTTGAACTGGATGACAGAGTGCTCTGCTTCCACGAAATCTCCCTGTGCAGACAGTTTTTATGTGACGCCTGGGTCGTCTGCGGAGACTTCAATACCACCATCTCAAACTCCGAGCGTAATGGGGCCACTGGTTCAGCAAGGGATATGAAAGAATTCAGGAATTGGATCCAACAACTTCATCTTGTTGATCTCCCATTGACAGGCAGAAAATTCACATGGTCCAATTTAAGAGCCAACCCCTCCCTTGCTCGACTGGATCGTTTCCTTATCTCCAGTAACTTTGAACAGCTCTTCCCAAACTGCCTTTAACTGTCTCTCCCTCGTATTGCTTCGGACCATTGTCCACTCCTTCTTGACTGTCAAGCTATTGGGCCTCGAACACATTTTTTCAAATTTGAAAAGGCATGGACCACACACCCAAGCTTCCTCTCAAATGTCAAGGATTGGTGGGGATCTTTTACCTGTTCAGGATCTTCTGTTGACATATTTGCTCATAAGCTCACTCTGCTCAAGCGGAGGATCAAGAGGTGGCGCAACGAAGTTTTTGGCCACATCCCTATTCGCAAGAAGAGTCTCCTGGAACATATCCATCGTTTAGACATCCTGGCTGATACTCAAACACTTGATGATTCTCAAGTAGCTGAACTAGACACTACTCATAAGGAATATCAAGCCCTGATTAAGGCTGAAGCCTTATACTGGAGGCAAAGAGCTAGAGTGACCTGGATCAAAGAAGGGGATGCTAACACAAAGTTTTTTCACGCAATCGCCAACGGCAGAAGGCGTAGAAATTACATTTATTCTATTGTTCACAATGGAGATCTTATAACTGATCAACCCTCTATCCACTCCTGCTTTGAGAAACACTTCTCAGATATTTGCGGCTCTTCCTCCATTCATGACTTCAAAATTGATTGGGAAGCCCTCTATCCTCAGCCCACCAACAATCTCTTAGAACTTGAGGCACCCTTCACTAAGGAGGAGATCCATCAAGCTGTATTCGGCATGAATGGCGATAAGGCCCCTGGCCCCGATGGGTTTTCTATGTACTTCTATCAGCAACACTGGGATATTATTCAAGACAATGTTTGCCGTATGCTCATTGATATTCAGGAGGGGCGGGCTTTTATCAACAGACTCAACTATTCAAACATAGTTCTTATCCCGAAATGTGAAGGTGCCAGTGCAGTATCAGACTTTCGCCCTATTAGCCTGCTCAACTGCTCTGTTAAAATCTTCACCAAAATTCTGGCAAACTGCCTCAGTCCAATTCTTCACACCCTTGTTTCTTCCTCCCAGAGTGCTTTTCTTAAGGGAAAATCGACAGTTGATTGCTTTCTCACCGCTCATGAAGCTATTAACCTGTGTTGCTCTAGAAAATCAGATACTGTCATGCTCAAGATTGACTTCCAGAGAGCTTTTGATACCCTAAGTTGGGGATTTATTGAAGAGATGCTTACTGCTCGAGGATTTGGGCCCAGATGGCGTAATTGGATTACAAGCATTCTCCACTCTACCAAATCCTCTGTTCTTCTCAATGGGGTAGCAGGTAAGACCATTTGCTCCAAGAGAGACCTGAAGCAGGGAGACCCCCTATCTCCCATGCTCTTCATTTTAGGAGTGGATGTTTTAGCTCAAATGTTGAAACTAGGACGAGCTCATGGCACCTTTTCAAATCTCAACCTTCGAGGAGCTCTATCAGAACTATCCATCCTGCAATTTGCAGATGACACTCTCATATTTTGCAAGGGGAACGAACAGGAGATTCTGCACCTCAAGCTTCTTCTTCATATTTTTGCCAATGTCTCTGGTCTTTACATCAATATCTCCAAATCTTTCCTAGTATACTTTGGTAGCTCCAATGCAAAACTACAGGCGTTTGCTCATATACTTGGTTGCAAACAAGACACTCTACCCACTAAGTACCTTGGTATGCCACTGTCCAAAGGCAAACTCAAAAGACGAGATTGGCAACCACTAATCCTCAAGATTGAAAGACGCCTAGCAACTTGGAAGGGGCGACTTCTTTCCAGAGGGGGGAGACTCATTCTTATCAATTCGGTCCTCAGTGCACTCCCTACTTACTTCGCCTCATTCTTTAAACTCCCCCAATGGGTTATCGCCAGGATTGACCAAATTAGAAGCAGATTCTTCTGGATCGGAGGGAACTCGAAGGCATCTGGAGCCTGTTGCTCTTGGAAACGCATGTGCCAGCCCAAGTTATAGGGTGGACTAGGAATTCTTAACCTGAGCCAATTCAATAACGCTCTTCTCTTGAAGTGGTGGTGGAAGATTCACACAGAGCATTCCCTTTGCACGAAGGTCCTCAAGTCTCTTTATTTCCGGAATTCACAAAACTCATTCATTTGCCCAACCAAATCCTCTGACTTTTGGAAGAGCATATACAGACTTAAGGAACAGTTTGATCTTTGCACCTCCTGGACTCTTGGCAATGGCCATTCTATCAATTTTTGGACCTCAAGATGGCTAGAAGGTCACAGTATTGCCACACTATTCCCTGCATTATTCAATGCTGCTTGGAACACAGATGCCTGCTTGGCTACCCAGGGTTTTAGACAACAGGGCAGATGGACTTGGAAGCCAGGCCTAAACTCTTCCACCTCTACCAGTATCATCTAAGAAAAAGGTTGTCTACTCAATCTACTTCAAAACATACATCCCACCTCTACACCAGATAGCATTTCTTGGCATTTTTCCACTGCTGGCGTCTTCTCGGTCAAGTATGCCTACCAATTCTTCAGCATCTCAGGTTTGATTAATCCCTTCTTTAAGGCGTGTTGGGAATCATTGGCGCCACTCAAGTGCAAAATCTTCATTTAGATGTTGAGTTCGGAAGTGCTCAACTCTAAGGCTCGTCTAATCTCTAAAGGATGGAACGGTGATCCGGCATGCACATCTTGCGCATGTCCGATGGAAACCACATACCATATATTCTTTGAATGCCCAGCTGCTTGCCAATTATGGCGACACTTCATGCAGCGATTTGACACCACACACCTCCCCTCCTCTGTCACGGAATGCTTCTCACAGTGGTGTTTTGACCACCACAAACACAAATTCTCTTCCTCATGGCACCTGGTTGTTATTGCATCGTGTTGGAGTATTTGGAAAGCTAGAAATGCTTCTGTTTTTCATGCCAAATCTATTACAAGTGAAACACTAGTTGCTAATACTAAATTTTGTATTTCTCATTGGTTAGATGCAAGCCGAGATTCAAAGAAGAAGCGACAGATTCTCAAGGAACTGCAAGACACCGGCGACACAGATCTTATGGTACTGGCAGCAACAACACCATCCCAGCCAAGTCCCGCAGACGATCAAGTGTGATTGTAATTCCTTTTCTGTTATCACTGTTGTATGTTTTGGAGGCTTGTCTGTTGCCTCAGGTTGCTTTGTGCTATACTTTGTGGTTGATCTGGCCTTTTTGTATCGGTGATGGGTAATGAGGCAAATAAGTGATAGGATCCTAGGGTTGAGCTAGTTGAGGTGCAAGACAGACGTCCGCCGCCCTCTCTACGTCCCAGCCCTATGCATTCCTGATCTTCTTTTGCTTCATCACCTTATCGCCCTGGCCTTACGATCAACATCAGCCTGTAATGTTATGACTCTATTATCTTTAATATATATTTTGTGAGGTAGGTTTAATCCTACCTTTTGCCAGTCAAAAAAAAAAAAAAGGTTAGCGGTCTCTTATATTTTTTGACTTTAATGACTGCAGTGCTATCCCCTTTTTGCTATTTTCTAAATGCTATATATGCTTAGTTTAACATCAATGAGAGCATCCACTATAGTTTGCTAAATTTGTAAAAAATGCATTTTTTAAGAAATGAAGCATCACTGTCGTTTGCTAAAATTGCTTATTTAGCAAACAAAGTGAACAGTGAACGTCTAAACATAGCAATCCGCTTTAGCAATTGATAAATATAAAAGACAGTTGATCATCATCCGTCTAATTAAATTTTATTTTTTTAATATGGTCGGACAGATGAAGAAGCTCCGTCCGCCAAATTTTTCTAATATTTTTTTCTAAAATTACAAAAATGCCACCAAAAAAATTACGAAACTGCCATTAGATATTTACAAAAATTCCATTAGGTAAATAAAAAAAACAAAATTTTTTTTTAGGCAAGGACGGATGATGTTCATCCGTCCAGCAATTTTGTTGTTAAAAAATCTTCACATATTTACCAAAATGCCACTAAATATTTACAGAAATGCCATTTAAGAAATTTAAAAATTCAAAAAAAATCCAAAAAATTTTAGACGAAGGTTGATCACCCGTCCGCAATTTTTTTTAATATTTTAAAAAAAAATGGTGCCCCATTCTTTAAAAAATTTGGCAACTGCTAGATTTGGTAAGATAGTAAGTCTCCCAATTGTTCTCTATTTCTATTTCTAAGTATAGAGTTTTTTTTTAGCAAACGGATAGTGGATGCTTAAAGCATCCACAGTCGTTTGCTATATATCGATAATATGGATAAATGGCTAAAAAAACCGCTGCAGTCGTTTGCTATTTATCCATATTATCGATAAATCGCTACAGTAGATTGCTATATATGAGAATCCGTATAACTTTTATCCATATATGAGTGACGGCACTTCGAGTGCCGTCCGACAAAAAAAATTAATTTTTTATTCGTCGGACTTTGAAAAAAATAATTTTTTATTCGTCGGACGGCACTTCAAGTGCCGTTCGTTTGAAAAATTAATTAATTTATCGCATAAATTATCGCAAAAGGGGGGTCGATGCCGAAATCCTCGGACGGCACTTGAAGTGCCGTCCGGAGGTTTTTGTATTTTTTTATTTTTTTTGCAATTTTTGAAAATATTTTTGCAATTTTTTAATTTTTTTTGTAATTTCTGAAATGTTTTCGTAATTTTTTGAAATTTTTTTGTAATTATTGAATTTTTTTTGCAATTTCCAAAAAATGGAAGATGACAAAAAAAAGCCAACTGGGCTCTTGGACGGCACATGAAGTGTCGTTCGTCCCATTTGCCTTGATTTTTTTTTTTCCTCCTTCTCCAACTCTTTAAAATATATTATTTTTTCTTCACGTGCGCTCCGACGGCACTTCGAGTGCCGTCCGTCAAAATTTTACTATTTTTTAAATTTTTTTACCTCTCCGACGGCACTTCATGTGCTGTCTTAGCTAAAAAATAGCTTTGCACGAGTGCAGTAAAAGTTGGATTTCTATTTCTATTTATTCATATATAGATATTTTTACATTCAAGGACTACAGATGCTCTTAGTAGGTAAAACTATTTTCTGTTGACCCAAGTCCAAAGCTATCCTTCAGCAAAAAGTTCTTTTAAAGAAATGACACTTGTACCGGCTGGTTCAACTTGAACCAGTTCAAACGGTTTACAACTGAACCGACCAGTTTGGGGTTCAGTTTTGGTTGAACCTGGTCCAATCGGACGATCACACTCAAAAAAACCCCTGTGGAAGTTAGAATTTTTTACCAAATTATCCCACTTTTTGTAAGTATGTACGAAACTATCTTTGTTTGAAAATTTAATACCAAAACATCTCTATCGCTAACTGAGTTAGCGCGCCTAGCAGGGGCGGATCCAGGATTGAAATGTGAGGGGGGCTGAAAATTGTTTTTGCACAAGATAACATGCAAAATATATATGGGGTGGCCTTTAAAATATATTTGGGGTGGGCTCTAAATTTTTTTTGGGGGGGCTGAAACATAAATTCACACTACTATACCAAAAAAAATAAAAAAAATACTACCAAATGTTAAATGTTGGGGGGGGGGGGGGGGGGGGGGGGGGGGGGGGGGCTGTAGCATACCCTAGCCCCCCTTTATCCGCCCCTGGCGCCTAGTAATTTTCTTCGCGCTAACTCAGTTAGCATGCTGCAGGGGATACAATTGTTTTCCTCTTGTTTGGGTGTGGCAAAAAACTCACCCAATATAGACAGGCTAACTCTGTTAACGTGCATGTTTAAACTACTCGCGCTAACGGTATTAGCGTTCGTAGATGAGACAGTATTGAGCACTACCTCAAAGAAGGGTGTGAGTAAAAAATTACTAAGTATATACACGTTAACTCAGTTAACGTGCCTATTATTACCAATGCTGTTAACTGAGTTGACGACTGAAGATGAAATTGAAGATAGCCACACACGTTAACTCAGTTAATGTGCCTATTCTTACTAAGGCCGTTAACTGAGTTAACGAGTGTGAAGATTTTAAGTTTTCAAAAAGTTGAAACTTTCTGAAAATTGGAGATACTCACGTGCCTTGTTTTACCAAAGTCGTTAACTGAGTTAACGTGTATGTCTATCTTCACAAACAAATAGACAGAGATGTTTTGTACATAAAAATTTATTAAGTATAAACACGTTAACTCAAATAGAAATAGTTTCGTGGATATTTACAAAAATTGGGATAGTTTGGTAAAAAATTCAGGAAGTTACGTAGGAAGCAATAATAATCAGTGTCAATTGAAAGCCACTGCAAATTGACAAATAAACTAACATATTTTAAACTTTTTTCGGAGTAGTGCCCACAAAAATTTGTACATTGAAGAGTCCGATAATTGGGCCTTAAAAAAAGGTTAAAGTGAGCTTTCAACTAATTGATGATACAATTATTGACAACAACTTATTGGTCTGAGAATTTGGATATTTTTTTTTTTAGCAATAAGTGAATTAAGTTAAGTGGAGTTGGAATAAGTCGCAGATGTCCATGTTAAACTGATAGTAACATGATCCATACAAACACAAATTAGTGGTATGTTTTGATTCAGATACAATGTACATAATTCAATACATTAAAATAGGGGGGGGGGGGGGGGGGGGGGGATGAGAAGGGACATCGAGGTACAAAAGGACTAGGTCAAGTAAACGTTTGCGCCTTGTGTTGGATATATCGGTATATTCTCTTTATATAAATATTGCATGTGCATGTAAGTAACACGTGTATTGAACGTACAATTGATTGGATATTGGAACGCGAATTTGTGGACTTATAACTCGATACCCAAACCAGTACTTAGAATTAAATACTGGCTTGTGATAGCAGTCTAGATATTCCAATCTTGATACCTAGGATGAATATCTTAAGCAACTTAGATCTAGATATTAACCCTAATTCCCAATTCTTAACTTCTCATAAAAACCTAACAATCTTGAGATATTATTAATCAATTTGTGAGATTGATTAAGAGTGAAAACGGAGTTTTGTTGGATCCCGTCGGATCTTGTCAAAACCCTTGGAGCCACCGTCGCCGACCAACGCTAACGTGGTCGGAGTCGTCGCCCGCTGTCTCCTTGTTGTTCGCCGCCAGATCTCGCCTTTGCTCCGCCGATCAGCCTGCGCGAACACGAGGGCCGCTCCTAATTCAGATTGGTTCAATGTTTAAGGCCAGTCCTAATTCAGATTAACAGACAAAGGTACTGCTAGTGGGCTTAAAGTCTATGGATGTTGTCAAGTAGGCTTTGCCAATTTTGGGCCTGCATATTACTTTTGTTAAAGAACACTTTTCTAATTATTGAAAGCTCAATCGCTTCGTCTTTTACCCACAATCCAAAAACAAGCCTTGTGCTGGCTCATCGAGTACCAACTCTAATTCTGTTGATATCTAAAGCTCAAGTTAAAAGCCCAAAGCCCAAGTTTAGCTTACAAGTCATTGAAGTTGGCAATTTTTTGCCCTAGTAGGCCTCTTTTTGAAAATATTTACGATTACGGGCCAGTTTCGAACCTATTAACACTCGTGGACTACTTTGTGGCACATCAGTAGCAGTCGCTATTCTCATTAATGATCTCTTCATTTTAAAAGTCGCTAATGGAAATAGCAGCCTATATTTAAAAATAATTTGAATTTTTTGTTTATTGTCGCTATTCCCACTAGCAACCTTAGTATATATGAGGTGGCTAATGAGATTAGCGACCTCAAATGAATGTATTGAGATAATTAGCGATATCTGTAGAGCGTTTGCTCTCTTGGAAAAAAAATTTAAAACTGAGGTCACTATTGGGAATAGCGACCTCAGTATACTTCAGTTGTTAATCGCAATAGCGACCTCAGTTGGAAACTCAATCTGCTTGTTCTTTGTAAAATTTAGAAAATAGTCACACAACTAAGGCCACTATATGGAATAGCGACCTTAATACAATAAATATCTCTATTCGGAATATCGACCTTAGTACACTAAAGGCCTATATTTCGAATAGCAACCTTTGTACAACTAAAGGTCTCTGTTCGGAATAGCGACCTTAGTTTAAAAAATAAATTGATTATTTTTTTCCAAAGAGTAGGAACTTTCTAGATTTTACTAAGTATTAGAATACAGTTCATTAAAGGTTGTTAATTCCATTAACGACCTCATATATACAAAGGTCGCCAGTGGAAATAGCGACAGCAAGCAAAAAATTCAAAATATTTTAAAACAGATGCCGCTATTTCCATTGGCGGCTTTCAAAATGAAGAGATCGCTAATAAGAATAGCGGTCGTTGCTAACGTGGCACAAATTAACCCACAAGTGCTAACATTTTCGAAACTGATCTATAATCATAAATATTTTCCGAAAGTGTCCTACTACGGCAAAAAACTCTAAAGTTGGTGCGACCTACTGGTCAAGGAATTTTTTTTATGTACTGGCCCACTTTTTGAAAATATTCACCAGACTTACCACTTTCAAAAATATTTACCTAACTGACTTATTTTTTGACACGTCAGCATAACACGCTCTTGAAAAAAAAGGCATAGGTTAAATATATGCCGTTCTTGTCAAAAGCGGCATCTGTAGAAAATTTATTTCTCATGCCGCTTTCAGGAGCAACGACATCAATTTACTTCTTCCTAATCGTGAACTCTTTGACTTGGAAAAAATTTAAAGTGTGGAAACATCATATTACTTATGTCGCTTTCCCCAAGAACGATATTCTCATTACTAATGCCGTTTTTGTAAAGAACGGTTTTCTCCAAGAATAGATGTTTAGGTTTATGTTTAGCAGATTTACTGATGTTTATGTTTAACTGATGCCGCTTTCACAAAAAACAATCTCTAATATTATAATGAGAGAGTTGGAGTTGTAATGTTGTCAAAATACAAACCCATGCGTTGCATGTGTAACTTCAGCTCTCCCATTAATTACAACAAAAACAAACAAATAAAAAAATCACCTATTCAAAACGTGCAACGCACGTGCAAAACAATTTTACAATATTTTTATATACACATATGTTGCACGTACAATTCAAATTCTACGTATAAACACGTGCATTGCACGTACAAATTGTAGTTTTTCCTTCAAAATATTTTTACCAATTACGAGCAATGCACGTCCAACTCCAAAACTATTTCTTAACACGTAAATCGCATGTAACAATCCTCCAACTCCTTTCAAAACGTGCATCGCACTTGAAAAATACTAGTATTAGTAATGAGAATGCCATTTTTGAAAAAAGCGGTATAAGTAATAGATTGTTTTTAACTTGATTTTTTTTTTCTAAGTCAGAGAGAGTTCACAATTGGGAAGAAGTGAACTGATGTGGTAGGTCTTAAAAGCAGCCTGGGAAATAGATTTTTTTACAGATGTCAATTTTGACAAAAAACGTCATTGATTTAACCTATGCCTTTTTTCTAAGAGAGCGTGTTATGCTGACGTGTGTCCAAAAGTGAGTCAGTAGTGTAAATATTTTTGAAAGTGGATCAATTTGGTCAATATTTTCAATAAGTGGGTTTGCTCAAGTGCGTTTACTATAACATTGCTATTAGGATGATGAAAATAAAATTTGATGGTTCTTTGAATGATCCGCAGGATAGGGATTTGTCGTTCGGAACGGTAAATTTTAAAAAAACCCCACTGAACTTTGGACCATTTTAAAAAAACCACACTAAGTTTTTTTTATTTTAAAAACCGCACAAAATTATAGTTTAAAAAAAAACACACTGACAGAGTTAGGGTAAGGATTAGGAATAGGAAGTTAGGGTTAGTTCAGTGAGATTTATTTAAATACAAATGAAATATGAAAGTGGTTTTTTAAAATTTAGCATAACGAAAACCTAATCCCGTTAAAATGTGAGTTTTTTTAAACTATAATTTTGTACAATTTTTTTATAAAAAAATTCTTATTGCTGTTTTTTTAAAATGACTCAAAGTTCAGTGTGAGTTTTTTAAATTTAGCCTGATTCGGAACTTCCAGGGTCATATAACGATGGCCGGAGGAGGTCCAGTGTACTTGGAAATCCAATAATGTAGCCGAGAGACTTGAAATTTGGGCAAGGACTCCACTTAATCCCTACAACGACTCTGTTACCGATGAGGGAGATTCTCTTACACTGGTGGATCAAATTATGCAGAAAGCAGAGGTATATCAGATACACCAAAATGTACTCAATTTGATCTTTATATTTTCTTTAAATAATGATGATGTCTTAGCTGGTCATGTTCTGGCCGATGCAAGAGGTATTCATCATGAGCGACAAAATTGAGGTTGGTGCAGGTTAAGCTTACGTTGCTCCCCCAACAAGCTCATGCTTCTTTTACCAATTCCTTAATTGAGATCAATTTGCTATACCCATTACCAATCTCACTATATTTCTCTTCATTATCTTAGGTGGTACACTTCAATAGATAAGGAAAGATAGAGTAGGTGGGAGAACTTTTCAATAGGAGTATGCCACCTAAGATAGTGAACAAAATTGTAGTAAAATTGGTTGTGGATGAAGCATTACTCTTAATAATTCCATGAGTGCTATATGTACTAATTAATGTATCCAAAATTTTAGTTGATGTATTTAATTTCAACGTGAAATTCAATTGACACAATTAGTTATAATATGTATTATTGCATAATCAAATATTGGTAAAATTAATTATTTACTTTGATAATTGATGTGATATAGATGACGTGGCCCAATCAGGGCCGTCAGATCTCCTCAGATTCAACTCATCCCAGATCATCAAGTCAACAGGTCCAACGGGCCTTCTGCCAATTCAGGCCCACAGGCAAACGGGTCTGACCCGGCCCATTAGGGTCTAATACCCGTTTTCCCCCTGTCTATAAATACGAGGCCCCTCCTCACTTTCAAAGGTAATAAATTTTTCCACATCTGAACCCTAGCAGCTCAGTCTTTTTTTCAGTGACCGACTAGATCGTCGGAGGGCTTGTCGCCGGAATTTCTCCCGGTATTTCTAGGCCTTTTGCAGGTACTCCAGTAGTCTGAGCTTCCAGCCGCTCTTTCGAGCCGACCTCCATGAACCGATCCGAGCCAAGGTCGAGATTCGTCCCTTCCACTTTACAAATTATAAGAACTCACACATGTTGCTCCCACACAGAAAACAAGCAGCATCAGGTTGGCACCGTTTGTGGGAACTGACTGACTCGATCCTAAGCTCGGATCTCTCTTGAAGCCGAGCCCTCACATGGCTCCCAAAAGCCAGAAGAGCCTTCACCACCAGATGCCGTCCAAACCCACCTCCCTCTTACAGCCATGTGAATACCCAGGGATCTAACGACCACCAACCAATGGTATGGCCGGACCAGGTCTGAGAGCCTCTCGCTCGGTTGCCAGAGACTTACAGCATGTCATCAACCACCGGCAACCCGTAAGCGACCTTCGTCTCCATCTCAGCCGATCAAGGAGCCGGACGGTTCCTTCCGACCCAGCTCTGACTCATAGCATCCCCCCATCCCAAAGCAGGGAGCACAACCGTAGCCGCTCCCCGAGGGGTGGTTCACCTCCTCCCAGTCAGGGCGAACAAGCTCCAGTCACGAGAGCCAAGTTCCGAGATTTCAGGAATGAGATCCTCTGTGCCCTCGGAGGCGGTCCCGGATTCGAACAGCAAATTGCTGGCCCAAGGAGCTAAGAGGGTCGGGGTCTCGAGTCTCACGGTTCGTCCCAGCCACCACAGCCGAACGAAGTCGTCCTCCACCGCCTCCAGGAGATGGAGAATCGCCTCGCCCGCATTAACCAAGGGGGCCACAAATCGGCCGGGCGCATCAGCCGAGCCGACCTCCATTCTCCCCTCAAATCCTACATGCTGAGATTCTCAGGAATTTTAGGCAACCTCAGTTTGAGACCTACAATGGCGAGAGTGATCCAGCTGATCACATGGAAGTGTTCAGAATCCTTATGATGATTCATAGCGCATCGGATCCTTTCCTATGCCTCTCCTTCCCTGCCACCCTGCGTGGTCCGGCCCGGAAATGGTTCTCGAAGCTTGCACCCGGTTCGCTTTTCTCATTCGACCAACTCGAGGCAAACTTTCTTGCCCACGTCGTGACCAATCGGAAGGTCGAGAAGACGAGCGCGTTCCTCCTGGACCTCAAGCAGAAGGAAGGAGAGCCACTCCGCAAATTTGTAAGGAGGTTCGCAATCGAAGAAAGGGCGGTCTCGTCCTTCGATGCCAATGTCACCTTGGTGGCCTTTCGGCACAGTGTTCGCCACGGCCAATTGAAGGCCTCCTTGGCTAAGAAACCGCCCTTAGACTTTCCCGACCACCTCAATAGGATCGAGAAGAACATTCGGGCCGAGGAAGCACTGCATCCCGAAGGCCTAAAAGAAACCCCAGGCAAAGGGAAGAGGAAGACCGAGGAATCCGAACATATGAAGAAGGCCCAGAAAGATTTGTCTGCCCAGAAACGCTTCCCATCGGTCTCCCATTTCGAGAGGTACACTCTGCTGACACAAACGTGTTAGCCATCCTCATGGAGATCGAGGACAAGGGTATCGTCCGCCTTCCTTATCGACCTAGCAGCAACAAGAAGAGGGATCGGAGGTTCTACTATCGGCTTGGACATCGACCACATACGAGGGATTCTTCAATCCCTCAAGTCCCTGCCCCTCGGCTCGGACCACGGTTACTAACGTCCTCGTCGTTCGACATGGACTTTGACCACCTATAAGGGATTCTTCAATCCCAAGTCCTTGTCCCTCGGCTCAGACCACGGTTACTAACGTCCTCGCCAGTCGCCATGGACTTCAACCACCTACGAGGGATTCTTCAATCCCTCAAGTCCTTGCCCCTCGACTCGGACCACGGTCACTAACGTCCTTGCCACTTGGCTTGGAATTCGACCACCTACGCGGAATTCTTCAATCCCTTAAGTCCTTACCCCTCGACTCAGACCACGGTAACAAACGTCTTCGCCGGTCAGCATGGACTGGAGGGATTCTTCAATCCCTCAAGTCCTTGCCCCTTGTCTCGGACCACGGTCACTAACGTCTTCACTGCTCAGCTTGGACTTCGACCACCTATGAGGGATTCTTCAATTCCTCAAGTCCTTGCCCCTCGGCTCGGACCACGGTCACTCATGTCCTCGTCGCTCGGCTCGGACTTCGACCACCTATGAAGGATTCCTCAATCCCTTAAGTCCTAGCCCCTCGGCTCAGATTTTGGCTACCAACGTCCTCGCTTCTCGGCATGGATTTCAACTCACCACCCACCCAAAGTTTCAGTTTGATTTGCGGTCCTCACCCACAGCGAGGACCTCCGAGCTCCACACACCGAGCTAACCCCCATTTCACCCCCTGATAGCCAGAGGCAGAGCAGTCTTCATCGTCGCTACCCCTAACTGTTAGTTGGTGGTAGGAGAGCCACCGGTCACTGGAGCCCTCGCACATTTTTTTCATTTTGGACACTCGCCTTCGGCAAGCGCCTCGAGCCCCACACTCCGAGTCGACCCCCTCCCACCCACTAGAAACTAGGGGTAAAATAGCATTCATCGCCGTTAACCCTAATTATCAGAGGGTGGTTGGAGAGCCACCAATGACGAGAGCTCATGGTGAAGTGAGGAATGATCTGATGAGGGGGGTAAGGGTTATATAGCCCTCAGGTGATGCGCATTTATGGCATGGAAAGTCAAAACGTCTGATATGCATTTATGACATTGGAAGACAAAATGTCCTCCATTGCTAGGCATTCAGGGTCCCTCAATCTCGTATTTGCCCTTTGGCTCAAACTCCCCCCTCGGCTCGAGTACCGAAGACCTATCCTCGGAGATCGGAAGTATGCACACGACAAATGAACTAATCAAAGCAGTACAATCATGTTCTCTCATTATTATTTCAACTAAAGAAAATGCAACATTACAAGGGGAGACTTTATTACATCGTTCACAATCAGCCAAGGGCTCCTGTATCGGAGCCGCAGGTTTGATACATACAAGTTCAAGGCCAGCCGAACGAGTTGGGTCCTCCGCCGGATCACCCGGTACCACCAATGTAGACACACCTGCGATCGAGCTCTGTGCATCACAAGGTCTTGCAGGCCCAATTCTCGGGGTCGCCTACGAAGCTCCGACAGAAGGGCAAGCACTTCAAAA
Organism: Hemerocallis citrina; assembly: GCA_017893485.1. NCBI lineage: Eukaryota > Viridiplantae > Streptophyta > Magnoliopsida > Asparagales > Asphodelaceae > Hemerocallis > Hemerocallis citrina. Next base: position 8,356,312 of record CM030363.1, on the reverse strand, counting down.
AGAGACGGACCGAGATCCAAACATCCCGAGCATTAACCTATACCGTTGTACCTCCAACTCCTTCTCCACAATAATCTCACGAAGAAAAGACTCCGACGACGGCCGCCGAGCGGAAGTGCTAGCCATCGAAAACATAACTTCAGCACTTCCCAAGTCGCGGTCGGCTATCAGTTTCTTGAAACGCGCCAAATCCAAGCTAAGTCCCTTTGACTTATCCATGAAGTATTGGACAGCCACCTCTCGATCGCGAGCCTCTTTATGACACCGGGTTAGAGTGAACTCTAGGGCCAAGATCTTACCCCTAAGCCAACTCATCTTAGCACGATCGGGGTTTACTCCCAAGGTCACATTTATCCGACAGTCAAACAGAGAAACATCATTTCGAGCCGTATATACTTGGCTAAAAATTACGTCCAAAATTCAAGTCAAAAGGTTTGGCCAAAACTATTTTCATTACTCAAAAAGTATGTTTACAAAAATGCGGTGGCCAGTCCACGTTCGGCAAATACAAAAATATGAACAGAAAAAAGAGGAAAAGAAAATGACAAATACTATTGCTGGCCAACCTTTTCCTCGGCAGGCAGCTTAGCATTGGGGTTGGTCGCCTTAGTGTCGTCGTCACTACAACCCTCGGGAGTCAGCGGGTGTTCGGACAGCTCCATGTCATAATGGAGCTGACTAAGATCCAACCCCGAATGGTAGTACTTAACATGCCGGATCGCCAGGGCATAGACTTCGTTCTAGGCCTCGATGACTTTATCCATCCCGGCCTGCTTGACCTTCCTTACTTGCTTATCGGCCTCTTTCCTTAGCTCAGCCATCTGCTTCATGTGGGCATCGGCCTGGTTAGCCAGCTCGCCCTGAAGGGCCTAGTTGCGGCCCTCGACTGTTGTTTACGCGAGTGTGAGGTTCTTCATCTCCCGTTCATAACACTGAGCATTCCTCACCTCCTTCCTCAGCTCCTGCCGTGCAGCTTCATCGACTGAGCGCCTTCCACGCAGGCCTATAGCTGAGGAAATCAGACTTAGACAATATATATATATATATATATATATATATATATATATATATATAATACAACAAACAAGCTACAAAAGAGTCGGTATAGAACGAAGGTTACCTACACGCTCGCTAGAGCCCACTTCATGTAGCTGGACTCGACGGTGTCGCACTCCCGGGCCTTCCGATCCCGAGGAGGGGCGAGCTTTTGGACCACCTCGATGGCCATGGGACCATCCGACAAGGTGTCCCCGACCCTAACGGCCCAATCTGGGGCCCATGGTTGAAGCTCCGCCTCGCTTGTGATCTCCTCGGCCGATGGAGCGATGGGAGGGAGGCCACTCTTCACCACTTTCGTACTCAGGGAGTCAGGCTCCGAACTATAAAATATTTCCCCTTCCACCCTTTAATGGAGTTCGGATGCCCATGTACAACCCTCCTCCCTCGGCGTGGCAAGATGTAGTAGATCCCTTCGTACTCGCCAGACGAGCTAATGCCCAAGATTGCTCGGAAGTAATTTAGCCTCAGGGGAACGCCCCTCTCCTCGTAAAGAAGCATGAAGCACGCTGCTTCCAAGAGTTGGGCCCATATTGCATCGGACTCAACGACATCCATTTCGGAACCTTCTGAATAAATGGGTGGAGTGGAAATCGCAAGCCCGAGCAAAAAGCGTCCACCGGAAACATGTAGAAGTAGGGAGCCAAGTTGTCCGTGGGGCGGAGCCCGGGGCTGGGGATTAGCAGCTCGTATTCCTGACCAATGAAGTAGCTGGCTCGGATAACCAGAAGATCGTCCATGAATAGTACAGTTGGCATTTTGTCCATAAATATTTTCTTTCGACTGGGTGAGGATGGCTGCACATCGTCGTCACCACCGCTCTTGTATCTGACCAATTCCTCAACATCGTCCGGGTACATTCTGATGGAGCCCGGCTGAATGATGAAGAGGACATAAAGTCTGACTCCAGGAGCCGTCTCGTCCGGGCTATCCGGTAGGATCCACTTTGTTTTCCTCCGTCAGACACGACAACCCATTGGGGGAGAGGGCATTGCCAAAGGGGCCAGATTATCATCCTCTGCCGATGCGTCGTCCCCTCCTTCCTCGTCCCCTTCGACAACTTCGACCTCATCGTCTTCCCCTGCTCCCTCGGTTAGCTCAACCTCCTCCTTGTCACCCTCCGCCATGTGTATGTTCCCTTCCGAGTCGCTTAACTCCACTACGAAGGGCTTCCTACTGCGGAGCGGCGTTAGTTCATAAACCCTCTCCACTGATTCCCAAGGTGTTGAATCAGAGAGACGCGGGCCGTCATCCCAACCCGAGGTATGGCGGACTAATCATACTGAGCCCTCGACATAATGAAAAGAAACTAACCTGTTCAAAATGCCAGAAAGTTGTCGAAAAAACTCACCGCCGGTGACTGAACTGCGCTAGGAGAGAAACTTGGGAACTTGGAGAAATAATGCAAAGGTGAAAAGGAGGAGAGGGGTGGGAGATATATAGTGAAAGTAGCGAATCCTCAAAATCCTCAAAACATGACATCATCATTATACGTGTCACCGCAGGAGTGGCCCACATATGGCCCAATTTCTCCATAAGACCATTTTCCCTCTAAGTGCAAAACCCTTGACCCTCGGTCTGAACCTCGGACACGCCAAACCCAGAACCTAAGTTTTGACTTATCACGGGGGACATCTGGCTCGACGCTCGGCATGGATCTCGAGCAGGCACCTAGCATTCCCACTAGATTGCCTCAAAAGCAAGTACATATGGCTCGATGCTCGGCATGGATCTCGAGCAGGCACCTAGCATTCCCACTAGATTGCTTCAAAAGCAAGTTCATCTGGCTCGACGCTCGGAATGGATCTTGAGGAAGCACCTAGCATTCTTACAAAAATTGCCTCAAAGGCAAGGCCACCTGGCTCGGAGCTCGGCATGAACCGCGAGCATTGATACGCCCCTTTCTCATAAAATACTGCAATCGAGGCGCTCGGCGCCGACCCATCGCCACAAATTTCTCATGAAATGCCTATATCAAGGCGCTCGGAGCTCGGTATGAACCTCGAGCATCGATACGGCTTTTTTCCATAAAATGCCTCAATCGAGGCGCTTGACGCCGACTCTAAGGTCGAAGCTCGGCATGGACTCCGAGCCTCCACACTGCTGTCTCATAAAATGCCTTTATCAAGGCGCTCAAAGCTCGGCATGAGCTTCGAGCATCCACACGTATTTTTCTCATAAAATGCCTCAATCGAGGCACTCGGCGCTGACCCCATGCTCGAAGCTCGACATGAACTCCGAGCCTTCACACAGCTTTCTCATGAAATGCCTCAATCGAGGTGTTCAGCGCCGACCCTAAGCTCGAAGCTCGGCATGAACTTCGAGCATCGCCACAATTTTCTCATAAAATGTCTCAATCCAGGTGCTCGGAGCCGACCCCCAAGGCTAGAGCTCGGCATGATCAATGAGCATCGCCACCACTTTCTCACGAATCGCCTCGCTCGGCGTACTCGGTCTCGAACTTTCTGGGCCAAGGCTCGACACCGACCCAATGGGCTCGATGCTCGGCACGGACTTCGATCAGGTCTTATACCACGCTCGGCTTGGCACCGACACCAAACACTTCTCAGGGGCTCACCAACTCATCTTCGCAAGACTACTCCTCTACGGCTGGTTCACGCAGCCTTCCAGGAGTAGGGGGCTTATGATATGGTATAGATGACGTGGCCCAATCAGGGCCGTCAGATCTCTTCAGATTCCGCTCATCCCAGTTCATCAAGTCAACAGGTCCAATGGACCTTCTGCCAATTCAAACCCACAGGCAAACAGGTTTGATCCGGCCTATTAGGTTCTAATACCCGTCTATACCTGCCTATGAATACCAGGTCCCCTCCCCACTTTCAAAGGTAATGAATCTTTTTCCATCTGAATCCTAGCTGCTCAGTCTCTTTTTTAGTGACTGACTAGATCGTTGGAGGGCATGTCGCCAGAATTTCTCTCGGTGTTTCTAGACCTTTTGCAGGTACTCCGGCCGTTCGAGCTTCCAGCCGCTCTTCTGAGCTGACCTCCAGGAACCGATCCGAGCCAAGATCGAGATCCGTTCCCTTTACTTTAAAAATTACAAGATTTCACAACCTGTTACTCCCACTCCGAAAACAAGCAACATCAATAATTCTTCATAGTAATCTATGCCAATTGATGCACAATGCTTTTCTTACAACAACCTTAATGACTTGATGCCAGGATTGAAATTATTCAGATCTAGACGAAGAGTTCGAATCGTACATGAGATAACTCCAAGATGGATCTCCCACACCAAACCTGTCTAATCTACTTCTTGTTCTGATATCCAACCATGTCATGTGTATGTGTCAATGGGTCACACAGGCCCACTTGAGAAAAATTGAATGAACCGACAAGTACTAGTTTGGGGTTTAGCCCTTTAGGGTCGCAGTCAAAAACAAGTTGCCAACTTGCATTCAATCAATGGACTAGGAATGCAGCATACAATGTGGGCCTAACTTTTTCCTGTTTTTGTTAAGGCCGAAAGGTTGGTGGGGCCAACCTACTTGCGGTTCTTTGAACCCGGATGTGCCGGTGGCCCAGTTTGCGGTCCACTCAGAACCCGGTCCAGTTTCAACTTTTTGTATGACCTTTTTGTAAATAGGACCACCAGGGAATGACTAATTGCAAATAGCATCACTAACGAGCTAACATTACTTTGCAAATGAAAGTATTATTTCTTCTTGTTTGGCTTTTGAGTTTGAGCATGCTGAATTGCATTGTTTGAATGATATTTACGAGCGTCGCATGTACAATTAACAGAAACACTAGGGTTGTTTTGTCGTGAGTTCGATCCTACAATCTTAAAGGCGAACGGAATGCAGTACCAGTATTGTGTATTTGTCTTGTAATTACAATGCGTAGTTCAGCTTTAGCATTGTTACGGTACTTTTGCAAATCACACAGAATGCAACAAATTCTTAAGGATTTTTTTTTTCTTTTTTGAAGATTATACTCAATAAAATACAGAAATCTTTTACAGGAAAATGTTTTTTTTAAAAAGAAAAGGTGAAGTCTGGCCATCCTATTTCATTAATAATTCTACAGAAAAATGTTGAGAGGTCGAAAGGAAGCATTCATGTCATACCGAAACAATTTAAATGATGAGTACAGGAATAAATGTTGTCTGTCTTCTCGAATTACAATGAGAGGAGACCAAAATCATAATGTGTACAATTGAGGTGAATGATAAATGAGCTCAAATTTAAGCCGAAATTTGAGCATCTCTTGATGAAACATCATGCTTTCCCGATACTTTTTGTTTCCTCCCATTTCTCCTCTTACTGTTGGTGTTGTTGCCGCCTCCTCTTCCATTCGACGACTGCCCTGAATCGTTAGACTGCCAACATACACAGAAGAACAAATCAAACACAAATCACTGATCAGGCTTTATGAAACAACAATGAGACACAACTATTGTAATCTGGCCTAGTTGTCTGGGTTTGTATCATTTATTTCTTATTAATGAAACATGGTAGCCATACTCCATCTTTTCCTTTAAAAAAAAACAAAAAATGAGACACGACTAAGCTTAACGGACTACTAAAAGGCAGTTGAACTAGAAATATTACGAGGAGGTTGCACACGATCAAACTTAGCTTGCTCTTGGTTCACCACCTCAAGTACTAACCAACCCAAGAATCATACAAACATACCCCCAAAACCTGTAAGGGTTCGACTTCAGTATGTTAATGTTTCTGTTAAATCGAAACAATGGTTTGGAATATATTATCACCACCGAGTTGGGAAATAATTGTGGAGGCATACGACTAATGAGACCATACGACACAAAACGGTCATATAGAGGTGGGTATTAGAGGATTTAAGATTAGCCAATTTCGTGAAATTGATGTCGGAGCTCTTCTGTTTAGTGGATTGCAGGGCCGGCCCTGAGTTGCCGGGGGGCCTAGGCGAACTTCCGAAATGGGGGCCCCTAATAGCATATTTTTTTTTATGCGGAAAATACGTGGGAAGTTCAAATTTGGAGCTCCTAAAATCGCGAAATCTCTGGGGGCCTAAGGCGGCCGACTTACCCGCCTCTAGAGTAGGGCCGGCCCTGGTTGGTTGTAGCTGTAAAACTATTCTCTCATTTAGTTCTAAGACATTGTGGGTTGAAACTCATGCAAGTAACATATCAGTAATTTCCTACTCACTAAAAATTCGGAAGTAATTGCAAATAGAACAATCATAATAATTCAGCAAAAACAAGATTGATGCATTAGAACTCACCCCAAAGCAAAATGCACCAGCACTTGAATCAATCTCTATTTTAACATAATTCATCGCGGAGTTGTCCCGCTTATTCATTCCATTGTTCCCGTTGCATGATCCACAAGGTCGATCATAACCAGTAGTTTTATACGATTGCGGACCGGAGCTGCCAAATCCAACATCCAAATCCGACTGAAACATGTCCACAAACAGCTGCTGCAGCTCCTCGAACGTCTGCTCCTGCAAATCAACAGCCAATTTATATACTGCAATACCATCCCTAACATTCCTCAAATTTGCAAAAAAAAACATCAAAAAATCACTTACACTAGGTTTCGTTTGGCTCATCATTTGTGCCATTTCACCTAGGAAATCTCCCATTCCCTACAAACCAAGATATTAGCTCTCAAGTCCAACCAAATTTTACAAATTGCTACTGCTACGAACTGAAGTGCCTGCTTACATTTTCGTCATCATCACTCTCATACACTCCTACGTCGTACAGGAATCTCTTGTTCGAATCTGAAAGAACTGTACACCCCCCAAAACAAATCACCTCAATAAAATGTTTTTTTTATCGTTAAACAGTAGGTTAAATGCCCCGCATTTCATTAAAAAAAATATAACAAAATATATAATAAAAAATAAGCTCTATGAACAGGGCCGGCCCTGATATGTAGGCGGGCAAGGCGGCCGCCTCGGGGCCCCGCCGAAATTGCGATTTTAGGGGCCCTCAATTTCAAACTTTCCTTGTAAATTTAGGCACGCATTTCGCACGTAAAATTTTTTTTGCATGTTTTTTTTAAATGTATGGGACAGGGGGACCCTATTTCGGAAGTTCGCCTAGGACTCTGCTTATGAAGTTCAGATCCCAACAGGTTGGGTCCTGAAATTGTTGAAATAGTATAGCTATTTCAATTCTAAGATATACAATTTTCTAAGAAATGATGAAAAAAAGTTGAATAATTGCAATTCATTAATGAATGAGAAATAACGGAACAAAAATTGATAAGAAATATGCATGCATGCATGCATTGCACGTGCTAATTACTGATTTGATCATATTTTACAAAATGAAATTACCTGAGTAAGCTTCCTGAATCGCCTGAAACTTCACCTTGGCCTCCGACGACGAACACCGATCCGGATGCCATCTCTACAACAATTTATTTTTTTTATTACAAAAACAACCCCAAAAATTGCAAACAAAAAATACACAAAAGATAATGTTACACCATTTTTACCATGGCGAGCTTCTTGTACGCGTTCCTGAGCTCCGACTCGGAGCACTCCTTCTTCAGCCCCAACACGGAGTAGAAATCCACCGTCTTTTTCTCGCCTCCGTTATCCATTATGGATTGACCCCAAATCCGTTAACCCGTTAAGAGAAAGTAATGGGGTTTGTTGTGTGTGTGAGGGGGAAGAGGATATGCTACATGGTTTTGTACACGTAACTGGGTTTGGATCTCGGGGTAGGGAGGGAGGACTTACCGCTGTATCGTATGGATTTCGGGTTTTGTATTTTCATACCCAAATCCAGATCCATCGGTTTGTGCCTGTTTGGTTAGGAATTTTTTCCCAAAACGACCATTTTTTTGAAAGTTTTTTCCAAACCGACCTACTTTTTTTTTAATTTCCAAAGCGACCAACTCGGTCTTTGAAAGACCGAGTCTAGTATAAACTAGCCCGGTCTTTCAAAGACCGAGTCTTGCACTTCGAAAATCGAAGAGCAAGACTCGGTCTTTGAAAGACCGCGCTAGTTTGTACTAGACTCGGTCTTTCTTGCACTTTTCGTATTTTTTTCTTCTTCTCTCTATCCCTCAACGAATTTGGATTTGGTAGGTGTTGTAATATTTTTAGTTAGTTTGTTTTTGTAGTTTTTGTGGTATGGCGCCTATCATGGGGTTAGCTCGTCAGCAACGTTAACATGCATTTGATGGTGGGTTTCGACAGCGTTGTGGCAGCGGCTGGGCTACATGGAAAGTTCAGGGGCTGATTAGTCATCAGGGGTGTTCGAAGGCAGATGGCAGGTGGTTGGATTAGATCGATGCTGCTGTCGGAGGGCAGCTATTGGCATCGGTGGCTGGTAGGGAAGGCTAGATCGACGACAACGTCGATAAAAGGGGAAGGTGTGTTGTTGGCATCGGTGGTTGGGGATGGCCGGAGAAGATGCATGGGGAAAGGGGAGAAAGTTGAGATTGATTGATTGATTGATTTTTGAATATTTGAATTTCAAATTAAGGTTTGAAATTCAAATTATATTTGGGAATTAGTTGAATGGGAGATTGGGATCATTTTTTAAAATTTCAATTTAGATTTTTCAAATTCAAAACATATTTGGAGAACATGAAGAGGTTATGTGGGGGGAAAGGCAGTGAGGGAGAGTGAGCTTGATGTTGAATTTTGAATTTCAATTTAGGATTTTGAAATTCAAATTCAAATTTGATTTGGAGTGTGTAGAGGTAGAATTCAATGAAATTTGAATTTTAATGTATATGCTTGAAATTCAAATTATGGATTGGAGAGTATGGAAAGATTATCTTGATGCAATATGAATTTCGAATTAGATTTTATTGGAAATTCAAATTACAATAGTGGAATGATCGGCGAGTGCAAGCGTCACATTTGATAGGCGGTGGTGTTCGTTGGAAGAGAAGTTCGTCAGCAATATCGACCTGTCGGTTGAGAACAACGACTACTATTGAAGGTTGGATTTGACACAATCGGAAGATGACATTGCGGTGGGGTTGGTTTGGTAGATTGACGACAGCAGTGTTGTTGGGGGAGGAGTTAGCATGTTAGCAAGTGATTGTGGTTGTGGTTATTGACAGGGTAGACGTTTAGGGAAGGTATAGAGAGTTACTGGGGTGGAGAGTTTTTTTTTATAGAAAATTTAAATTTCAAATTAGGTTTTTTGAAATTTAAATTATATCTGGGAGGGCTGGGTGGGAGAACAGTGAGTAGATGTTCCGTCTTCAAGTCTAGCTAGAAAAGGGACTAGTTAGGGATGTAGGTTTAGTTTTGTAATTGTTCTTCACTGTTCCGCTTTAGCAACCGATAGATGTATTGTATTTGTATTACTTGTTTTGTTAATTATTGATTAATGAAGGGGTGACGAAGTTACTTTTTAAAATAAAATAAAAATTATATCTGTATCCAGATATTAGTCACATGGATATTGGATATTCGAACTAGTCAAGGTCAGATACGGACTCGGGTCGAACTGGTTTTATCCTTCAACCGCTAGTTTGGTTGTTGGACCCATTAAGAGAAAGAGGAGGGAGAGTAACTCACCGGAGGTGGTCCCAACATAAAAAATGGATGCAAGCGTGCACCGTACGATTACCGTAGAAACGGACGGCTGTGATTGAGTTGGGCAGAAGATATTTTTCGGTGCGAGTCTCCAGAAGGTTCTGTTTTGGTTGGTCAGTTTTTGAGCTTAGAAAAGGCGGAAGTGGGGCCCACGCTTGATAAGTGTTAAGACTTTTAGAGCCTCGGAGTTGTCGAATTATCACGGGTTTGCCTAGTTTGAGATTCTATATTTGGTAAAGTCTACAATTGTAATGGTGACGTGGCACGAGATTTTTTTTTCTATTTTGGGGTGGAGTGGTGAGGTGTGCCTGAAGGAGATGGGTTGCTAAGTGGTGCCGGTCAGTAAGAAGAAAGGGGTTTGGAAAAATGATATAAGCAATAAAAAAATTCTTTTTTTCTTAATATCTCTATTATTTCAATGAAATTTTTTTCACCAAACAAACTTTATTTGTAACCAAATAAATACATCCATTGTAATTCAAAAAATACATGCAATATACAAGCATAACTAATATAAAAAAGATCTTATGTTCGATGTCCGACGACATCGGAATTTTTTTAAAATATATATATTTATAAATACGTGCATCGCACGTGTAAATCACTAGTTACTAGTATTGTGTCTGATCGAGATGCGCGGTTTACTTCATGGTGTTCCGTCAACTATTGTGTCTGATCGAGATGCGCGGTTTACTTCGCATTTCTGGAGGAGTCTTCAGGCAGCTTTGGGTACCAAGACAGATTTCAGCACTGCTTTTCATCCGCAAACTGATGGGCAGACCGAGAGAGTCAACCGTATTCTTGAGGATATGCTTCGGTGTTGTATACTAGACTTTGGAGGCAGTTGGGAAAGGCACTTACCTTTGGTGGAGTTTGTCTACAACAACAGTTTTCAGGCTAGCATCGGGATGGCGCCGTACGAAGCTTTGTATGGCAGGAAGTGCAGGACTCATGTTTGTTGGTATGAAGTTGGGGAGCGTCAGTTGTTTGGTCCTGAGCTTGTGCAGCTAACTTCTGAGAAGATTGATCTGATCAGGAAAAGGTTGGTGGAAGCTCAGAGCAGGCAGAAAAGCTATGCAGATAACCGGAGAAGGGACCTTGAGTTTGAGGTTGGTGACTTCGTCTTTCTGAAGGTATCACCCAGTAAAGGTGTGGTTCGTTTTGGCAAAGGCGGGAAGTTAGCCCCGAGGTTTATAGGCCCGTATAAGATATTGGAAAGGATCGGGAAAACTGCTTACCGGCTTGAATTGCCGGAAGAGTTGTCTCAGGTGCACAATGTCTTCCATGTGTCTATGCTGAGAGGTTATATTCCAGACCCGAGTCATCATTTGCCTGAAGTGCCGGAAGGTTTGCAGTTGGATCTGAATTACATCGAGACTCCTGTCAAGATTGTTGACCGTAGGGAGAAAGTCTTGAGAAACAAGACGATACCGATGGTCAAGGTAGTCTGGAGAAACCACTTGGTTGAAGAGGCTACTTGGGAATCTGAGGAGAGGATGTTGAAGGACTACCCGGAGCTTTTTGCTTGATTATATCTTTGTATCTTTGTATCTCTTGTTTTGTTGTTGTGTTGTATTTTCCGTTTTCTCGCTCTTGATTGTAGTTCCGGGGACGGAACTATTCTAAGGAGGGAGTGATGTAATACCCTGGTTTTTTCGAATATATGAAAGATTATTTATTTTTATATATGGTATGCATGTGTAGCATGCTAACTATTATTTCTCAACATGATGAATAAAGAGTATTGTTTTCTATAAAGCATTTTCCTAAAGCCCAATGTTAGTTGCTTATTTTCTTTTAAAATATTTATTTTTGGCCCAAATTAATTTAAGCCCATAGTTTAATCCTTTTATTTTTTTGCAACTTGTTCTGTGTAACACCCTCTTTTTATAAGACTTGTTATGAGTGTACAAGTTTTATTAGTGTGGCTTGTTCTTGCACGTGCACTCCATGTACACGTGCATTGAGCACTCTTGGTGGCCGGTTGGAGTAGAGAGTGGGGATCAAGTCATGGGTAGTTTTGTAGAGGTGTGGGTAGTTATTCCAACCCCCTAGTGCATCCTAACCCTTGATCCGATAACCATCTACTAAATCCTAGCCCTCCATTCCACTTATTTTCTAGTATAAATACCCCCTCTCTTTCCCTATCTCTTTTACACTAAAATCCTTATTGTAAGAGAAATATTGTGAGAGAGTTGTGTGTGCTTTTTCTGTGGAGACCGAGTAGCACTTCTGGAGTTTGGTGTGAAGCAAGGAGCAAGAAGGCGTCCACTACATTAAGGAACCTTGCTGGATTTCGATTACCTCGTCAAATAAGGTGGGTGTTTCTCAGGACTTCTAATGTAGAAATTATACCATGATTATTATGATTGTTATCATGTTATGAAAAGTAAATTCAATGTTTTAGAAATTGCCTGAGCATGCTGATGATCATGAAGGACAATTAGTGTAATAACGACTTTGTAAATAAGAACAAAAGGGTCGGTACAGTCGACTGTCACATGAACAAGTCGACTGGTACGAGACAATTATTTTCATGATGTGATAACGAACATGTTTGCAAAATAGAAGTAATAGTACGATTGCTAAGTTCATATTTCCCCATGTTACATATGATGGAGGGAAGGTGAACAGATGAAAAGAGCTAGCGATGATTTAATAAAACTAAGAACGGTCGGTGCAGTCGACTGACGATGTGTTCAGCCGACTGGTGCATCGATTTAATTTTGATTATTCGGCAATTCCATGAAATGAGATATTCCATTATGTTGACCTAGTATAATGAACGGAGATTAATATCTTCATCTTCGCAAGAAAGTTATGAATAAGTGTAAATGCATGTTTAAAGTATTTCCTTAGAGAAAAGACAATATTAGTAACTTGAAATTCCATGCTGCGATGTTACTGAACAAGTAAGAAGTGTGGTGTTTATGAAACATGAATGTATGTATACTGTGATGAAAGTGCATGTGTGAACGGTTGGAAAGATAATTCCTGATTTTGAATTCTGAAACTGTCCAGTCGACTTAATGCGTGTAGCAAGTCGACTGAGCTGAACCTGATAATGTACTGTTAAAAATCCCAGGACAGACGACTGATGAATGAACAGTCGACTGTCGCGTGGATAACATTTTGAACATGAAAATTTGCGGGACAGCCGACTGGCCGTGTGCAGCAGTCGACTCTCCCGAGTGTTTATGATGAACTTGTATCGACTGTACGAGTCGACTGGTATCTGTCCAAGTCGACTGTACAGAGTGGATTTTGATATATCAGAGATTCCAGTTTTGATTATTGCTGAAAATTGTGAACTGTATGATTGATGTCAATGAACTCTTTTGGCTATATGAATTTTAGGAAAAGAATCATAGATATGAGTTGAGAATTTAATGAACATGAAAAGGCTAAGATCATGATAAGAAAGTCTGTGAGACTCTAAAATGAATTATGAGCTGAAAAGTGCTCAATTGGAAGTTGTGAATTGTAAATTGAAACCAAGAGTAGCTAAGTCTCCCCCGGTAATGGAAATGAAATGAAATTGAAAAGAAGACCAAGGTTGGTCATGTATCAATGAAATGAATAAGTCCGGTCTAGGGAGAGGCTAACTCTAGAGCTTTGATTTTTATTCATGATTCTATTAAAATAAGGACTAGTGCATAGTGGAGATGTGATGAAAGTAAGAGACAAACATTGAGTATGAGGGCTATTGGGTAGCGGCGAGAGCGTATCCCAGGAATTTCCATGATGAGTCTGGGTGAGAATACTACTCCAGAGTACCGTCCCAGTGGCGACGCTCGTGGGATGTTTGAAGACTACGGGTGGTGTCATGTCTATGGTGAGAGCTGAATTACCACAGGATGTCTGCATGATGAGTCATGTCAGCGATGAGATTCCCTCCAGAGTGCCTAGACATGAGTTCGTAGGTTGGAAAATATCTAAGATACTTACCGTAATTACAGTAGTAGATTAAGTCATGGCGAGGGATTGAACCCTACAAAAATGAAGAACGGTAAAGAGGCTTGCCCTCGGACCTATGTAGTATGGGATGCATAAAATCCGAACAAGTGCGCATTAGTGTCATCTAATTAAATAATTGCATTAAGGACTAAGTGCACAATCACAACACGACATCTTTAAGATTTCCCTATTTTTGATTTACATTTTTGCTATGAACAAGTTTGTGATCTGTTAAGAAATGAGAATCATTATACTGTTTCTGGCATAGAGAGGATGGCCATGTATAATTATCGTCGGTTGAATAAACTGACGTACCCACAGTTTGTATGCAGGTAAATTACATGTTAAAGAGGAATGGATGCATAAAGATTTTTCTATGTTGTTGTACATTTATGTAAATGTTGTATATTTTTACTTCCGCTGTGCAAATGAAAAGTATAAATTATGATGTAAACTCTGATGTAAAAAGAAAAGTTTAAATTCCTTGTAAAGTTGTACTAAAGAAAGTGAAAAGATCCTGTAGAACATTTCGAATTCGGTATATTTGGGTTCGGGGCGTTACACTTACAGATCGCCTATAAATAAATAATAAATGAATAATTAATGAATAAATGTAAATCATCTTTGGGATGAGTGTGACAAAAGGGGTATTTTTGGTCTAAAGCGAGGTTCATAAAGTCAAGTGTTAGTAAGAGAAAATATCATTGGACAATTTAGAAAAGTAGTGTTAATTAATGATCTTCACCATGTGACTATGACATTATGGAATCATTGGTTAGGGGAGATTTTATTTATTTATTTATTTAATTTGGAAGGAAGTTGGTGAGAGAAGATGCGAGTGTGAGTTAGTTATTAAATGTGGCTAATGTATTAGCTACAATATGGTGCTGCTTATTTTGGATTGAGCTTGGCCTGTGTAGGGGTGGCGAACGGGTCGTTCGGACCGGGCCGGGTCCAACCCGTACGGGTTGGCACGAATTCGTAGCCGGTCCGGGCCGGGTTGGCCCCTTATACGGGCTGGGCCGGGCTACGTCTTCGTTTGGGTGGCCCGCCCAACCCGTGAACCCTTTAGGGCTCAACCCGGGTTGGGCCGGGTCGACCCGTGGGTTGGCCCGTTTAATTATATATATATATATATATATATATATATATATATATATATATATATTGGTAGCTTAAATTAAACTAATAATAATAATAATTTTACAAATGATGTATACAAACAACCATATTTTTGTTTGATGAATACTACAATTCTTAAAAAATTATAATACTAAGTAAGTAATAATACTAATAAGTAATAATACTACAATTCTTCAAATATCCCCAAATGATGTTTAATTATAATACTAAGTATGTAATTCAGTAATAATACTAATAAGTAATAATACTACAATTCTTCAAATATCCCCAAATGATGTTTAATTATAATACTAAGTAAGTAATAATACTAATAAACAATAAAAATTGCAAGGATAATAATAAGATTGAAAGAGTGAAATTGACAACAAATTTTGAAATTTTATTCATATGAATTTAAGTTATACAATTTGAACAATTTATAACGAAATGAAGAATTCAATTCACAAATAAGTTTTATACAATAACATATTTGTTATATACAATTTTAATTGAGTACAAGTTTTCTAATTTGACATAACAAGAAAAGTTATTGTTGTTGTTGTTCTTCTTCTTCGGGCGAGTTGCTCCTACTTGTGGAACTTGATAGTGCTTTCCCTTGCGTCCTATCTTCAGCCTTCAGCCAGTCTTCTGTGCAAACGAGCATCTCCAACGCCTCGGGCTTCAACCGATTTCTGTAATCAGATAGAACCCTGCCACTTGTAGAAAATGCACTCTCAGAAGCAACTGTAGAGACAGGAGGAGTTAGATTCATATGTTTTTGAAAACTTTAAAGTTGCGGTTTTAAAAGGTTCTAAAAATTTCAACAAAGATTCGGCAAAAAACCAATCGTTGGGAGTCATTTCAAAATTGTGCATATTTTTTTGCGATACAAAAATTATTTACAACTGCTTTATAATCGGTGACAACATTTAGTAAATCAAAAGTAGAATTCCATCGGTGTCTAACATCCTTTGGAAATTTTCTAAAAGGAACATTTCTAACCCTACACCAAGCTTTCCATTCTTGTAAAATGCTTGGACTTAATGCAATGAAATGTACACAATTTTTAATTTTATGTATATATGGATCAGCTATTTTTAATGCATCTTGAACACATAAATTTATAATATGACATGCACATCTAACATGAAAAATATTGTCAGATGGAGGGTTTAATACAGATGTTAAAGTTGTAATTGCTACATTGTTGTTAGATGCATTATCAAAATTAATAGCCATAATTTTATCGCGAATATGAAAAACATCACATATTTCTATAATACGGTTTGCTATTTCTGCGCCACTATGGGGATACGGCAACGACGCAAGTGATATGATTCTTTTTTGAAGAATCCAATCATTGTCGATCCAATGACAGGTTATTCCCATCGTTGGAATATTGTTGACACCCGTCCAACAATCCGAAGTTAAACTAACCCTAAAAGTTAAACTCCATAAAATTGCAATCAAAACGTCCTTCATTTCCATGTACACTTTAAAACAATCCGATTTGCAAGTATTTCTCAGAATTCTTTTAAAATGAGGGTTTAAGGCCGTTTGATTAAAATTTTCCAAGTTCCTACTCTCGGGATAGGAAAATGGTAACTCTTCCTTAATGACTAATCGGGCCATTTTCCGACGAACAAGTTCGGGATCATAATGGTGGCTATCTACTTGACCGGTCCTAGGGTTGATTTTTTGTTGACCTTGTATTTGATCAAGAAGTTCTTTATGATTATGTTGTATGTGCCTACTAATTGTACCGGTGCCGTCACCCCTCTTAAATTTGTATGTTTTACTACATGTTTTACACACTTTCAAACCTATACCCGGAGTATGTTCGTCCGGGATATAATCATAAAACTTATGCCAATCGCTAGTTTCTCCTCTACTTTTCCTACTACTACGGGGTTGTGTGGTTTCGGGTTGTTGTTGTTGTTGTTGTTGTTCTAATTAAATGTCACCTGCAACATCCATGTCGTGTGTACCCCATTGTTCCATAGTAGGATCAATGTATTCTTGGGCGGGCTCACTAGTTGGGACAATTGGTGGCCTACGTGAAGAGGAGGAGGAATCTTGTCCGCTATGACTGCTACCGCGTGATCTAGACATAATGTGGTAATGTGCTAAAGTATGTAAAAAAAAATCTACAATGTAGGAGCGGTGAATTATACAAAAAAAATCTAAAAAACAAGAGGGTTGAGATAGAAAAGTTCAAAAAACAAACAATAATTTTAACTACAACGCAAAAAAAAATTTAACAAGAGAGATAGAGATATTTTGATACCGTTCACCGTAGAGTACGCGTATGTAAAAAAACCGTGAAAATAAGAAAATAATAGAAAAGATGGAGGAGCGCTTTGCCGATTCCGCAATTGAAGAGTTGAGAAGAGGTTGAAGTAGATTTGACGAGGGTTGAAGAGAGTTGAAGACGTTGAATTTTGTTTCCGATACGACCGAAATTTGATCGTGTATATGCCTCCTTGTACAATTATTTGATGAATACTACAATTGTTCAAAAATTCTTTAAAATGATGTATAATAGTAGAGAGAGTAAGAGAGTGAGGTGTGATTTTTTTTGAGATTTTTAGGGGATATTTATAGGCTTATTAGTGGAAAAAAAAAAAAAAAAAAAAACCAAACAACGGCTCTTAGAGCCGTTTGCAACGGCTCCATCCAGAGCGGCAGAGCCAGAGCAGCAGCAGCGTCGACCGTTGTTTTCGACCGTTCGACCCGCGGGTCAACGGTCGACCCGTCACGGGTCGAACGTTCGACCCGTACGGGTCGAAAACCGCGGGTCGACCCGCGGGTTAACGGGTCCAACTCGCGAATTGGGCCGGGTTCGTGGGCCGGGTTTCGCGAATTTAATTCGCGTAAATTGCGACCCGGGTCGACCCGGTACTGTTCACTGAGTTCGACCCGAACCCGCGAAGCGCTTAAACGGGCTGGGTTGGTGGGCCGGGTCGTGGGTGGGTTGCCAGTTGACCCGGCCCAGTTGCCATCCCTAGGCCTGTGTGAACTTTCTGTTTTGTATTGTTGCTGATTTAATTTCGATTGCATTTGGGGCCTCCATGTTTGCTTATGTAGGTGTCATCTTTAATGGGATTTGAGAACTCTCTGTTATGGTGCCGATTTTGTTGGTTGTATGTAATAGTTTTCTTTGCTTTAGTTTGTGTTTGGCTTTCAGTTGCTTTGTTTGTTGAAGTTTGTTTTTGTTTTTTTGTTTTTTTATTTTTTCCTTTGCTCTTACATTGTCCTCTTTTTCTTGTAATTTGCTTGGATTGGTGGTGTTTTGTTGAACTTCCTTTAATGGAACCAGATGACTAATTTGCCATCTTTTAACTTAAAAAATAAATAGAAATTCATTGTGTGGCTATGATATGTAATTGATTACTTTAGCTTTTGTGCAAAGATGTACTAAAATAAAAAAACCCCAATTTTTTTTTACAATCAGAAAATTTAAAATAAAATTACACCCGCTCCTGACTTGTTACTTAGACACGATATTCAGATCCAACTCGGACCCGATATTGGACCGGAACGGACCCGATATATACGGGTCTGAGGCCAGATCTAGGTTCTAAAATAAGACCCTATGCACTTTCAGGTTTGGGTCCGCTCAAAATAGACCCGACCCAGACCCGGACTCGGACCCAAACCTTAATCTACCCAAACCCACATATTCCCTAACTAATAACCCAGATCTTCTCTCCTCAATCCCTCGTATCCCTAACTCCCCATGATTCCCTCTATTTTTTTATTATATTAATTCTCCCCCACTCTCCTAAAAATTAGAACTGTCAAAACCAACTCCTCATCTTCTAAACTCCCCACTACTGTACCACCCCTAACCCTACCCCTGTTCCACTCACTCTCCCGTTCCCACTCTCCCTCCTCCATTTCATCTCCACCCAAAAACCGAACCAACAGAACCCATCGCCTCTCCCCTTCCCCGTCGCCAACTCCAATCGCCACCACCAGCACTGCCCTCGTCGCCTCCAAC
Organism: Hemerocallis citrina; assembly: GCA_017893485.1. Classification (NCBI taxonomy): domain Eukaryota; kingdom Viridiplantae; phylum Streptophyta; class Magnoliopsida; order Asparagales; family Asphodelaceae; genus Hemerocallis; species Hemerocallis citrina. Next base: position 8,337,648 of record CM030363.1, on the reverse strand, counting down.
CACCATCCCCGTCTCCATTCTCCCCGTCCTCGTCGCCCAATCTCCCGTTCGAACCACCCATCCTTCGCCGAAACCCATTACCCACTTCGCCTACACTCTACATCACCGCCCCGTCACCGCCTCATCGCCCTAGCCCTCGCCCTGCTTCCCAAAAACACGGAATGCAAGCACGTGACACGACCCAACGAATGACTTGCGTCATCCATAGGCTGTTATTGATCCAACTCAACAATATAACAAGTAATAAAACAACCACCATGCAATGAAAGAATAATCACATAAATAACAATATTGGAAATTTAAGCATAAAAATAACCAACATCAAAATAACCCAATATCTGGAAATTTAACAAACAATATTCGGGTCGAAGCCCACAATACAAAGAAATAGCATTTGTCCATTCTTATTAAAGTCATTAAATAAAACAACTTTTTTTTTTGCGGCGCAGTAAAACATCTCCTTCACCAATGCTGCTCTCCTATTCCGTCAGGTAATCAAGGAGATTTACCTGACGGAATATCTCCGCAGTCACGACCCCTGAACATCCTGCCCGTGTGCACCACTGAAGAACCACCTCTCGCTCGTCTCTTCCTCTCCCCTATTTTCGAACCAAAAACAGAGCACCCTAGGTCCCTACTACACTCTCACCTCCCGACGCCTTTGCCATCATGCGCTGCCCGTCGCGACCTCCAGTCGCTGTCCACGCCCTGCCATCTGCCGCTCATCGCCACAGTTCATCACAGCCCCCGTCGTGGTCTCTCCCATGCGCTCTCTCTTTCTGTGTCGAAGTAGGGAAGAAGAGAACAGTGGGTGAACTCACTGTGGTGCTATTGGGTGATTGTGTGTTTGCTGTTTTGTCTGGAGGCGATCTCGTTGCTGTTTGCTAATCCGGTATTGGAGCGTTGCTGTTTTGCCATTTTGTTGTTGGTTTTGCTCGTGCTGTTTGCTGGTTTGCACGTAGAGTGCACGTTGATATAGGATAAATTACGCAGCATCAAATCTGAGCCCTCTGATCTTCTCTGGATCCTCGCTGTTCTGATCATCATGCCAGCTACAGCCTAATGGGCCTTAGCCAGCTCAGGCCCATGGATAAACGGGTCCAACCCGACCCACCAGGGCTCCAGACCTATTTACCCCTGCCTATAAATACTCCACCCCCCCAACCTGAAAAAGGTAATCAATCTCTCCCCACCTAAACCCTAGCTGCGCAGTCTCTTTTCCAGTGACTGACTAGACCGTCGGAGGGCCTGTCACCGGGACTTCTCCCGGTGTTTCGAGGCCGTGTGCAGGTACACAAGACCCAGCCGAGCCGAGCTGCTGGATCCGAGCCGAACACCCGTCCTCTCTTCCGAGCCTCCTCTCCCCCCTTCTCCTGAGCCGCTCCTGCTACCCGGGGTCGGACCGACGCCAGTACTGTGTAGGGACTTTCACCTTACAAATTGAGAGAACTTACACCTATTGCTCACACACCCCAAAAACAAACCGCATCAGGTTGGCACCATCTGTGGAAAACTTTTACCTCCTCAGTACTACCGTCCATCCGAACTCAACCAGAGTCATCACCTTGGGCCAAGCTCCTCCATAGCTCCTAAACTTAGGAGAGCCGCCACATCGGCACGACAGCCGGACCTCAACTACCATAGCTGCGCGAATGACCAGGGTAATCCCGGGCCAACGACGCAGCCCGACCTTCGGTTACGTCGGATTTGCGTTGCGTCATTTCGGACAGGTAGGCCAGCCAGACTAGGGGAGAGGCCGCTTCCAACTCGGCCTCAAACCATTAGCGTCCACCTTCCCAGGCGCACAATCCCCCGTAGAACCCAAGGGGACAAGCCCCTGTCACGAAGGTCAAATTCCAGAACTTCCAGGAGGAGATCCTTCAAGCCATACATAACAGTCCGGCCACCGAGGTCTACTACAGCTTCGCCCACAAGTCAGTAATGGGAGCCGGCGAGTCTTGCAGATTGGCTCGTCCCTGGGAAGAGGCGAACCCCGTCCTTCGCCGGTTAGAAGAAATGGAGAACCACCTCGCCCATCTCGGTGAAGGCGGACCGATGCAGGGTCATAGCCATCGTCTGACCGGACCGCCATTCTCTCCCCAAATCCTCGAAGCTGAGATTCCTCGGAACTTCAGACCGCCTCAATTCGAGACCTATAATGGCGAGGGTGATCTTGCTGATCACATGGAGGGGTTTAAGATCCTCATGATGATTCACAACACTGCGGATCCCCTCCTATGCCGTGCCTTCCCTGGTACCCTCCAGGGTCCGGCTCGGGAGTGGTTCTCCAAACTCGCCCCCGGTTCGATCTTCTCTTTCGAACAACTGGAGGCGGGTTTCCTTGCCCACTTCGTGACCAGTAGGAAGGTCGAGAAGATGAGCTCCTCCCTCATGGACCTCAAACAGAAGGACGGGGAGTCCCTCCGAGAATTCGTTCAGAGGTTTACCTCAGAAGCAAGGTCGGTTTCCTCCCTCGATGCAGGGGTCGCTTCCGCAGCCTTCCGACACAACGTCCGCCACGGCCAGCTTAAGGCCTCCTTATCCAAAAAGCCCCCCGTGGACTTCCCCGACCTACTCAACAGGGTCGTGAAGTATATCTGGACCGAAGAGGCCCTCAACCCCGAAGGCGCGAAGGATGCCACTGCCAAGGGGAAACGCAAAGTTGAAGATGCAGAGCCCTTCAAAACGTCCGGAAAAGAAGCGACTGGTCCGAAAAGGGTCCCCCTAGTCCCTCGATTTGAAAGATACATGCCTCTGACTTAAAACATCTCGGCTGTAACCCCTGTTTCCCCAAACCCGTATTTTATGTGTATTTTTCTATATTTAAAATTTTTGCAAATTAATTTTTCTGCTTTCAAATTCTTTGTTAAAATGTGTTATTAGATCTTCTGTTAAAACCTATTTTTAATTAATAGTTTATTTATAACTAGTTCCCAATGATATTTTTTTTATAATACAAATATTTTATTATGCTTTGGATTATTATGTTTATGTTTATGATTTTTTATGATTATTGTTATTTTTGTTATTCGTGTTATTTTATTTTTTACTCTTGATTGTTTATTTAAAAATATATTTCTATTGTTATTTGTATTTGTAGTATTTCAGATAATTTCTATCTTGTAGATCAATATATATTTTGATATATAATCCTACTTTTATTTTTTACTTTATCTATTCGATTTGATCTTTTATTTAAATCATATTTGTTATCCTATGAAATTAATCATTATCCATACCCATTAAACAAATCCTACTACTACTCCTAATTACCCACAACCCAATTACCCATTAACCCTAATCCCCTTATATATACTAGTATTATACACGTGCGTTGCACGTGGGGTAAATGGGGAGGGGGGAATGAAAAGGACAAAAAAAATCTAGTATTATACATGTTCTTTGCACGTGGGGAAAATGAGGAGGGGGGAATGAAAAGGCCAAAAAAAGAAAAAAAAATCTACCGACACGTGCGCTGCACGTGTTGACAAAATGACAAATATTTACAAATGACACTAAGCCCTTCTCCCATTATAATATTAGAGATATCTCATCCCTCTCTCTCTCCCTAAACCCTAATCCTAAACCCTAGCCACCACCTAATAACCCCCGGCCTCCCCTCTTTCTCCTTGCTTGCGCCGCAACTCCGACGCCGCAACACCCCACACCCGAGCCCCCATAATCCCTTGGCCGATCTCTCCCTTGGTCGACCATCTCCCACACCACCATATAATCCCTAGTCTCTCTCTCTTGGTGTTCTCTTGTGGTCACAAGCCACTATTGTCATTATCCCTCTTGGATCATCTTTCTTTTGGTGGAATTGTTCGTGTAGAGATTTTCGCTCAAGTTTGCTTGGATTCATTCATTCGTGGATTTTCATTCGTGGATTTTTTGTTGTTGCCGGGAATCCATTCCTGTTATTCTTGATTTTCGTCGTTCTTCATCTTCGGTTAAGACAAGTAATTTGTACTCTAATTCTTTTGTTTGATACAAGTCAAAAATACCACCTATAGTATAGTTGGATTCTAGAAACAACTCGTGTATGTGTTATCTTTGATGAGTTTTGTCTTTATTGTGAAAACTTGACCATAGTTGACTCACGACATAAAATTTGACATGAGATAACTTAGGTTTTACCCGTTTTTGATTTGATCATGTGTGTGAGACTTTTGTAAGAATTCGTAATTTTGTTGAGATTCATGGGATATACTTGTGTGGACATGCTAGACACCCAAATTCATGATGTTTGGATACTTGGTAGACTCGATTTCATGTTTGGTTGTGCTTTGAGCAAGTTTTGTATGATATATGTTGAGTTGTCGTTAAAGGAAAAAATCGTTATTTTGTCGCTGATCTGTTTTGTTTGCTGTTTTGGACTATCTTAAAGTCAGTAAGTTAATTTCGGTATAAAACATGAGTTTTAGAGAATTTCGTCTATTTTCCAACCCCTCTGACCTTGCTATGTTTCGTTTTTGTATGAGTGACTTATGACTATTTTACTACAGAGGTGTATTATGTTTCCAGATTTTGATTCTCGACGATTTTGTTGATTAAATTATTTTTTTACTTGTGCTACACATATTATTTTGATCTGAAACTTTGGTCAGTTTTTCTATACCTATCTAGGAATCACCCAGAATTTTGGTAGATTTTATTGATGGGTTTTATATATCGTTTCATGCATGTTTACAAAATTCATACTTGCTGTATTTTCCTCGCTGTCCTGTAAAGAATTGTGTTTTCACCCTAATTCCTTTTACTGTATGGAAAATGTTTGTAAAATATGAAAGTTAGTCTATTTCATCTATTTTCATCTTTCTTTGGCGGATTTGGATTTTGTTTCATGGCTTGCGAGATATTTCAGTTTTCGTACAGCAGTATTGGGAATTCCAGATTTTCCAAAGTATCGTTTCTTGATGTTTTCTTATTTTTGATGACTAAACTAATTTTACTGGAATATTATGAAACTTTATATTATGATTTTAGACATTTAGGGGAATACCCCAGATTTTTTCTGAATTTATTTGAGAGATTTTGATGCGGTTTTCCTGACTGAGAATTCGTTTTACTGATTTCTGACTGAACATATTTTCTGGATTCAAACCTGTTTTGAGTCAAGATGTTGTGAATAAATATATGACTTATTTATATTCGCTGTATTCGTGTGGAAGTCTATTTTTCAGATCCTTTGACGGATCTAGATTTGGATATTTATAGTAGCGGAAATCACTATTTTTGTACAACACTGTCTTGCTATCCTGAATTAGAAAACTAGTTGTTTTACCATGTTATGTGTTATCTTGTACCTGTACTTGTTTATCTTGCACCCTGAACCCGATACATGTTTATACCCTGTTACCCTTGCTTTGTTTTGCAACACATACATGCATGCTTGATATTAATAATAAATAATCAAGTCGAGGTTAATATGAAAGATCTAGTAGTGGATAATTTAGAAACGTGCACTCGGAAGGGAGCCCGTGTTTTCCATATTTGGAATTTGGTATATGATTTGGATTATTCGGAATTTGGTATATGATTTGGATTATTTAGAATTTGGTATATGATTTGGATTATTTGGAATTTGGCATATGATTTGGTTAATTTGGAATTTGGTATATGATTTGAATTACTTGTCCATGAGTACACTGCCCTCTATGGTCCACTATGAAATCTAAAACGAAATTGCGTTGACTGTAGCAACCATGTAATAAAAGGATGGATGCATGAAGTGCTACCTAGATAGTAATAATACAAGACTTGAACATGATTACTTGACACTGGATACTTGATCACTTGAACATGATTACTTGATTCTTGCTACATGACACTTGATACTTGGTTACATGATACTTGTTCACTTGACACTTAATACATGCTACTTGTACTTTTTCACCTTACCATGCTAGTTGTTATGTTTTGTTATCATGCTTATGCTATGTTATTAGTTAGTTTTCCCATGTACTTCTATCATACATTATAAGTGGCCCGTAACTTGCAATTGACGGGTACTTGTTTTCTTTTTCCTTCTCCTGCAAATTTACTAATTGCAGATCAGGATGGTTGACTGCCAGACAGTATTGGTGACATGAAGTATTAGTACTGGATCTTGTTATTATTATTTCTTATAGTTTGCTTGAACAATAATTGTATTCATGTATTTGGATTTATTCTTGTATTTGGGCAATGTGACCCAGGATTTATTGTGTATTTTAGATCATGACTATTTGAGATTAATATATTTTATTTCAAGTGTTCGTGTTGGTATTTGGTTCATATGTGCATGTGGTTGACTTTTCTGGCTTCCGAATCTAATTATATTGTAATATGTTGTAAAAATTCTTGAACAGCTTATGGATGATGAAAATCATTCGCTGGGATTTTGTCGCGTATCCGTATTCTGTATTCTTTTTGGGAAGCGGGGCGTGATATTGGTGATTCTAATGGAAATCGAGGACAAGGCGGTTGTCCGGTTCCCTCTTCGACTGCCCAACAACGGCAAGAAGCGAGATCAGAGGTTCTACTGCCGCTTCCACCGGGACACTGAGCATGTTACAGACCACTGCCGATCCCTCAAAGATGAGATAGAAGCCCCTATACAGTGAGGGTACCTGAAGGAGTTCACCCGGGCCGGTAACAGAGGCCGAAGAGAGCCGAGGATCCCGAGGCGTTCGCCTACCCCTCGGACGATCGCTCAACAACCTGATCGGGATCCGAAAACTGAGGAAGTCGGCGGACACGCCATCCTCCACTGCGTACACGGCGGACCGATGGGAGGGGAATCTAAGACCTCTCGAAAAGCCTTTATCTGAGAGGTCAACTCTGTCTTAGACCACCCCTCTCCCCGAATTCAACAGCGGGTGGTCTCCTTCTCGGGTGAAGACCTCGAAGGCATCCGAATTCCACACTGCGACGCCCTCATCATCAGCCTTAACATGACAAATTTCCAAGTTCACCGAATTCTGGTAGACAACAGCAGTTCGGTGAACATCCTTTTCTTGGAAGCATTTTAAAACCTCAAACTCCCCCGAGAAAACCTAAAGCCGGCCGGTTACACCCTCCACGGATTTTCTGGCGTCCCCATGCAAATCGAGGAAATCGTGACACTAGACGTAACTACAGGAACGGCCCCCGTCCTCCGGACCGAGTCGATGGATTTTATGGTTGTCAACGTCAAGGCAGCATACAATGCCATACTCGGCCGACCCGAGCTCTGCTCATTCCAAGCCGTCCCCTCCGCCTATCATCTGAAACTGAAGTTCCCGACTGGCGTCGGGGTTGGGGGTCATTTGGGGCAACCAAGAATCGGCACGCTCTTGCTACATGACCGCGGTCGAAGGCGGTGTGTTTCCCCTCGACGTCGTCGAACTCCCACCTGAAGAAGGCCCTTCCGAGTCAGAGCCCGCCGATGAATTGGAAGAGGTCTCCTTTGAAATAGGGAATGAGTCCAAATGGTTCCGAGTGAGCCGGACCCTTTTCCCCGAACTGAAGCCGGGTCTGATCGACTACATCTGCCGAAATGTAGACCTCTTCGCCTGGACACCATCCGACATGCCTAGAATTTTCAAAGAATTAATCATGCATCGGCTAAGCATCGTCCCCGGCTCTAAGCCAGTGCAACAGAAGCGCCGCAAGTTCGAAGAGGCAACAGGCGGTGAACGCAGAGGTAGATAAGTTGTTATCCGCCCGATTCATTCAAGAAGTCAGCTACCCCAAGTGGCTGGCCAATGTTGTAATGGTGAAAAAGGCTAGCGGCTCTTGGAGGATCTGTATTGACTTTACCGACCTCAACAAGGCGTGCCCCAAGGATCATTTTCCTCTCCCCAGCATAGACGCTCTGATCGACGTGACGTCGAGTCACGAGCTCTTAACTTTCATGGACGCCTTCTCAGGCTATAATCAGATCCGGATGTTTCCTCCAGACATCGCTAAGACGTCCTTCGTCACCGACCAGGACCTCTACTGCTACCGGGTCATGCTCTTCGGGCTCAAGAATGCCGGGCCACCTACCAGAGGCTCGTCAACTGAGTCTTCAAGAACCAAATCGGTCGGAACATGGAGGTCTACATCGATGATATGCTTGTCAAGAACTGACGGGGGAAGGATCATGTTGCCGATCTCGAGGAAGCTTTCAGCGTCCTTCGATCTCACAACATGAGGCTCAACCCCGCCAAGTGCGCCTTCGGCGTCTCATCCGAAAAGTTCTTGGGGTTCGCTGTCAGCCAGCACGGCATAGAAGCCAACCTAAAGAAGATCCAAGCCATCATCGACATGGCCCCACCTCGGAACGTCAAGGAAGTTCAACGGCTCATGGGTAGACTGGCGGCCATCGGCCGCTTCCTCTCTAAGTTAGGGGAGAAGTCCTTCCCGTTCTTCAAAGCCCTGTAGAGGACGAAAGGATTCGAGTGGGGCGAGCCACAGCAACAAGCGTTCGACCAATTAAAATCCTACCTCGCCAATCCCCCGCTCCTAAGCAAGCCCGAACCCGGCGAAACCCTCTTCTTCTACCTCTGAGCCTCGAAAAGCGAACTCAGTGCCGTACTCATCTGAGAAGAAGACAGTGTCTAAAAATCCCTATACTATGTCAGCAAGGTTCTGCTCTCAGCCGAGACCAGATATGCGAGGATGGAGAAGATGGCTTATGCACTGATAACGGCGGCCTGCAAGCTCCAACCCTATTTCCAGGCCCACTCCATTCAGGTCCTCACGCACTAGCCCCTGAAGACCATCCTCCACAAACCAGAGAGCTCCGGCAGCCTGGTCAAATGGTCGATCAAGCTAAGCCAATACGACATCAACTATCAGCCCAAAACGGCGATCAAGGGGCAGGCCCTCGCCAAATTTATTACAGAGTGCACCATTTATGAACCATCTGTCACCCCGGAAACTGACCCAATGTGGGAAGTCTATGTCGACAGTTCGCCTTGCGAAGGAGGGAGTGGAGCAGGTGTCATCTTAAAGGGCCCCGATAACTTCGTCCTCCAATATTCTCTCCGACTAAACTTCATGGCCTCAAAAAACGAGGCGGAGTACGAAGCTATGATTGCGGGGCTCACCCTCACGCACAAGGCCGGACCCAGGAACGTCAAGGCCTTCAGCGACTCCCAGCTCGTGGTCAACCAGATCACCGAGGAGTACGAAGCTTGCGATGCTCGGATGATGCAATACTTAGCGGTGGTTCGAAGTCTCCTGTCCTCCTTTGAATCTCATTCGGTGGAGCGCATCCCCCGAGAACTGAATGCCCAGGTGGATTCATTGTCAAAGCTCGCCTCGTCATCTTTCGAGGGGCTCGACCACACCATTCTGATCGAGGTCCTTCTCAAACCGAGCATCAACCTCCTGGAAGTTTCCTGCCTCAACATCGATCTCCAACCCCACAACTGGACGATGCCCATCCTAAAATTCCTTTCAGAAGGTGGACTCCCTCAAGACCGGTCCGAGGCGAGGAGGATCAAAGCCAGAGCCGAGAGATTCACCTTGATCAATGGAATGCTCTTCAAGTGCTCGTATACGGTGGCTGATAGCAAACCATACCTCCGCTCCGTGGCACCAGACGAAGCCAAGTACGCCTTGAAGGAATTGCATGAGGGGATCGGTGGATGCCACATGGGGAGCAGATCGCTCGCCCGAAAGGCCCTGAATCATGGATACTATTGGCCGACCATGCTGCAAGACGCGCAAGACCTCGTCAAAAGGTGTGACCTTTGTCAAAGGTTTTCTTCGGTAAAGAGACTCCCGCAGGCCAACCTCCGATTCATGGCCAGTCCGACCCCCTTTGCCATGTGGGGGATGGACCTCGTCGGCCCCTTTCCTCAAGCCACGGTTCAGAGGAAGTTTCTGGTGGTGGCCATCGACTACTTCACCAAGTGGATCGAGGCTGAACCACTGGCCTCGACCACCAAGCACCAAACTCAGCAATTCTTCTGGAAACACATCATCTGTCGGTTCGGGATCGCTCAGGTGCTCGTCACCGACAATGAGACCCAATTCGTCGGCAAGAATTTTCGAAAGTTCTGCGAAGACATTGGCATCAAGCAGTGCTTCTCAGCAATAAGCCACCCTCAATCAAACGGCCAAGCTGAAAACGCCAACCGCCAAATTCTTGATGGTCTCAAAAAGCGATTGGACAATTCCACCAAGGAACTCTGGGTTGATGAACTTCCGAGCGTGCTGTGGGCACACCGGATGATGAAGAGGATACCCACGGGTGAGTCGCCCTTCAACCTGACCTATGGTACAGAAGCAGTTATCCCCTTGGAGGTCGGTCTACCATCCCCCAGAATCATGGCCTTCGACGAAGAAGGCAGCTCGACAGGTCTCCGGGCCAACTTGGATCTAGTCGACGAAGTCAGGGAGAAGTCCAACATCTGAAGGAGCATCTACCAACAGCGGGTCGAGAAATACTACAACCAGAAGGTCCGACCCACTAACATCTAGAATGGTGACCTCGTCCTCAGGAAACTATTAGTCTCAGACCCCAGTAAGAAGGGGAAGTTGGCCCCCAATTGGGAAGGACCTTACAGGGTCGCCGAAGTGGTGCACCCCGGCACCTACCGACTCACCGAGATGGGAGGATCCCCTATCAAGAGGCCCTGGAATGCAGAACACCTCCTCAAGTACCACGAAAGAGAGGACTGAAGTCATTATGTAATCGAACAGAAGTAATCCGCTTTGGTATAAAAATGTTTGTTATTTTCCAAAGGTTTGTTAGCTCGGATTCTGTATAAACCCCTTATGTAACCGCACCAATAGGCTCGACGCTCTCCACCGACCCAAGACTCAATGCCACATGGCAAACTCGAGCACAAGGAAAGCTTTTTCAAGCTTTGGCAAAAGAGCTCGGTGTTCTCCGCCGACCCAAGCCTCGATGCAGTATGGCAAACTTGAGCACAAGGGTAGCTTTCTCAAGCTATGGCAAAAGAGCTCGGCGCTCTCCGCCGACCCAAGCCTCGATGCCGAATGGCGAACTCGAGCACAAGGGTGGCCTTCTCAAGCTAAGGTAAAAGAGCTCGCCGCTCTCCGCCGACCCAAGCCTCGATGCCGTATGGCAAACTCGAGCACAAGGGTAGCTTTGTTAAGCTATGGCAAAAGAGCTCGGCGCTCTTCGCCAACCCAAACCTCGATGCCGTATGGCAAACTCGAGCACAAGGGTGGCTTTCTCAAGCCAAGGCAAAAGAGCTCGGCGCTCTCTGCCGACCCAAGCCTCGATGCCACATGACAAACTCGAGCACAAGGGTGGCTTTCTCAAGCAAAGGCAAAAGAGCTCGGTACTCTCCGCCGAACCAAGCCTCGATGCCTCATGGCAAATTCGAGCAGAAGGGTAGCTTTCTCAAGCCAAGGCAAAAGAGCTCGACGCTCTCTGCCGACCCAAGCCTCGATGCCGTATGGCAAACTCGAGCACAAGGGTGACTTTCACAAGCCAAGGTAAAAGAGCTCGGCGCTCTCCGCCGACCCAAGCCTCGATGCCGTATGGCAAACTCGAGCACAAGGGTAGCTTTCTCAAGCCAAGGCAAAAGAGCTCGGCGCTCTCCGTCGACCCAAGCCTCGATTCCGTATGGCAAACTCGAGCACAAGGGTGGCTTTCTCAAGCCAAGGCAAAAGTGCTCGGCACTCTCTACCGACCCAAGCCTCGATGTCGCATGGCATACTCGAGCACAAGGGTAGCTTTCTCAAGCTATGGCAAAAGAGCTCGGAGCTCTCTGCCGACCCAAACCTCGATGCCGCATGGAAAACTCGAGCACAAGGGTGGCTTTCACAAGCCAAGGCAAAAGAGCTCGGCGCTCTTCGCCGACCCAAGCCTCGATGCCATATGGCAAACTCGAGCACAAGGGTAGCTTTCTCAAGCTATGGCAAAAGAGCTCGGTCTGCCGATCCAAGCCTCGATGCCGTATGGTAAACTCGAGCACAAGGAAAGCCTTTTCAAACTATGGAAAAAGAGCTCGGCGCTCTCCGCCGACCCAAGCCTCGATGCCGTATGGAAAACTCGAGCACAAGGGTAGCTTTCTCAAGCTATGACAAAAGTGCTCGGCGCTCTCTGCCGACCTAAGCCTCGATGTCGTATGGCAAACTCGAGCACAAGGGTAGCCTTATCAAGCCAAGGCAAAATAGCTCGGCGCTCTCTGCCGACCCAAACCTCGATGCCGTATGGCAAACTCAAGCACAAGGGTAGCTTTCTCAGGCTATGGCAAAAGAGCTCGGTGCTCTCCGCCGACCCAAGCCTCGATATCGTATGACAAACTCGAGCACAAGGGTTGCTTTCTCAAGCCACGACAAAAGAGCTCGGAGCTTTCCACCGACCCAAGCCTCGATGCCGCATGGCAAACTCGAGCACAAGAGTGGCTTTCTCAAGCCAAGGCAAAAGAGCTTGGCGCTCTCCGCCGACCTAAGCCTCGATGCCGCATGGTAAACTCGAGCACAAGGGTGGCTTTCTCAAGCCAAGGCAAAAGATCTTGACGCTTTCCGCCGACCCAAGCCTCGATGCCGTATGACAAACTCGACCACAAGGGTGGCTTTCACAAGCCAAGGCAAAAGAGCTCGGCGTTCTCCACCAACCCTAGCCTCGATGCCGTATGTCAAACTCGAGCACAAGGGTAGCTTTCTCAAGCTAAGGCAAAATAGCTCGGCGCTCTCCACCGACCCAAGCCTCGATGCCGTATGGCAAACTCGAGCACAAGGGTGGCTTTCTCAAGCCAAGGCAAAAGAGCTCGGCGCTCTCCGCCGACCCAAGCCTCGATGCCGTATGACAAACTCGAGCACTACGGTGGATTTCTCAAGCCAAGACAAAAGATATCGGTGCTCTCCGTCAACCCAAGCCTCGATACAGTATGGCGAATTCGAGCACAAGGGTGGCTTTCTCGAGCCAAGGCAAAAGAGCTCGGCGCTCTCCGCCGACCCAAGCCTCGATGCCGCATGGCAAACTCGAGCACAAGGGTGGCTTTCTCAAGCCAAGGCAAAAGAGCTCGACGCTCTCTGCAGGCCCAAGCCTCGATGTCGTATGACAAACTCGAGCACAACAGTAGCTTTCTCAAGCTCTGGCAAAAGAGCTCGACGCTCTCCGCCGACCAAAGCCTTGATGCCGTATGACAAATTCGAGCACAAGGGTAAGCTTTCTCAAAGCCATGGGGGTTCGGCGATTGATCCCCGAACCCCGTCCTCCGGTCAGGACTTTAGCTGTTCGGCCCACTCAAAAGTTTACTATTAAAGATTTAGGGCGCTCACCCTCAGGCAAGCATCCCGGGCCCCGGGTCTCTGGTCGGCCCACCTCTCACCCGCGAACAGCCCGGGGTTCACGACCCTTAGAGTCGAAACCCCGAATTGTTCGAGGGCGGAAGGGGAGCCACCAACCCTGGATCCTCGTCCTAAATGAAAAACCTCGGTCGGCCAACCTCTCGCCCGCAAACAACTCGGGGGTTAACGGCCTTCAAAATTGAAATCCCGAATTGTTCGAGGGCGGAAGGGGAGCCACCGACCCTGGACCCTCCGAACCCACAGACCTTTGGTCGGCTCACCTCCCAAACTCTAGCAAGCTTCGGAAGATCCCCGAGGCCCGGGACCTGGATCTACCAAAAGATGCTAAAGTATGGCAGGTGAGCCACCAATCCGGGGCTCGTGGCAAAAAAATTCCGAAGTGGGGCGCTCGCCTATGGCAAGCACCCAAACTTGTTCTCTGATGAGTTTCTGATAAGGGGGTAGGGCTTTTATAGCCACCCTGAGCAGCCATTTAATGTCATCGGAAGTTGAAACGGTGGAAGTCAAAGTGGCGCCTCATTAATGAGCGTGGGAAGGCAAAACGTCACCCCATTAATGGCATTGGAAAACGGCCCAACACTCCGGCCGCCTCAAGACCCCTCGCCCTCGCCTATTCGGAACTGACCTCGACTCCCATCGAGGAGATTAATCCTCAGAGCCGCCAACTCCACTCTGGGGGCCCAATCTACCGCTCGACTCCGAGGCCAAATAAACATACTAGCACTGATCCTCAACACACACTCAACAACAAGTTCAGACGGGTCGGAAATCTTATTATTTATTAAAACTCCCCAGGAAGGGTACAATACAAAGGTTTATTCTTTATTACAATAAAAGCCTCATCCTAAACTACACTCAGGCCCCCTTCGTGTTCGTACAGGTCAACTCGAATCCCGCTGAGCGACTCGGTTCTGCCGCATTCCCTGCCGAGCCCCTAGGATCGACTACAGAGGACACTCCGGCCACAGAACTTTGAGCATTGCCCGGCCCCACATACTCCAACCAAAGGGTCGAGTACGGCTCGTGCCTCGAAGAAGCCCCGATTGCCAAAGGGACCGACTTTCCCAGCATTGTTTTATAATGCTGAATCTCGATCTTTTTCTCCACAATGACTTCACGAAGGAGCGACTCCGATGTAGGCCTCTGTACCGAAGCACTCGACATGGAAAATTCGAGGCTCGCACCACCGAGGTCTCGATCGGCTATTGCTTTCTTCAACCGAGCCGACTCCGCGCTCAGCTCCTTTAACTTGTTCCGAAAATAATGGAAGGCAGCATCGTGATCACGAGCTTCCCTCCGATATCGGTCAAGGGAGGACTCCAATACCTTGATCTTACTCCGAAGCCACGTCACCTCGGACCATCGAGGATCAGCCTCGGCAAGAAGAGCCAACATCTGATGGGAACAAAATGAATCGAAAAATTACACAAGTCTAAAAGGGTCGGAAAAACTTCAACAGCCGACCACAAAAGCAAAACAAAGGTGAAGGGTAAAATAGTTGGCCCACAAATATCTTTGTTATAAATTACCAATTTGTTTACAAAATACTGTGGTGGCCAGTCCGCGATTAGCAAAATACATTCAAAAAGAACAATAAGAAACGAAAAGCAACTACGACTATGAGCCCACCTCTCCCTCGGCTCCGACGATAGCCTCGGGGTCAACCACAGGGTCAGCATCCCCCCCCGACTCCGCCGTTCCCTTCAACCGGTGCCTCGTGCACGGGGGTCTTCGGCAGCCCTTCGATCTCCATATCATAGTCAAAGTGGTCCAAGGTCGGGAAGAAATGCCTGACGTGGTCCATCGCTTTGGCGTACACCTCATTCTGCGCCCCGATGACCATGTCCTGGGCCTTCGCGATGAGCGCCGCCTTCTCGACCTCGAACCCCTGCTTCAGCGCCACTTCCCTCTTGAGCGCGTCGGCGGACATCGAGGCTAGGTCGGCCCTCAGAGCCTACTCCTTCTTGTTCGAGGCTTCCAGGGAGATCTTCAGATCGACCATCTCACGCTTGTAGCGGTTGGTCTAGCTCTTCTTATACTTCAGCTCCATCTCGTGAAGCCGCCTCACCTGGTTCCCCGACATACAGGCCTGCAGCCAAGATCAAAACACTTAGGTAAAAATGAAATTCTTAGAAATCAATACAAGGTAGACGACACCGAATGCCTCGAAAACTTACCTGCACACTGGCCTGAGCCCACCTCATGTAGGCTGCCTCGGTGGTGTCGGCCCCCATACTCTGCCGATCCCGGGCCGTGGCCATCTTATCCACAAACTCCACCGCGACGGGGCCTTCAGTCAAGGTATCTCCCTGGCGAATGGACCAGTCTGGGACCCAAGGCCGCAGGTCCTCCTCCCCGACCATCATCTGGGCGTCAGCACGAAGAGGAGGGAGGCGACCCTGCGAGACCTCCGACGCCTTTGAGACCCCCTTGCTCAGCGTGAGGGCGACCTCCCTTGATTGGCTCGGCTTCTGTTTCTTCGTCTTTGGCTCGGAAGGAGCCTCAGAGGTTGCTCGTGAGTTTGCCGCCGCTTGCTTCCCCTTCTCAGACTACTCTGCCTTCTCCCTCTTTAGGGCCAACCTCCTTGCCTTAATAGCCTCGAGATCCATCTATGAAAAGTAGCCCATTAACAAACGATTAGCACAAAAGAGAAGTACAAAAATAAAAATGAACGAAAAACATACGGGGCGGGGCTCAGTCCGGCTCGGATCAGGTGGCTCTCTGTCACTTTTGGCCAACTGATGCTGTGACTCTTCCGAAGGCGCTCCACAAACGGCCACTGGTCGGCCGAGAGATCGCCCTTCCTCGGCCCCTAGAAATTCAGCTTGTAGAAATTCCACCTCGTCAGAATATCCCACTGATCTTTGCTCCATACGACGAAGTACTTTCTCTTCCATTCCTTTATCGAGTCCGGGTGTTCGTGCACCACCTTGCACCCGCTCCGAGGCGACACATAATAGATCCCCTCGAACTCGCCGGGACGAGCTCACCCCCAACATGGTTCAGAAGATGCTCAATCGCAGCGGCACCTTCCTCTCCGTACACAGCAATATGAAGCTGACCATCTGCTTCCAGGAGTTCAGCCCAAACTGCATCGGACACAGTGAGGACCAGTTGAGAACCTCCCGGATGAAGGGGTGGATGGGCAGCCTCAGCCCCGAGGAGAACGCATCTGCAGGAAAGATACAGTACCACGGCGCCAGTGGGTCGGTTGGCCGAAGACCAGCACTTGGGACCATCAGCTCGTACTCCGTGCCAATGAAGAAACTCGCTCGAATGACCAGGAGATCCTCCCCCTTCAAAATCGTGGGGGTACTGTCCATCTTGACCCTAACCCGGCTCGGCGACGAGGGCTGCACGCCATAAAGAACCTTATCCCCTAAGTCGTCCGGATAGTTCCTGATCGACCGAGGCTTCGCAAAAAGGGGACCCCTAAATTCTAAGGCGCAATCGTCTAATCAGGGCTGCTCGGTAGAGTTACCCTCACCCTCTTCTTTCGGACCTTACGAGCTTTCTCGGGTGACGGGGTCGCCAAAGGCTCGAGGGCAGAGGCCCTCTGGGGGAGACCGTCCCCCCGGCCTGACCAGACTCGACCTCATCCTCTCTGTTCTCTTCTCCTTCACCCTTCTCTTCACCCTCGTCCTCGGTACCCTCCTCATCCGAACTACTACTCTCCACAACGAAGGGTTTGCGAGCCCACAGGGGCTCCACGACTAAAACCTTGTCCACTGTATCCTACGAGGTCGAAGCTTCCGTAGCATCCGAAGAGGTAGTGGTATTCGATAGCCCCATGTGAACGTAGATGTTGGAGGTGGAGGCGAAAGAACCGGACTGAGCCCTAGACATGACTAAAAGAACTAACCTACGACTTGGTCGGAAAAGTAGCCGAAAAATTGGTCGATGGTGACCGAAGGCGCTAGAGAGAGAAGCCCTGAATCCTAGTAAGAGAAAGCAAAAGTAAAAAACGAGGAGGGGGGGATAGCGAGTATAGAGGAGTGGGACCCCTCGATTTCTGTGAGAATCAGTTACACTAACTGCCGTGATTCTCGGGAAAGCAGTTACTATTACTCATAGATTCTCACGAAAAATGGTTCACCTAACGGTTATGGGAATCTCCGGCTCGTTATTCCGACCCCCTACAGCCTCGACGGTCGACATACATCTCGAGCACAGGGGTAGCTTCAACAGGCCAAGTCATTCGGCCTCGCTCGTCCTTCCGACCCCCTACAGCCTCGACGGTCGACATACATCTCGAGCACAGGGGTAGCTTCAACAGGCCAAGTCATTCGGCCTCGCTCATCCTTCCGATCCCCTACAGCCTCGATGGTTGACCTACATCTCGAGCACAGGGGTAGCTTCAATAGGCCAAGTCATTCGGCCTCGCTTTTCCTTCCGACCCCTACAGCCTCGACGATTGACCTACATCTCGAGCACATGGGTAGCTTCAACAGGCCAAGTCATTCAACCTCACTCATTCTTCTGACCCCCTACAACCTCGACGGTTGACCTACATCTCAAGCACAGGGATAGCTTCAATAGGCCAAGTCATTTGGCCTCGCTCGTCCTTCCAACCCCCTACAGCCTCAACGGTCCGAGCCGAACTCCGTCCGCCTCGTCCAAACAGGAATCCTCCTCCCGCTCTCTGCCCACAGACTTAACTACTCCTCCATGACCAGCCAAGCACCGTTTCGCAGGAGTGGGGGGCTTGTGATATAGGATAAATTATGCAGCATCAAATCTGAGCCCTCCGATCTCCTCTGGATCCTCCCCTTTCTGATCATCATGCCAGCTATAGCCTAATAGGCCTTAGCCAGCTCAGGCCCATGGGTAAATGGGTCCAACACGGCCCACCAGGGCTCCAGACTCGTTTACCCCTGCCTATAAATACTCCACCCCCCCAACTGATAAAGGTAATCAGTCTCTCCCCACCTAAACCCTAGCTGCCCATTCTCTTTTCTAGTGAATGACTAGACCATCGGAGGGCCTGTCGTCGAGACTTCTCTTGGTGTTCCGAGGCCGTGTGAAGGTACACAAGACCCAGCCGAGCCGAGTTACTGGATCCGAGCCGAACACCCATCCTCTTTTCTGAGCCTCCTCTCGCCCCTTCTCCTGAGCCGCTCCCGCTACCCGAGGTCAGACCAACGCCAGTACTGCGTAGGGACTTTCACCTTACAAATTGAGAAAACTCACACTGTTGCCCCCACACCCCAAAAACAAACCGCATCACACGTGCTTGTGCTTTCCCGTGTTTGTGGTTCACCGTCGGGATTCTGATCCCGTTATTCCTTTTTACGTATTCGAGTCATCTATAAAAAGGCAAGTCCACTTGAACTCATTTAATTTTTATAGTTCATATTTATTGACCTTCCGCAAGTAGTTCCCTTCAATTATCTTAGTTTTGCCTTGTGCACTATCCGTTGGGAGTATCGAGGGTTTACACGAGCTAACCCGATGTACTCTTGACATCATCTTATCATTTATTGACTCAAACCCAAGCCTATATACACACATGACATGAATAAAATGACTAGAAATTGCATATGAGGAAAATATATTGTGATCGAATACATTGATTGATTGAGATCTTGTGATTTGAACAATGACATGATAAATTAAATTGTACAATGTAAAATCCATTCTAATTGCTGTACATTAGTGTAATACATTTCATGATACAATAGCAAGTTGATTATCGACTTTGATGAACATATATGTGATGGCTTTTTATGAACTCTTGCTGCCTGTACTGTTTTGCACAGAGGTTTCGACCCTGTTACCATAACAATTAACACAAACAATACAAAAGAGAGTTTTAGCTTAATGAGTCTAGTTTCTAACCCAATTGACGGATCTTGATTTCGAGATACGAGCTATGAGATATTGCAGTTTTAGTCCCTGCTGGTCTGCACTTTTCAGATCGCAGAATTAATGTAATACCGACACAATTATTAGTGAAACACCATGTTAACAGTATTATAATGCCATGAAAATATCCATAAACTTTATAGATATGCTTAGGATTCATCTCTAATTTTTGTAGATTTTTATAGTGATTTTATACCATGTTTTCACCCATTAAATGTTGACATTAAGTTGCTGCCAGAATAGCTAAACTGCAAAGATTAAGATGTTTGGCCTAGCTGCAGTCAGTATTAACCAAACCTTACTGAATATAAATTTTATCCCTAAGTGTCTAGTTGCTGATAACATCCTGGAACTTCGAATTCCGAATTGTAGCCTATGAGTTATTGCTGTTTTACTGTTATTGTGTCGGCTATTTACAGATTCACTACTTCATGTTATTATTGTGCAATGCATCATATTGCTGCATTCTTATCATCCCCTTGACATTCTTATACACACTTGCATGGACATGAATGAATTAATAAAATACTAAACAAGCCGGGGTGAATAAGGGTTGACTTAGTAGTGGATAGTCTCAGAAAATGTACCCGGTAAGGCCTTATCGTTATATCGTATTGATATGGAAGGAGGAGTATTGATTGTGAATTGTTGAATGTTAATTGTGAATGATTGTTATTGACAACGAGTACACGCTCTGTAGATCCCACCACCATGTCTAAAATATACATTGTTTTTGAGTGCACCAAACCCGTGGTATGGGACGCAGTAGTACGTGCACTAGATAGAAGAAACAACATACTAATGAATTTAAGTTGACACTTGCACACTTGATCATTGCTTATGGACATTATTATTGTTTTTGTAATTTGATCTTGATTCATATTCCTTCATGTACCTTATTTCTTACTCTCTGCTTTCACTACTTGCTGTCCATACTTGCTCTAAGGACATTTCTTTTTCACTCTAGTTGATCCAGCTATAGGTGAAGCAGGAGAATTGCCAGAAGGCATTGGCGATCAGTATTTCTACGTTGGAGCAGGAGTTACATTAGAATAAATTATCTCTTCCCAAGTTTTTTTTATCGCATTGTTATCCATTTGATTAAACTTTGTATTCCGGGCTTTTGACCCGTAACCGCTGTGTGTTTCTCAGTATTGGTTATTATGTTGAACTATTGAATGCTTAATTCAGTTGTTGTTTATGTGATGATATTATCTGCGTGGTTATGATTATTCTTTTTACATATTGTTGAGTTGAGACCGGTACAACTTATGAATGATGTTAATATCATTCGCTGGGCCTTCGTCACGGGCTCGTATTCCCGTATTTTGGGAAGCGAGACGTGACAATTATAATGGGAGAAGACCTTAGTGTCATTTATAAATTTATCAATGCTTGTGACCCACTGATATGGCTAAAAATGGAACCAAATCGGGACCATTTAAATCGGGCACAAATCTTGAAGCTCTTAGGGGTAAACCGGTAATTTCCTCCACAAATGGGTCCAAGATGGGAATTGGGTCTTTTCCAAGCCCAATAACCCAAAAAAGGGTCTATCCTACAGGTAAGGGTAACGGCCCATTGCAAACCAGCCCAGGTTATTTAAAAGAGTAATTCAAATTCATGATTATCTCTAAGAGACGGTTCAAACCAAATCTCTTATCATGAAATAATTTAAACTCTCTTCCTTATCCAAAAATACCGGGACATAGAGATAAATGATTATCTCTACACTGTCTCTAAAGGCGACTATAAATACCCCTCTTCCCCAACCATAAAAAAGGTAATCAATATTTTTTTCACAAATCGCTCTTTCATAATCTTCCTGATTACTGACTTGGGTATCGGAGAGTTCGTCGCTGGGATCCATCCCAGTGTATCGAATTTTTTGCAGTTTACTGGCAACGGCGAGAAACAGTCAAACACCGGCCAGAAGTCAACAAGTTTGCTTTATTTGTTTCCAAAGAATTCATAAATTATTTGTTTGGTCCCACACCAAAATTAGCAGCAAAAGATTGGCACCGTCTGTGGGAAACAAAAAAAGCAATCCATTCACACATCACCGGTAAAGGCAGTTTCCAAGCCATGCCTCTGAAAGGAAAAGGAAAAGGAAAAGAAGTGGCTTCCAGCTGAAGAGCCACTCCTCTTCCTCCCCCTCCTCCACTCCATTAGGTTCTTCTTCAACCCGACCAACAAGTTCTGCAACCGCAACCTGAACAACCCCTTTCTTAACAACTTCCTCCTCAGCAAGCCCCTCCAGGGTCTCGGGGGGCTCTCGTCAAAGTCGTCCAAAGCAACACTCTCTTCATGACCATGTCTCGGTTCATAATCCTTCAACTGACTCTATGGCTTCTCAAACCCTCCCAGACAGGATCTCCGTCAAGTAATTGTTAACCGTCAGCAGGGGGTCGACCTTCGAACTCGTTTTAATGAAAGGCGAGCCCTTGAGGAAGTCCCTCAACCCGAGCGCCCAGGGGCCCCAAGAGTTTGGACCCCCACAGGCCGAGGACCAGAAGATCCCCTTCCCTGAGGAGGCAAAGAGATTCCCTCCACGTCGTCGACAGAGATGTCATACTCCAATAAGCCAAGCCATGCCTAGGGACCGCCAAGCTGGAGGGGCACCAGTCACTCAGGCCGAGTTCCAGAAATTCAAAGAAGATATCCTGCGAGCTCTTAATATGGCCACGAGTCAGGATCAGCGTGCGCCTAGTCCTCGCCATACCTCCACTCATGAAGGAGAGTCCCGAGGGCCGACTAGATCCGACCGGAGGGATGACTCAGTCCACCACCGTCTCCATGAGATGGAGAGACACAACAACAAGATCAATCCCGAAGAAGAACAATGGACCAATAAGTTCCGCCCAAGCAGACCCCCCTTTTCCAGGGCCTGTTGGGATTAGGGCGTTAATAAACACCCTCTGGTCGCAGCGGATCCCGTGTTCAAAAAGTATTCAACTATTTGGTTAGATTCCGATAAGCGGAGCAAGAGTCATGACCCTTACAAAATTACAGCAGCTGGCCTTTTGGCTGAAAGCTCGCTGTTTAGATTGTTCGAAGTTTTTATACCTTTTAATGACTGAATCTGAGAAGTTCATCAACTAGAGAGTTGTAGTAAAGTTTCTCACCTTTCCAAAATGTCCTATTTGGTTAGGTTCCGATAAGCGGAGTAGGAGTTATGTCCTTTACAAGTCATATTAGCTAGCCGTTTAGCGGAAGCTTCGCTGTTTGGATTGTTCGAAGTTTTTGTACCTCTTAATTACTGAATCTAAAAAAGTGTTCAACTAGAAAGTTGTAGTAGATATTCTCACCTTTTCAAAATATCCTATTTGGTTAGATTCTGATAAGAGTAGCATGTTTAATTGCTTCTAGGGTGTTAGAAGGCTTTCTATGTTGCTTTTGTGTATAAAAAATCAAGTTTTTGTTAGTAAGCTTATACACGAAATTCTAGTTCATGTTAACTAGAGTTTTCATAAATTGTTAGTAGTTTGAATCATGCACTGGATTATGAGTAATAAGTATTCCTTGTACTCATAAGTCATGTAATGAGTATTGGTCTGTCTCATACGT
The DNA here is from genome assembly GCA_017893485.1 of Hemerocallis citrina. Taxonomy (NCBI): domain Eukaryota; kingdom Viridiplantae; phylum Streptophyta; class Magnoliopsida; order Asparagales; family Asphodelaceae; genus Hemerocallis; species Hemerocallis citrina. The sequence continues at coordinate 8,314,968 of CM030363.1, read as the reverse complement.
AGCTCACCTAGCTCATATGTAGTTGTTTGTTCATGCATAGCTCATTGGGCTCGTATAGAGTAATTATATTGAATAGATAGGCGATGAGTGGATCCGAGAAGATCTTGTGAAGTCTAGGTTGAGACTTGGTAGATTGTGTCAACAATTGTTACACTCTCTTGAAGAGGGACATGTGCGGTACTTTTTCATGATAAGTTGGAAGCACAGTGGCATGTCTCGCTTGTTTGAATCTTTTGGCACCGTCTCATAGCAAGTTGAGAGTACGAATCTAGGTTGAGATTACCTTGTAGCTTGTATGGCTTCATTTGATTGGTTAGGGTTAGTGACCTCGTTAGGGTAGTAACTGTTACTTAACCATTTTTATCTATGAATTGCCGAAGGGTGAGAGTTGGTGTTAGGGGTGATGCCTTATAATTCAAATTCTCCTATAGGCCAACACTAGGTGGTGTTATTGGGATGTATCCTCCTGTCAAAGGGATACGGACGGTACTTTTTCATGATTAGTTGGGAGCACGGGATCCATATCTCGACTGTTAATTCCTGAAGTGCTATGATAAGAACGAGAGGTTTTCTTAGGAAAATAGACCATACGATTCCGTCAGGTTCTATGCCTTCTCATGATGAGTTGAGGGCACGGCTCAAGGTTGTCTAGTATCTTGGGGTTCGTGTTGGCTTTTGAGTGTGGTCCGGTTCACCGGGTAAATAGTGGCAAACATAGACACCACTATTGTACTGCAGTAGCGGACTAGACCGTACTGCAACCTCACCGGTCACGTTGTATCTGTCAAGAACAGGAAGGGTACGAGAGTAGAATTCATGACGCGAGTTCAAATCCTTATGTATGAAGAAACAGCTTGATATGGGGCGTATGTAGTATGGGCTGCATACTGTTCCAGAGTCTTGCTTACATTAGAATAAGTGCATCATTGCATTAGTTAATCCTGCATTAGATTCTAAGTCATAGCATACACTGACACATCAATTATATGTATACGTTTCTCTTTTCATCAATCTGTTTGTTTAAAGTTGAGAATCGCTGCTAGTCATCAGCCTTAAAGCGTCAGTATATATACTGACGTCCCCACTTCAATAGGTACTAGATTGCAAACTTACAGGTACTGGATTGCAAAGCTACAGGTATAGGATTCATGAGGACTCAAGGCAAAAGAAGCAAGTGTTGATTTATTTCAATTGTAATATATGTTGGTTACCATTGTAACATCTATTGTAATTTATTTATGTTGAGAAGCATCCAACTGAAAGTACCAAGTGTTGTATATTATTCATTGTACTCTGATGTAATTTTCAATAAAAGTTTGTAACACTGATGTAATGTATTGCAGTTTTATAACATTCGGACTTGTAATATATTTGTGTTGAATAAAAAGTTTTAAATTTTTCTGTTTTTCTGTGTATTGTGGCTAATTGAAGGAAAAGATTCTAGCTTATGTCATGATTTTCCAGTGTATGGAAATCAGGGCGTTACAGTCAGAATGCCCCACTGTGACGCGGTCGTAATTAGTCTCTACATGGCCAACCACGAGGTGCGCCGAATCCTGGTCGACAATGACAGTTCCATTAATATCCTCTTCCTGGAAGCCTTCCAAGGCCTCAAACATTTTGAAGATCGTCTCAAGCCTGCCGGATACACACTCCACGGGTTCTCTGGGGTTCCAGTCCCAATCAAAGGAATAGTCACTCTTGATGTGACCACAGGAAAAACCCCGAAAACCCGGACAGAGACAATGGACTTCATGGTCATCGATGTGAATGCCGCTTACAATGCTATCCTGAGCCGACCAGGCCTAGCAGTAGTTCGTGCCGTACCCTCAGCCTTTCACATAAAAATGAAGTTCCCAACCACTGCGATAGTAGGAGAAGTCAGAGGAAGCCAAGAGACCGGTCGGAGGTGTTACACCACTACGATGGAGGGCTCGGTCCTCCCACTTGAAGCATTGGAGCTCCCCCAATGGAACAGTTAAGTCCTTCCCGAACTAGTTGATGAACTCAATGAGATTCCCCTCTTCTGTGAAGACAGACTTGGAGTACTGGGCATCAAATAAAGTACCGCGAGGGTGCCTAACCCCCTCTCGTAGAAGTAGGTTTTCAGTTTTCAATAAGGTCGATGCTTGCAACACGGCCAAAAGTATGTAATCATGGCTTGCCCTATTGAAGCGGCTACTTAGTTTGTTTCAATAAAACTTAGTCTTTTTCTATTGAAATTTATTGCATTTGCCTCATGTCTATCTCTCTGAGTTATATCTACGACTTATTAAACGGTAAGTTCGGAGTCCAGCTTGTTCTACAGGGCTGCTCCCACAACTTACTAAGCTCAAAAGACGAGTTTGGAGTCCAACACTTAGTTCGACGCCGCTTTAGCAACTTATAAACAAGCAAGTACGGAGTGGCTCACCATTCGGAATTGCTCCTACAACTCGTTAACCCTCTCAAACAAAAATTTCTTGAGTCCAACACTTGGTTCGACGTCGCTTTAGCCGCTTGCGAATAGGCAAGTGCGAAGTAGCTCACCATTCGGAATTACTTCTACAACTTGTTGAAAATTTTAAAATAACAAGTTCAAAGTCCAACATTTGGTTCGACACTACTTTAGCCGCTTGCGAACAAGCAAGTGCGGAGCAACTCACCATTCAGAATTACTCCTACAACTCGTTGATAACTCCGTAACAACTAGTTCGAAGTTCACAACCATGGTTCGAAATTGCCCTCACAGCTTGAAAGTACGCGGTTTCGGGGCTCAAGATAAACATTCATACCACTCCCATTACTGGTAAAATTTTGCAACAAGCAAGTTTGGAGCTCAACTCTCCCCTAGAGTTGCTCCTCAAACTTGTCTCCCAAACGACTCTCTCCAAGAGCCTGGTGATGCTCTTCGCTCCGCTCGCCTCCCGAGTGGCATTCTTCTCAATGAGTTCGGAGCTCAACTCTCCCTTAGAGTTTCTCCTCAAACTTGTCTCCCAAACGGAACTCTCCTAGAGCCTGGTGATGCTCTTCGCTTCGCTCTCCTCCTGAGCGGCCTTCTTCTCAACGAGTTCGGAGCTCAACTCTTCCCTAGAGTTGCTCCTCAAACTTGTCTCCCAAATGGCTCTCTCCTAGAGCCTGGTGATGCTCTTCGCTCCGCTCGCCTCCCGAGCGACCTTCTTCTTAATAAGTTCGGAACTCAACTCTTCACTAGAGTTCTCATCAAACTCGTCTCCTGAACGGCTCTCCCCTAAAGCCTGATGATGCTCCTCCTCCCGCTTGCCTCCTGAGCGGCCTTCTTCCAAGAGAGTTCGGAGCCTAACTCGTCTAGAGACGCTCCCTAAACTCACCTCTAAGAACGGATCTCCCCTACAGTCATACAAAGTTCTTCTCAACTTCATGAAGGCAAAGATGCTGCGAGACTATTTTGACAATGAATGTAACCCCCATTTCCGCTAATAAGTATTTTCCTTGTATTTTTCTATAATTTGATTTTTATAAATTTATTTTGTGCTAAATTATTTTCGGATCTTTTATTAAAATATTTTCTAATAAAATTTTTTATTTATTTCGAATAATGGTGTATTTCAATCGAATTTATTATATCTTATTTATCGACTATTTATATTTAAAACAAATATATTATTGTTATTGGATTATTTTAATGAAATTGTTAAACCCGAATATTATTGTGTTGTATGATTTCATTATTTTTAAGATCATAATAATTTATTGTTATTTTTTTTATTATCTATTTAAAATCCATCTATCAAATTATTTTATTATTGTACTTGATCTAAATTTTTTGGTGAACTCCAATTCATTTTTCAAACTCAATTGATATTCTCTTTATTTGTATTAATTATTTATCTATTTGGATTTAAAATTTTGTTCAGAAAATTCTTTGTTCTTCTTGATGAACTATTTTCTTGTTGATCATATTTTTCTTTTATTTAATTGTGAGTACTTCTATCTGAACCCTATTGATTTAGATCTATCTCTTATTTGAATCCTAAAACACAATTTTTGTTGTTCTTGACCCAGAACCGCTATTATTGGATCCTAAACCTCTAACCCAACACCCTAATTGTACTCTATAAATACAACCCTAATGCAAACCCTAAAAATTACACATTATTGAAACCCCAGTTGCTTATTCTCTCTCATCTCTCCTCTTTCCTCCCTTCTATCTCTCTCCCTGTCGTTTCCCACCCAAACCACTGAACCCATCTCCCTGTTCTTCTTCTCCGGCCAAATCCCGGCCACCTCCACCCGTCGACGCCCCCGGTCGACTCCCCAATACCGCCCTCCTCTTCCCTCATCAGCTAGGCACCCAAAACCCCACCCCGACCACTCTTCCCCCGTTCCCCTATCTCCACAACAGCCAAACCCCACCATTGCTCCTCTTTCCGATCGCCAGCTCACACCCCGATGCCCCATTCCCTGTCTCTGTTCGCGCCGCCCACCACCGCCCGCGACGCCGTCGTCGACCTACCTCGTCGATGTCGACCAAATTTCGAGAGCCCCCTTGCTGATTGTTAGTGATGTAGATGCCTTTGAATCTTGCTGTTATTGCTTGTCTTTTTGTGTGCAAGTATTGTGCACGTAATTTGTGTGTTTGTGGTTCGTTGCATCGGGATCCTTATCCCGTTATTCTTGGTATTCAATTTTGTCATCTATAAGGCAAGTCAGTGTCCACTTGAATTGCTAATTGTATCAAATTCAAGTTTTGTTGAAACTCTTGCAAATAGATCCCTTTGTTATCGTATTATATATTGTTCATCTTTCGTTGGGTCTATTGAGGGTTTACACGAGCTAACCCCAATATTCTTGACATCGTGCTACTTTTGACTCTAAAGATTGAATCTTTCATGAGTGCATATAGAATTGATAATAGGGTTGTCCATATAACTGTCACACAAATAAATTATTGTAGAGAGAATCGTTAGGTTGTATGTTGTTTGCTCGATTGATGGTTGATTAATAATAAATTGATGTATGTATGTGCTCTTAACCTTAATTTACCATGTTTTTATATCCCATCCTGCTGAGTGGGAAGTTTATAGACTAGTAGAATTGATACCCATCATGTTTTAATTAATTTATTTCATGAAAATACCCTAAAACTTGTATCTTCCTTGCTGGCCTGTATGTTGATTGCTATTTTTGAACCAGTAAATGACCTTAAAATGAATAAAATTCTAAATAAGAATTGTATCCTTATCTTTCTAGTTTCCAGAAAATCATGAATTTTTGAATTTCGAGTTATGTAGCAAAAGTTATGCCCGTTTTACTACAACTGTGTTTTTACTTTGAAATTTTTAGATTCTTGTACGTTTCATGTTTAAACAGTAAAAAGGCTGATCAAATGATAAAATTTTGCTCTGATAATTTTCAGATTGTTAGTAATCATGTTTAGGAGTCTAATAAATATTTTTAACGAATTTAATATTGAGTTTTTGATGTTTCTAAAAATAAAAATATGATGTCGAAATTCTGCCTGAACATGAAATCTATAAAGAATAATGTGATTAACCTAGCTACTGTTGTCAGATTTTGAACTTTAAATATGCGTTGGAACAGTGTGGAAGTCTAGTTTCTAGAACGTCTGACGGATTCAGTTTTCGTGTTCTGAAATAGCAATAAACTGTATTTTTGTACAGACTACTCTTGCTGTCCAAAATTTTATATTCCAGATTTTAATAGATTAATTATTCCTATATCGTAGTATTGTATGAATTAACGTATGTGTGTTGCAATGCATGATCATAATACACTATTTTCATTGTTATAATTCTCCAATTCAAGTTATCATCCTATTATTTTCCTATTGTTACAATCGTTCATCTCATATCTCATATTTGCATATTGTATTGTTGCATTGATAAATAATTAATAAGCCGGAGTTTAAGGGTTGAATTTAGTAGTGGACAATGTAGGGAATGTACTCGAAGGAGGAGCCCGTGTTTCCCTAAATAATGTTCCAGCTATTGTTTTATTGTGTGATTGTGGCTTACGACGGTAACCCAATCTATCATGTATTGTATCGTTGCCGAAGATCGTATCGTGCATTGAATATTGATTTTCGGTGCCGAGTATATAAACTATAAAATTCACCACTAAGTCTAAACGTAACTTGTTTGTATGTAGCAACCATGTGGTAAATAAATGGGATGCATGAAGTGCTACATTAGTTAGGATTAAAATGATTAATAGACTTAAGAATTGACACAATATTGACACTGCATATTGTTTCTCATTGTTCCTATTGATATCGAATCTTGGCAAAGTGTTATCGATATTAATAATAGATTATTGTTACCGAATATTGAATCATTGTTTATACCAACTGCATTGATTACTATGAAATTGATTATTGCTATCGTGCCATATTATTGATCCATTGAATTCATTGTTATACCGTTCTTCCATTATTCTCTGCTTTCTCTACTTGCTGTCCATGACTTGCTCTAAGGACAATTTTTCATCTCTTTTTAGATGAAGTGTTCACAGGTGATGATGGAGAATTGCCTGCTGGAATTGGAGAACAGACATTCTGAAGATTTTAATGCTTTCTAGTTGCTCATTATTTTAATGAACTTATTGTATTGAGACTTATTACTATTGTGTTTGGGATTTATTATTGTATTGGGCTTATGTTCTGGATTTTATTATTGTTTTCAGACGTTGGTTTATTGTATTTGGATATTTCATATTGCTTCATTCCAAGTATTATTATTCATGAGATTATTATTATTGTCTGCGCAATTGTTCTGTATTGATTATATTGTTGAGTTAATCAGATAAATAACTTATGGGTGACGTTAGTCATTCGCTGGGCCAATATCATTTACTCGTATTCCGTATTTTTGGGAAGCAGGGTGTGACAATGAAGAAGGGTGATTCTTTAACTGACTTCTGAAGAGAAATTGTAGATCTTTGAGAGCTTCAAAACGAGGGGTCAAATGCCCCAATCTGACCTTCGTAGCACCGAGAAAGTCAGTTATAATGCAGCTATGCAAAGCTAACCGAGGGGTTGACTAAGTCAACGCGAACTGGGTTAAAATCTCCACATGTTGCCTTCTCGGAGTCTCCATAGACCTCGGTAGCTCTCGCCGAGCATTCTTGTCATTGACGTCGAAACGAGAAAAAACAATGTTGACTGGTCAACTGTCAAAATTCTCCATGTGTCGCCTTCTCGAAGTGTCTCTAGACCTCGGCAGCGCTCCCCGAGCATTCTTGTCACCGACGTCGAAATGAGGAAAAAACTCTGCCTCCCGATGTGCCAAGCCCACTAATAGATTAGTACATGAATTTGCGCGCTCAATCGTGATCAACGGTTGTGATTAAAATAAAAAAGAGAAAGTCAACGGTCAACCATTGACTACCACGTTTCAAGCCGCCGAAGCCTCTCCTGGGTTCGGAAATGCACTCCGAGCATTCTTGGAACCGAGCAAGAAATGGGACAAAAATACCTCGCCTCAAGATTCGTGCTCGATCCTGATCGATGACTCAGATTCGCCCAAGAAAAAAAATTAAGGGGTTAACGGGTCGGGTTTGAACCCATTTAGGACCTAAACCCGCTTCTTCAAAACCTTAGACCCCTCTACTTCACCACCCCTTCTTCAAACCTCTGAGAAACCAACTCCGAAAGCCTTGTTGTCGAGCTCCAAGCTGGTCGAGCTCCTCTAAATTTCGTCGAACTCCATCGTTGAAGCAAACTACCCCTTCGTTGAGACCCTCCCTCGCCAGGCTCCTTCCTCGCCGAGCCACTTCGTTGCGCTCGACTTCATTCCTCGCCGAGCCCGACCTTACCTTCACTTCACCGAAAACTCGCTGACGTTAAGCTCTAATGCCGAGCTCCATCCCCTCCTTGCCATGCTCCTTCCTCATCGAAGCTTTGTCAAACTCCGCACTCGACATCACTCCTCGCTGAGCTCGACCTTACCTCCACTTCGCCGAAAACTCAACAACGTCGAGCTCCAATGCCGAGCTCCATCCCCTCCTCGCCATGCTCCTTCCTTGTCGATGCTTTGTCGAACTCTGAGCTCGAGTTCCTCTCCTCACCAACATACACCGACTCATCGAGCTCCCCTTCATTGTCGCCGTGCTCCGTCGAGCTCCCCTCCACTATCGCCGAGCTCCATCGAGCTCCCCTCCCCCTTCGTCGAGCTCCAGTGCCAATGGGGGCACGAGTGTCGGCAGCACAGCCGAGCGCTGCAGCCACCGAAGCCAAAATAGAGGAAAAAAGCCTCCTCAAGATTCGTGCTCGATCGTGATCGACGGCCGCCATAAATCAAGGTATTTTCTTTTAGTTAATTCCTTTATTTATTTAATTAATTGAATTAATATTTTAAAAAATCTGAAAAATTAATTAAAAATCGAAAAAAATTAATAAAAAATTTCTAAAATTAATTATTAATTTAGAAAATAATTTAAAAATTTTGAAAATATAATTATTAAATTAGATTAATTAATTAGAATTTTAAAAAGTTAATTATTTAAATTCAGAAATTGAATAAAAAAATTTAAAAATTGGAAAAAATTCAGAAAATTCTGGAAAAATCACAAAAAATCCAGAAAAATATGAGAATAATTTTGGATATTTTACAAGCTCAGAATAATATATAATAGTAGAAGTACCCTTCCCTGTAGTGATGACCGCATAAACAGAGAATGACCCTGTGAACTCTGAGAGAAACCAGCATGGGTGATGACATGGCAAAAACACTCAAACCAGGCTCAAGGGGCCCGTTTCAAGCCATATATAGTTCGACATAGATGGCAAACATGATTAGGATGAGTGGTAAGGCCAGAAGGAGGATGCATGTAAACTGCATCAGATAAGGTACCATAAAGAAAAGCATTCTTCACGTTCATTTGGTAAAACGGTCACTGACGAACGGAGGCAACAAGAAGGAGAGTGCGAACTGTAGTCATCTGTGCAACTAGAACAAAAGTCTCATCATAATCAATGCCATGATCCTGAGTAAAACCGCGGGCAAGTAGACGAGCCTTGTGCCGCTCAATGGAGCCATTAGGTCGATATTTGACATTGAAGATCCACTTGAAGCGAACAGGCAGGACGGCCACAGGCAGTGGAACAACATCCCAAGTGCCAAGCTGGTCAAATGCACGAAACTGCTCTACAATAGCTTCCCACCACTCTGGAAATATAATAGATCCTGTAATGCCCCTGCCCCTAGCTCAGACAATTTATACAATTTAGAAAACAAATTAGATACTGTGTAGTATAACTGTCCACCACAAGCTGCCTCTCAAAAGGTGGTTAACCGATTAGGTGACTCTTAATCATAGGCTATTATATTTATATATTATTTTATTCATTTTTACTCCTGATATGGGACAAATTCCAATACACTTTCTCTTAATTCAAACCTATGTACAACCAACACACTTCCATTGGGTGGGCCCCTCCTAGTGGCCACGTGACCCCTGGGTGACGTCAGCCGAATGAGACAGCAGCACAAAGCATGCAATGCTGTTTCTCCTTCACACGGGTCCCCCCCCCTTTAACACTATACATTTTCCTTATTAATTACACAAATGCCATATGCATATATTTCTTTTATGAAACAACCACTATATACTTTTTTTCAACACACACACACACACACACACACACACACACACACACACACACACACAAATATATATATATATATATATATTTAACATGGGGTGTTACAGACCCCCCTTCAGAAATTAGCGTCCTCGCTGAGCACGAGTATGCACAATCTAGTGCAGGATCTCCTTTCTAGCCGTTGTGGAGCATCTGCTCTTCTATCCGCCTGATTATTCATGATCCCGGAATCCACTGCCCGATCAATTATAATCCCGGATTTAATTGAGCCACCATCCTATCCACCCGACTAATTATGACCCCAAAATTACCGCCCGATCAATAATAGTCCCGAATTTAATTGAGGGTTCACCATATTCCCGAAATCCACCGCCCGACTGGGTCTATAGTCCCGGAATCCTCCGCCCGACTATATAGACATGCCCCACACCCCGATGTCGAAAGTCGGTTATAATACCATTTGTAACGCCCCTACCCCTAGCTCAGACAATTTATACAATTTAGAAGAAAAGTTAGATACTATGTAATACAACTGCCCACCACAGGCTGCCTCTCAAAAGGTGGTTAACCGATTAGGTGACTCTTGATCATAGTTTATTATATTTATATATTATTTTATTTATTTTTTCTTCTGATATGGGACAAATTCCAATACACTTTCTCTTAATTCAAACCTGTGTACAACCAGCACACTTCCATCGGGTGGGCCCCTCCTAGTGGCCACGTCACCCCCAAGGTGACGTCAGCCGAATGAGACAGCAGCACAAAGCATGCAATGCTGTTTCTCCTTCACACGGGTGGTGCCCCCCCTAACACTATTCATTTTCCTTATTAATTACACAAATCCCATCTGCATATATTTCTTTTATGAAACAGCCAATATATACTTTTTTCAACATATATATATATATATATATATATATATATATATATATATATATATATATATATATATATATTAACACGGGATGTTACAGCTTCCTGATAGATTATGGGCTCACGTGTGGAGTGTATAGCAGTGAGATATGCATAAAACTGTGGTGAGTAGGGAGCAAGGGTGGCAAAGCCAAAATGGTCAGAAAGACCAGTTACATTAGGTGTGTAACGTACCGCTGGGATGCCTAAGGTAGAATGTGTAGACTGATAGACCAGTGGTGGATTGACAGTGTACGGGGGTGAGATAGATGGAGTGGGTGAATGCAGCTGGGGGATGCAGGGGGTGAAGGTGCATGATATGGTAGGGATGCAAGTGGTGTCTCTGTAAGAGGAACAATAGGTTGAACATCAGTAGGGGATGGGAAAGGAACCAAAGGAGTGAGATCATATGGAATGTGTGAAGGTATGACCGGGGAGATCGACCCAACAACTTGGGAATCGAGAAAACTAGCATTCTCAGGAGAGGTCAAGTAGTAGGGAGAGTCTTGCACAAAGAAGACAAGTAGGGAAATACAAACATGACCTACCACAGGATCAAAACAACGATATCTTTTATGTTTTGGACCGAGACCTAGGTGAACATACTTAGTGGCTTGAGCGGTGAGCTTCGTGTGCTCAGTGGGAGGTAAAAGAGCATAATAGGTGCACCAAAAAATACAAAGCATACTGTTGTCCGGTGGTGAGTGATGAAGAGCCTCATAAGGTGATGTGCCAAATAGGATAGACGAGGGAGTGATGTTAATAAGGCTGACAGATGTCATGACATCTTTAGCCCAGAAAGAACGAGGAACAGAAGAGGAGAGTAGAAGAGAGCGAGCCGTCTCAAGGATGTGACGATGCTTGCGTTCAGTTACACCCTTCTACTCATACGTGTGAGGACATGATTGCTAAAAGAGTGTACCATGAGATTGAAATATCAATCTCATTGCAGCGAAAGTGTACTCACGAGCACCATCTAATCGAAAGGTTTTGATACGGACACCAAACTGAGAGTGAACCATGTTTGTAAAGAAATAGCAAATATTAAGTATCTCAGAGCGTTGGCGCATAAGAAACACCCATGTGAATCTAGTAAATTTATCGATGAAGCTAACATAATAGAGATAACCTTTGTGAGAAGGTGTAAGTGATGGTCCCCATATGTCAGAGTGAATAAGTTAAAAAGGATGGGTGGTTGGAGAAGTGCTTTTGTGATTAAAAGGGAGTGCTATGTGTTTGGCCAAATGACAACCCTAATATTCAGACAAATGAGTAAAAACAAAAGGACCAAGGGCACCACTACGGGGTACAGTATTGAGTCGAGACTCACTAATATTTTCTAAGCGTCTGTGCCACAGATCATCTTTAGAGAACATAACACCAGCAAAAAGATGATGAGATTTATGGGCATGAAGAAAATCTAGATGATATAGATGTCCTGTCGACTAGCACACCCAAACTCCTGACCAGTATATAAATCGGTGAAAGAACAACCTAAAGGATCAAATGTAACGTCAGGACCACTATCACATAGTGCAGTAATGGAAATAAGATTCATGGATAAATAAGGAGCATAAAGAACATACAACAATGTGAGAGTGGGAGAGCTAATAGACCTTGAGTGTGCAGTGAGGAGTTGTGAGCCATCAACAGTGTGTAGGGATGGTGAGTGAGTGAAGGGCAGTGCTGGTGGTGAGTAGTGTATAATTACTAGTAAGATGATGTGATGCACCGAAATCCAAAATCCAGACAGAAACCATACCGGGAGTAACAGAGAATGCAGAGGCAGAAGGGCTAGCAGTGACAGGCTAACCCAAGAGCTGGAGTTCCAGCTGAGGAGGCGATGCTGAAGTTTGGCCCAATAAGCAGGAGTCGGCAAGGCTAGAGTAACGGTCATTGCTGAGGATGTAAGGGAAGAAGTGCGGCGAGGAGGAAGGAGACTGATGTCGTGGTGGCAGGGATCGAAGTGAGGTCAGAAATATTGTTAGTGTCGGGATCGGGATAGGGAGCTGGATGGTGCTACCGTTTGCGGAAGACAAGGTGGGGTAGGGTTAGGGATGATGCTGGGAGGAGTAGGGAGGAGGCTGGAATCCGGATTATGGTGGCACTGCATATGTCTGAATGTGGAAGGAGATCGGGATGTGCGGGAGAGTGAAGAGGTAGATGTAGCGGTAGGGAAGTCGGTGGAGAATGAAAGAGACCGGTGAGACTGAGGTTCCATTTGAGAAGAAAGAGTACCTCCATTTTTCGTGTGTGTGTGTGTGTGTGTGTGTGTGAAAAACAAAGGGAAGAGAGAAAGAGAGAGGGGGGGGGGGGGGGGGGGCTTTACAGAGTTAAGGAGGAGGCGGGTGTGGGTGTGAGGAGGCCGGGATATGGATGAGGAGAAGGTATAGTAGAGGTCGGGTGTGTAGTGGCGGCTTGGACTGAGGGTCGACGATGGCATCGGGATATGGCGAAGGTGAGGGTACTGCTGGCGATGGTGAGGTAGTAGCGGCCGGTGGAGTTGTGGGGATGTCGATGGCAGCTGAGATGGAGGATGAAGGTCGACAGTCGGTGGTTCGGAGTGTGGAGGCAGGGGCGAAGCCAGAAAAATATTACTGGGAGGGCCAAGGTAAAATTCTATGATTACATGTAAAAGTATAGAGATTTTTTCATAATTTTTAGGAGAGCCAAACAATAAAACTTAGTTTTCATGGGGGTTAGATTATAATTTTTTGAAGGGTTTATAAAATTTTCAATAGTGTGAAGGGGGTTTTTGAAAATTCTGGGGGGCCCGGGCACCCTCGGGCCCTCATTAAGCTCCGCCACTGTGTGGAGGTTCTGTCGGGGCTGAGTGCGGTGGAAGACGGTGGTGAGGGACGGGGCGGCGCTTGGGATGTAGCCTGCATCGGGGATGTTGTCGATGTCGAATGGAGATCGACAATGACTGCTGCAAGGAGGCAATGGGGTTGTTCGGGATGACAGAGGATGGGTAGCTACGGGTGTTGGAGGAGAGCACGGGATGAAGACAAGAGGTGGAGATGATGGTAGGGAGGGTTTTGGAGGTGGTGGTAGCGGCTGTTGATGACGCGCGCGCAGGAGAGGGAGTTGGCGGTGATGATCGGTGCCGCGGCGGTAGGGAGATTGGGTTAATTAGGGTTAGAAAGAAGGGGATGTTGAACTTTTTTTTCTTCTCTGATACCATATTAGCAGAGAGGTTGGAAAAGATTATTGGATTGATTATAACTGAGTCCAATATTTCCTATATATATGAAAGAACTAAATACTAAACTAATATACAAACCGATATGGGATTAAATATAATATATTATCTAACACATTTTTTTTTCTTTTTTTTGTTTTGAGTTGTCAATTTGTTTCCAACAATAAGAATCTATCTTGTGTATATGATAAATTGATAATATATCCCATACCCACCTACACACTTCCAAATATCCTACCCCTCAATTTCATCTTCTAATCATGTCGACATTATTAATTTTCGTGCACGTTTGGTTGCTCTCTCTCTCAATTTTCGTGCACGTTTGGTCTCTCCCTCTCAGAACATTTATACAAAACACACACAAAGATAAGATCCGATCTCGTCAAGTTGGTCGCAATTTTGGATTTTTGTGTGAATGCCTCGTGCAACCACACAACACCCTAAATTGAATGACTTCGGTGAGCAAATTGAACATTCCATTGGGCTTATGTATGCTAACCATCAAGCCATGTGACTGCTCCAATGGGCCCCTAGGTCTCCTCATCTACCTAGTTGAGTAAATCTTGCTAATCTTTAGAGTTTTGAAGCTTTGGCACATAACCGACTAATTTTTAAAAGTCATCATTCTACCTTTTTTTATAATACGGATAGAGTCCTAAGAGTCCAGCCAAATATATATATATATATATAAAATAAATAGCTACAGTGGTGAATTTTATAAAAAGTAAAATTACACGAACAAGAATAAAATAATACAAGACAGATCAGGAACAACAAACAAAGGAAAGTGTTGCATAAGCCGAAGATCATCAGAACAGCAAAGTGATCGAACCCCCTTTTGAGAATCATTTTATTGGCAACTATTTTTTTTTGTCACCTTCTTCATTGAAAATGGTTACTCATACAAACTTCATGTCGAAATTTGTTTGTATAAACTTTTTCTTTTTTCTTTTAGGAACAAAGAAGTTATTCCAGCTCCAAATTAATTAACAATGTTAACTCAAAAAGAATTCTCGACAAGGTAACTATTACTTTTAAGTCAGAAGGTTATTTGTCGAGGCATGAACACTCGAGTGTTCCTAGAATTGAATGTGCTGCCTTTGTAATTCATCTTTGACCTAAAACCATTACATATCCATTTAAATTGGAGTAGTCATGCATATTTATATACCACTACTCCAGCTTGACCCTATCTAGTTAGCTAATACTATTTGGAAATTAGCAAGTGCTCATGGTTGGACTTTCTCTACGAATAATTTGTTGGAATTAGTTTTTGCAGTTTTCCGGGTCGGATTCCGGCGAGCTCCGGCCACCGGCGGCGCCGGAAAATGAGTGGATTGCGATCCTCTCGTCGAGTACTATTCCGTAGTATACTCACTTGCCAAAAACCAATTCCGTATGAATGAGAAATGTTGATCCAAAGTTGGGTACTTGAAAGGTACCAACTTAACAAATGGATAGTCCCATATCGGAAATTGGGAAAGATTTTTACTAGTATATATACTAGAAAACTGGACTAGAGGGCGTGGCCCGGGGGTTACCACTAACGTGTAGTGGAGAGAGGACTTAGCCAAAATGACAAACACACACGCGCGCGCGCGCGCCCGGCCCCGGCCTGGCTTAAATTTTTTATTTTACTTTTTTGCCCAGACAGCCTCTTCCCCTACTGAACTGAAAAGACTTTTCAAATTCAGTAACTGAGGCCATTACTCTGTAACAGCAGAGTAATGGCTCACCAGTTACTAAACTGAAGAGTCCCCATTACTCTGCTGTTACAGAGTAATGGCTGCTGAACAGTCTCCAGTCCAACTCTTATACCCAGACATCAGCTCCCAAACAGACATAGAAATTTTTTTCCACTTGAGTCTTCCTCTTCTTCTTCCTCTGCTCTGAGTCCAGGGTCTGTCAACTGAGAGTACACACAGACAGCAGTTCGTTGTCTCTGAAGTAAGGGTGCTGCATCTTCAGAGAAGGTACAGTTGTATCCTGGGAAGCAATTTGCCGGTAACCGTCACACTACGGGGCAAATTCTGCTTTAAGGACAGAGATTCTTCAAAATCTCGACTCTGTACAAGTTTATTGTTTACTGTTTTTCCTTTCTGTATTTGATTTCTTCACAACTTTGTTGGAATTTCTTATTATTTTATATTCAGGTTCTAACAATAGACAGAGATTCTTCAAAATCTCGACTATGTACAAGTTTATTGTTTACTGTTTTTCCTTTCTGTATTTGATTTCTTCACAACTTTGTTGGAATTTCTTATTATTTTATATTCAGGTTCTAACATAATTAACTAAACCAACTTGTATTGGCTCCCATACTTGGCTCATGTTACCTCTTCTTTTCATCTATACATACATGTATGTCATTTTGTTGACATATTTATGATGAGCAAGTTTACCTAGGAAGACACAAGTGGACATGACTACATTGGTCATGGTCAAAGCCAACTCATTGCTTGATTCATAACCAACCCACTATCTAGCATTTCAAGGTATTGGATTACCATCATTTTGCATGGAAATGAGTCATACATAGTTTGAGTGCATTGAGTCAAATTAAGGACATTAGAGTATCCGTAGTCGTTCTAAGCTATTTTTTGGATATTTGGCTTTTGGAAATAGAAAATATGGGTGCGTGCTGCAGTTGTTGAAAGTTAAAATATGGCCGGACGACCGATTATATCTCGTCTGAAACTTTTTTAAAAAAAACAAAAAAAAAATTTGGCAAGGGCACTAGAAGACAAAAAAAGAAAAAAAAGAAAAAATGGCAAGACGGTACATTATACACCGTCAATTGCCTTTTTGTCTTCTTCAAAATGGTTGCCTTTTTGTCTTATTCAAAATGGTTGGGACGGAAGATACTTATATTGTACTTATTCGAAATTCAAAATCCCCTTCTTCCTCGATAACTTCTCTTCCCAGATCCCGTCGATCCTCCCACCTTCTCGCGTTCGCCCCTCAATAAATTTTGTAGAGCTCCCCAATCCCTTCAGACCCATCTCACCCTTCTCGATTTTGAGTCGGTGCCCTTCGTCCGCTCTCTCCGCCGGCCGTGCTCCTTGGGCCTCGCTTGGCGTTGCGTGGCGTTTTCTCCCCTTGCGCTCTCCTATTGGCCTATCGGTGGTTGCCAGACCCGAGCGGCCTTCTCGGCTCTACTTCGACTTGCCCCCTTCCTGCCCTGAGCGGTGTTAGTCCTCCTCCGTTATTTCTCCAGTGTTCCCGTTCTTAGTGAGCGCGACTGCCAGGAGTGTCCCCCCTCCTTCCAGCTGCGTTCCGTCTCCCCTTTTCGACAGAGCTCTGTAAGTATTTCGTCGTCTTGATCTTGTGTGTTTATCTTGGTTGTATTGATCATTTGGGTGGATCCCTGGTACCATTTTCTTGCTTTGTTGCTTATTATTTGATCTGTGTAGTGATCCATTGGTAGTTATATCTTTCGGGCTTTCTGTTTATTTAGTGCTGGCTTTGCGCGCCCCATTCCCTGGGGACTTTTTTGCTAGCGACTACTTCAGCTCATGTCGGTGTTCTGACTGAGTTTCTTCTAGATCGCCCTTTCTATCTATCCTCTCTTCCTCTCTATTTTCTCCATTCTTGTTCTCCTGATTGGAGTGTGCGGCTTCTCTTCTTTGAGAGTCTCTGTTAAGAAGAGGCACTGGTTTGTTATAGCACTAGTGTCGAATTTCTTGTGGGAGTGTTTCCACACTGTTAGTGGTTCCTCTATACACTTCCTCTCCTTTATTGGAGCTTACTTTTAGTCCACTCTTGGAAGGGTTTATTCCATGGATCTTATCAAGGCTGTAGCGAGCTCTGATTGTTCTGCTTCAAACCAGGATTCGCAGAGGGCTGTTTATTCTGCTTCGCCATTTAGGCCCGATCTTCATCGGGTTTGCTTCAGGTGCCTCCTTCCGGGGCATCTTAAGCGTGAATGTATCAATAAAATGAAGTGTTTATTCTGTGATAAGCTCGGTCACTCTCGTATCCGATGCTTTTCCCTTCAAAAACTTCTGGGATGGCCCAGAGGTCACCCCTTACCGGCCAAACTCCTTTCCTTCCTTAATTACCCCTTCTTAAAGTTCAAGCTTCTGAATAGCTCGGTGAGTAAACACAGTAGGGTTGAGTGCCAGGGCCTCGACTCCTCTGTCTTGGCTGATAGTTCAGCGTCGAACTCCTCCCCATCTAGTCCTTCTCCTCGCGCATCTACAGTCCCTCTTAATCGGCCTAATATTGCTTGCCTTTTTAAGGATCACAAAGTTTTTACGATCCTTGTTGCCAACCCTCGCCGAGCCTCTTTCAAGGCCCGCCCCCGACATGTCTCGGTGGTTCCGTCCTTGTTCGGGAAGTTGGGTAATTATCCTGATTGTTTTAAATCCAATTCTTCGTTTCTCTCGTTGTCTCATAGTGCGAGGGAGACTGCTCCTCTCTCCCGCACTTCTGACTCCTCTATCCATCCAGACAGAGCTTTTTTTGATTTTAAGACCCCTTCTCTGTACTATAACTATCCTTGTGATTTGAAGTTCTCTATTCCCTTATGTTCTGCGATCTCGTTTCATTACCCAGGATGCCTATACTCTTGGTATCAACTTTTAGGGGCTCAGTCATGGCTCTATCAGGTCTTGAGGGCTTTCAAACTCTTCTTGCTCTCCCTTCCCCACAAGTATGTTATTAGTCTTGATGTCACTCCATCTCCCTTTGAGGCCGGCACCACCAAGACCATCCCATCTGTCTCTTCGGCTGCTCCCAGCAGTCTCAGTTCCCCCCCGTGTCCCATCTCGGTAGATTTTTCTTCATCTGTCCTTGAGGCGATCTCGGCCCCTTCTGCTAGGGCTGCCCTTCCCCCAGTGAAGCGCGGTTACAAAAAGAAAGTTTTCGATCTTTCCAAGATTCGAGTGAGTGCTCGCCTTCTTGCTAGGAAAGCAGGCTCCGTGGCTGCTTTGCAGCCAGTGCTCTGTCGTGCAGCGCCTGCTCGTTGACATCCCCGGTGGTAGTCTTCCCGCCGTTGCGCCTCTAGAGTCGCTCTAGACTGCTAGTGGAGTTTGATGTCGTCGTGAAGTGAGTTTTTCCCCCTGTTGTCTTGGGTCGGTTGCTCGAGTCTCGGGACTGCTTGCTTCGCTCGCTGGTTTCTGGATGGTGTTTCTTGCCGTGTTTTTGTCCTCTGGGTTGATTATTGTTATTGTATTTCTTTTTTACTCGTTTATTTCTGTTTTACCTCTTGTAAAACCATTGATGCTTGTTTGTATTATTACTGTTTTATTGATTAATATATTTTTGATGGCTGGAGCCTTTTGGCTCTATCCGATTCATCAAAAAATGGTTGGGACGGTGTATAATACACCGTCCGACCCTTTTGAGAATTTTTTTTATTTTTTAATAACGGACGGGACTTTATTAATCGTCATTTTTAAAGCAACGGAATATTATCCTTCGTCATTTTTAAGGGACGGAAGAAAATTTTCCGAATGCTATATTTTGGCTTTTGCCAAATCGTCTGCTATATTTGGCAAGCTACTATTCATCGTACACCCAAATTTTGGGTATTTGGACGACGACTACAGCTCTCTTATTCCAAATTTTTCTAAAATTTGGGTATTTAGCCCACGACTACAGATGCTCTTACAAGATGCAATATATAGGCATGCATGGGATAGATTATGTCTAGAGTTGTTACTTTGACCCAATTCCTGGATTCGACCAGGACCCGATTCAAATTCGATATTGGACCGAAATCGACCCGATCTATACGGGTCCGGCTCCACTCAAAATAGATCCGACCCGGATCCGGACCCAGACCTGTTAAAAACTATCCCAAAAATTATGAAATTTGAATAATAGGGTTATAGGGATATACATGTAAACAATAATATATTGTTGAAGATAGATGTGTAAGTATAATATTTATTCATATACTTAAGTGTAAAAATTATTGAAACTGTAGGGTATTGAGTGCTAAAGTACTTAAGTGCAAATATTTATTCCCTAATACCGGATCCGACGGGATTTTTTTTTAACAAGGACCCAGATCGGATTCTCGCAAATCCGGGTCCGGGCTCAATTTTTTGATCCGTGAGGTACCAAATCCGGATCTGGATAGTGAATGAGCCGCCCCAATAGAATCCGATATCAACTCTAATTGTGTCGAGGGCTTATGGTCTTTGAATGTTTTTTTAAGGAAAAGGTGGAATATGGCCACTCTATTTCATTAATCAGAAATTAACAAAACATACAACCTACCAACATGAAAATAAAACATAAAGCCACATGATCCGTACAAACAATAAATCCCTCCAACAACTCTGGAGGGTGGGCCGACAAACAAGCTCGGTCCAGCAAAATTGTATGCACGTCAGTTTAACTTCGAATACTGCCTCTATGGCACGTGCACACCCACCTGAAACTAGTTTGGCAGGATTTTATCACCCGCTGAGCCCTGCCTTCTGTTGGGATTGGGGCGTCAACAAATGTCATGTGGTCGCAGCGGAACTAATTAGAGCAACGAGGAAGTCGAAGTAGACGAGGCGAATAAATTGAGCAAGCAAGTAGATCCACCAAACTAATACAAACACAACAACGATGACTTATCCTGGTTAGCTTTTGCTTAATCCGGGAGAAAATATAGGGAGATCTGATATTCAACTAGAAGAGATTACAAGGAGTTACTGATTCACTTGACACAAGGAAATAAACTCACCCATCAAGAACTATCTCTCTCTCGAGCCTCTCTTTGCAATAGAGAAAAGAATCTATGAAGTACTCCCTCTTATATTGGAGGAGTTTACAATATATATAGAAGAACAGAGAGAAACCTAGGTCTAATCTTGATCCTCAGTCGTCCGATATAACCTGAAAGAGAAGTAACTGAATAGAAGCCACACGATCTAACTTGGAGTTGAAGATTGGGCTAAACCGACCTAACAAATCGAAGCCCAAAAAACGATTCAGCACCGCGGGCGGTCGACCGTCCAACAAGACCGGTTGACCTTACCACTCTCTGACATTCCTTGTACTACGAGCGGTCGGGGGGTACGGTCGACTGTCACCAAGACCGGTCGACCGCAACTAGCCTGCACCCGGCTGCTGTTGTTTCTCCTTTTACTCATTTCGACTTTTCGACCTCCGTTCTTCATCTTACCTTCTTCTAGTCTGAACAACGAGTATACAAGACACAATCCTAACACCTTCTCCTCGCTGGGGGGGACCCCGTCTCTGGGCCCAAGTCCCGCAGGCAGGATTTTGACAACCGTCGAGCTCCGACTACTCGTTGGGGGGACCCCATCTTTGGGCCCAAACCCCACAGGCAGAGTTTTAACAACCGTCGAGCTTAGTCTACTCCTCCTAAACTCCCACACACTTGTAAATATCACTCCCCCAATAAAAACCACAGTCAAAGAGAGAGCCGTGAAGAGAATACTTTCACCTCTCTCACGTCCTTGCTCTCTCCAGTGATTTCTCACAAATACAGATCAACACCAACATAGAGTAGTGAGGAGCAACATCTTCACTCACCTACTCTCTCACTCTCTCTCAATCAAAAAACCATGATGAATCCCAATTTGCTGAAGTATTACCTTCCCCTCTCGCCACATTAGGCGATGGCATTGGGCGTCAGATTCAATGATGAGAGTGTATTGGTGGTGATGCCCCGAAGACTGTGGACATTGGGTGAAGTAGCCCGAATGCTGCCACTGCCCCTTTCAATCACTCCCCAACTTCAACCTCGTTCTTCGGCTCTGCCATCATCACAAACCCCGACTTCTTCACACGCACAACCAACCTTCGAGATCCAAATCATAGCAAGATCGTCGTGCTTGGCCCTGAGAGTGTGGATATGGTGGCAGCGACGATGATGCCGTTTCCGGCGCCAAAGAGGGGGGTGAACGACAGCAAGGAAACGGCGGCGACGGGTGCAGCATCGAATACCACCCATCGCCGAAGAAGATGTGTCGAAGCTGGCTGGTCGGAGGCGCAGGCGAGATGAGCGGCGCGCTTCCTGAAACTGGCGCATTGCCCCCCGTCGATCAGATCTGGGAACGACGATGGTGGCGGTTCTGGGGAACGACGTTGCCGCGATCTCCTGGGGAACGACTTCACCGCATCTCCCCATCGAAGCAAGTCCCGAAGTCGACAGTTCTGGGGAACGGAGTCGATGGCGGTGGCGGCGGTTCTGGGGAATGACGTCGCCGCGATCTCCCCATCGAAGCTTGTCCCGCCTGGAATATTGGGGGTACGTGGAGAAGGAGCGCGATAGGAAAGAGGGCAACGAAAGGGAGGGACGACGAGTACGATCGCGTTGGGGTGGTGGCGACGAGGCCTAGCCGCCGCCCCCGACCAAAATCAGATCTAGGGTCTTTGAATGGTTGACAATGGGGACTCTTGATTGGATTTCAAGTTGGGCAGTGGACCATCTCTTGTTTTACCGAACCGAACCTCTCCAAACCGAAAGAAAAAATGTTGGGAGGTTCAAGCATGTTCAATTGATTGTATATATAGATCCGACTATAATTTGGTTGGCTGTCGTCTATCTAATACAACTCTCCTCTCTTATTACGACTTAATTAGGGCAGATATAAAAAAGAATGAGATTTTAAGCACAACGTTAGTATTAAAAAAATCGATGCTAATTAACTAGCTAGTAGGCAACTACTTTTCAACAGTCAAAATAAAAATTAATCTTAAATGAATTCCTTTTTCTACCTAGTCTCCAGGAGTTATTGAAGGAATTACTTGGTAGATTTACGGATCATGTAGTTTCAAATTTTATTTTACTAGTATTTTACACGTGCTATGCACGTGGAGAAAAATTGGGAAAATAAAAAGGGCAAAAAAAAAAATTACCTGCACGTGCGTTGCATGAATTGAATTATGGACAAAGGCCTTCTCCAATTATAGTAGGAGAGATGCACTTAGTTTATACTTTAGTTGAGCATTCTAGTTTATTTTATTAATATCTAATTAATGAAATGGTGGTCATATTCTATATTTTCTTTAAAAAAACACTCTCAACAACTAACCTTTCAATCCCCAAAATTCTGATCTAATCTAAACCTAACAACAGAGGCAAACGGAGCTAGGTGTACTATATGGCATATAATAATTCAATAATTTAATAATGACTTGTTTTAATACTCTAATCTTATTCCTAAAGTGCTTAACCAGACTAGAGCTTCCTAAGACATTAACTCATGTAGTCATGTAGCTCATATATCTAATGATTAATTCCTTGTGTGGTTTAGCTGTGGATTAAGAACATTCTACTAATCTGGACATTCTAATATTTTTTTTTTAAAAGGTAAATACTAAGATATAAAAGGGGCCTCGACTCTGATATTTCCTTTTATTCATCACATACTCTTTACAAATTATTCATAGTCTTACCAATTTTTATTTTATATGTATGACAATTTTGTAAATAATTATATCATAAATAAATTTGAACTTAGTGGGTATTATGGTAACTAAAAACAGTTGAGTAAATGAATTGTTAATATAACTCTCACTTAAAAATAAATGATAAAGATTAGATGGTTGATTGTGTACAAATTACAAGTTGTCTGCAAATGACAATCTCAACTCTCCCATAATAATATTAGAAATTATTATTATTAGAGATATAGATATAACTACCAGTCTACCACTAACCATACTTTCCTATAGTTTTTAAAGCTAAATTGCAAAAATAATCCTGCAATTTTAGGCTGTGTTTGATTCGTTGTTTTGAAAATTCATTTTAAACATAGTTTTTGGAAAAAAAAAAATATAAAGTTGTTTTTTTAATTTCCGAAAATGTTTGGTAAACGCTTTTCATAAAATAGTTTTTCAAAATTAAAGTATAAAAGGCATTTGGTAAACTCTATACAGTATGTATGTATATAAATAATTTGTATTCATGTATATATGTATATACATAAATACTCTATATTGTATTCTATTATATATAATGTATGTATAGGTTTGGTTGTATGTATATACAGTATATATACTCTGATACATACATACTGATATATAATAATATAAAATAATTTATTATAATAAACATATTTAATAATATACATATATATAATAATATATAATAATTATAATAATATATATGTAATAATAATTATAATTATATATATAAAAAATTTATTATTATAATAATAAATTATATAATAATATATATAATAGTAATATATAATAATAATATATTGTTATTATAATAGTATATATAAACTAATAATAATAATAATAATATATGTAACAATAATATATTATAAGTATATATATAACAATATATTATAATAATAATATAATATAAAATAATATATATAATACTATATGAGAAAAGTGAGCCTCATATAGGGTATGAGGAAATTTTCCTCATACAAAGTGATTATACTCACTTGGTGGAGCTCTTATGGAAGATCCACTCCGTCCATCATGTTTATCATACTAATGGATGTATGTGTAGAAAAAATCAAGTGGTTTGAAGGTCATTCACCCATGCATCATGTGGGTGAAAAATGAACGATTTCAACAGTAATACAAATCTAACCACAAATTGGACCCACATGATACATGGGTGAATGACCTCCAAACCACTTGATTTTTTCTACACATACGTCTATTAGCATGATAAAAATGATGGACGGACTGGATCTTCCATAAGGACCCCACCAAGTGAGTATAATCACTTTGTATGAGGAAAATTTTCTCATACAAATATGAGGCTCACATTACTCATAATATATAATAGTAATATATTACATAATAATATATATCATAATATATAATAGTAATATAATAATAATAATAATAATAATAATAATATATTATTATGTAATAATAAATATAATAATAATAATAATAATATATACTATTATATATACATACATATACATATATACTGTATACATACTATATACATACATACTTTATACGTACATAATGTATGCATATATACATATACATATACAAATACAATATGTTAGTTGAGAAATGAAAAAACTTATCTTAGAAAATAGGTTAACGTTCTTTCTGTTTTCAAAAAACTCATTTTAAACATAAATTTTGAGTGCAAAATTTTTAAATGAGTTTTTGAAAAATTTGTATCTAAACAAGATTATCCTATGCTTTGATTTTAAAAACTGAAAACTGTTTTTAAAATCCAATCCAGAGGCAGTCTTATCATTTCTAAGATGTACTCCATTAAACCCTTTTTAAAATATGCGTAAGCATTTTAAATTTTCATTTCTCTTCAAACTTGTAACAATCATCACTTGTAGCTGACTTCAAAAACTACCCTAGGCTATAACAATTTTTTTTCATAGAAAAAAAAAACTGCCCTTTTCTAGTTTAGTTATGTATATAAATTAATGAAATAAAAGTAAGTTACATATATTAAAATAAGTTTATATTAATTAGTTATAGGAGAAACACTGCATGGATGGATGACTCTTCAACTAACATCAATTAAACCCTACATGTCCTTTACATTCATATGTATGTATATATACATACAATTTAGTTTACATATATATATCTGTCTTTAAAGAGAAGATATACACAAAAAACATTAAATGAATGATCATCTACTTCTCGTACTAATCTGTACTAGTTACCACAACTGGACAGAAGGAGAATGAGATTTGAGTTTCAATATTTGAGCTACATAATGTATATGTTTTAGTATGATGTACAAGTCATGAATACTTTTGCGTATGATGTGGAAAGAAGCAATTGAATTATTAATTTAAAGATTCAAAGTTTTAATCAATACTTTTTTGTTTCTCAAACCTACAATAATTAGTTAATAGGTTATAACATCAACTTGTTCTCATATGGCAGTTGGCGATCAAAAATTATTTAAGACAGTCAACAACATTTGAAATTAATCATATAGAAATCAATTCAAGGTCAGTTCCAGAACATGACCCTAACCATCAATATTGAAAACGAGAAGACAAATATTGTAACATATTTTGTGCTTGCAGAAATTAATGTACATACATGCATGCTCAATTTTTTTTCTAAAAAAAAGGAGAAAAACACATATATGCATCCATCATACACATGATTAATTCTCCAATGATGAAAGCATGGGGGTGGGACAAAAGAGGGAGCAAATCAACCATGCACCCTGTCAAAATACAACAAATCCCCCCAATAAATCCTGAGGAGGTGGGGATCTATCAAATAGTAAACGGCTAGACGGACAACCACTACAAACTGCACAGGCTATAGCGGCGCTTTTACAAGGCTATAGCGGCGTTTTTTGGCGCCGTTATAGCTCATAACGGCGCTTATGAAATCGCCGCTAAAAGCGCCGTTAGAACGTGCGTCGTTATAGCCATATAGGCTATCGCGGCGTTTACGGACACCGCCGCTATAGGGTGTCCACCTATAACGGCGTTACCAAACCGCTGTTATAGGAGCGTTTCGTTTTGGAAAAAAATAGCTATAGCGGCGCTTTTTCCAAGCGCCGGGACTGCACCATGATTAAAAAGCTAGCATTAGTACCCTGCTGCGGCGCTGGTCCAGCGCCGCGATAGAGGGTACTCAAAAGTTGTAGTACCTATTGCGGTGTTTTGTGGTAAACGTCGCGATAGGTAGTTTGTTTTTTCTTTTTTTTTTTTTTGACATTTTATTATAAAATTTTCAATTGAAAAAACCAGTAATTAATCGCATATTACAAATACATGTAATCATATTAAATTTAAATGCTTAAATCTTAAAATCAATAATATCGTAATCAAGAACCAAAAGTCACACATCACAAAAAACAACTCAATAGAAAAAAAAATATATAACACATATAAACTGTCATACAACGAGTATCAAATGTATATGTTGTACAACACTTAGTTATTACAAAACATATATATAAATCCTACAAAACTTTTTTTAAAAAAGTCCAAATCCGATAAAATACAGCAGGGGAGTCTCCTCGTGTGGCCTGGTGTTGCTTCCAATTCCATCGTTATTTTGCCCTAGTGTATATGCGTGACTGAAAACCGATGGAATACGCTAGCCCTGTAGAAAAACATAAATATTTCATCATCAATTTGTCAAACAAAAGAAGAAGAAAAAACACAAATTGGTTGACAATAAGCCTCCTGACAGGTACACTTTCTTTCTTCAGGGAAGCACACAGTCTTGATGACTCACTAATTGCCATAACCTAGCAAGCACATTAAGTTAAACACAATTTGTCTTTCTTTGGTCTTAAGTATGATCAAAATTTGTCTTTCTTTTCTTGATCATAATACTTTTCTGATCAATGTTTGTCTTTCTTTCATTAGTTGATTGAATTGGTATTGATATATTGTCAAAGAATAGGATTTCAATCTAAAGAATTGTCTCTTCGTATTGCAGGTCCTTTACATATTTTTAAAAAGTCATACACGAAATATATATATATATATATATATATATATAAGAGAAATATCAAAGTAGAGGATTCAAAATGTCAACTCCTGTTGTTATTACCCAAAGGCGCAATGCATAAAAAGGCATCATCGATACTACGACACCTTTTGATTTGGTTAGAATAGCAGTTCACAGATTTGGGGGAAGTGTTGATTGGAAGGCTAACAAAACCCTTATCTTTTCATGTATTCAATCATCAGTAAAATCCATTGATATATATTATGAAAGAGTTTTGAAAATTTTAGGCTGCGTTTAATTTTAGGCTGCGTTTTATCTTAAAATCAATAATAATTTTAGGCTGCGTTTGATTTGTTGTTTTGAAAATTCATTTTAAACATAGTTTTTGGAGAAAAAAAAATTATAAAGTTGTTTTTTTAATTTTCGAAAATAGAGTAATATTGTTTGGTAAACGTTTTTCATAAAATAGTTTTTCAAAATTAAAGTATAAAAGGCATTTGGTAAACTCTATACAGTATGTATGTATATAAATAATCTGTATTCATGTATATATGTATATACATAAATACTCTATATTGTATTCTATTATATATAATGTATGTATAGGTTTGGTTGTATGTAAATACAGTATATATACTCTGATACATACATACTGATGTATAATAATATAAAATAATTTATTATAATAAACATATTTAATAATATACATATATATAATAATATATAATAATTATAATAATATATATGTAATAATAATTATAATTATATATATAAAAAATTTATTATAATAATAATAAATTATATAATAATATATATAATAGTAATATATAATAATAATATATTATTATTATAATAGTATATATAAACTTTTTTTTTTATGGGAACGGATAGAGTCTCTCGACTCCAGCCACAAATAGTATATATAAACTAATAATAATAATAATAATATATGTAACAATAATATATTATAAGTATATATATAACAATATATTATAATAATAATATAATATAAAATAATATATATAATAATATATAATAGTAATATATTATATAATAATATATATAATAATATATATCATAATATATAATAGTAATATAATAATAATAATAATAATAATAATATATTATTATGTAATAATAAATATAATAATAATAATAATACATACTATTATATATACATACATATACATATATACTGTATACATGCTATATACATACATACTGTATACGTACATAATGTATGCATTTATACATATACATATACAAATACAATATGTTAGTTGAGAAATGAAAAAAACTTATCTCAGAAAATAGGTTAACGTTCTTTCTGTTTTCAAAAAATTCATTTTAAAAGTAGATTTTGAGTGCAAATTTTAAAATGAGTTTTTGAAAAATTTGTATCTAAATAAAATTATCCTATGTTTTGATTTTAAAAATTGAAAACTGTTTTTAAAACCCGATCCGGAGGCACTCTTATCATTTCTAAGATGTACTCCATTAAACCCTTTTTAAAATATGCGTAAGCATTTTAAATTTTCATTTCTCTTCAACACTGTAACAATCATCACTTGTAGCTGACTTCAAAAACTACCCTAGGCTATAACAATTTTTTTCAAATAAAAAAAAAACTGCCCTTTTCTAGTTTAGTTATCTGTATAAATTAATGAAATTCTAGTAAGTTACATATATTAAAATAGGTTTATATTAGTTATGGGAGAAACACTACATGGATGGATGACTCTTCAACTAACATCAATTAAACCCTACATGTCCTTTACATTCATATGTATGTATATATACATACAATTTAGTTTATATATATATATATCTGTATTTAAAGAGAAGATATACACAAAAAACATTAAATGAATGATCATCTACTTCTCGTACTAATCTGTACTAGTCACCACAACTGGACAGAAAGAGAATGAGATTTGAGTTTCAATATTTGAGCTACATAATGTATATGTTTTAGTATGATGTACAAGTCATGAATACTTTTGCGCATGATGTGGAAAGAAGCAATTGAATTATTAATTTAAAGATTCAAAGTTTTAATCAATACTTTTTTGTTTCATAAACCTACAATTAGTTAATAGGTTATAACATCAACTTGTTCTCATATGGTAGTTGGCAATCAAAAATTATTTAAGACAGTCAACAACATTTGAAATTAATCATATAGAAATCACTTCAAGGTCAGTTCCAGAACATGGCCCTAACCATCAATATTGAAAACGAGAAGACAAATATTGTAACATATTTTGTGCTTGCACAAATTAATGTACATGCATGCATGCTCAATTTTAAAAAAAGGGAGAAAAGCACATATATGCATCCATCATACACATGAGAGCATCCACAGTCGTTTGCTTATTTGTCATTTTTGCCATTTTTTTGCTACTGTAGCGCTCACAGTCGTTTGCTATTTTGCCATTTTTTGGCAAAAGCGCTACAGTAGAAAGGAAGAAATAGCAATCGAAATAGCAAAATGCATATTATAGCTGACGAAACATCATGCTTCGTCCCAATGTGAGACGAAACATCATGTTTCGTCTGGATTATTTAATTATTATTTTGATTGATCGGACGAAACATGATGTTTCGTCCGAAATATAAAAAAAAAAAAAAAAAAAAAAAAACCAAATAAAATAACCTTTAAACGTGGGAATAAACATGATGTTTCGTCCCAATTTGAGACGAAACATCATGCTTCGTCCCAATCCAATTTTTAAAAAAATTTGTAAATTTTAAACTTTTTTTGCAATTATCTAATTTGATTTTGCAAATTTTTAAATTGTTTTTGCAAAAAAAATTTACAATTTGTTTAAAAAAATCTTTTTGCAAATTTTTTTTTTCAAAAAAACCCGCCTGAATTTCCGGACGAAGCAGCATGCTTCGTCCAGCTACAGTGAACTTTTTGGAAATTTTTGTAATTTTTTAAATTGTTTTTGCAAATTTTTAAATTGTTTTTGCAAATATTATTTACAAATTATTTTTAAAATTTGTTTTTGCAAATTTTTTTTGCAAAAAAAACTTCCTTTTTTTCCCCTTTTGATGTTTCGTCCCGAAATTTTTTTTAGTTACAGACGAAACATCATGTTTCGTCTGTAACTTTTTTAACGAACTTATGCATTTTTTTGCCATTCGACGACTGTGGATGCTCATCGAATGGATTGCTAAAAAATGCATATTGCCATTTTTTACATCGAACGACTGTGGATGCTCTGATTAATTCTCCAATGATGAAATAATGTGTGGAAAGTTGATCCAACAAAACCCAAAACAAGTATTGTTCTAATTTAATCAAGTGTTTTCTTGTGTACGTCAATCTCTAATATCGAATATCTAATACTATAATGGGAGAGGTTTTTTTTTGTTTGGAAGAAAAGTTGGAGTATCGCCATCTTGTTTCATTGATAAAGAGTTAATAAAACAAACTCAGAGTACTAAGCCAAGTACAAGGTCCAACAATACAACAAAAGTACATAAATCCATCTCAAGCATGGGGGTGGGACAAAAGAGGGAGCTAATCAACCATGCACCCTGTCAAAATACAACAAATCCCCCCAACAAACCCTGGGGAGGTGGGGATCTATCAAACAGTAAACGACCAGACGGACAACACACGTCCCTCAGTCTAGCGTTGGCCCAATCTCGACATGATCATCATCATATTCCTCCACCTGGAAGACGCTCGCGATCCTCCCTGTGGGACCTGTTGCGACAACATTTGTCCAAAAAGAAATAAGATGCATAATGTGAGTCAAATTACCAAAAATATTATTATGTGACCCACGAAAGTAATAATTATTCCTATCTAGCAAAAGAACCCAGGTCGTGGCGGCTATAGCAATAAACCAAGTTTCTCTCATAGTACGTCTCTTAAAAGCGAATTTTCAGCCTACCCACAGATCCTCGTATACACTAGGGAACTAATTCGTTTTCAGAGCACTGAGTACCTCAACTAGTACTGCTTTGCTTCTGGGGCACTCAAGAAAAAGATGGTCTATAGTATCGGGGGCAGCATTGCAGAATCCACATTCGGCTGGCGTTTAGTAAGGTTCTCTCTAGTCAGAATTGCATCGTTCAGCACCAGCCACAAGAAAACTTTAACTTTCAGTGGTGTTTTTGCTTTCTAGAGAACGCTCGACCAATTTGGTCTACAACCGCTAAAGTGAATGCGGTTATAAAGGGAGCGAACTGTGAACATGCCATTCTTCTCCAGTCCCCACGATTTCTTATCAGGGCCCTGAGAGCATTTAATTCCGGCGTTGGCGATATATGTCTGAAGCTCCATGAGTCTAAGCTAAGAGCTCGCATCCGGTGTTGCTTAAAGGTCGGTTCAGAAACGCACTCCGAGCATTCTTGGGACCGAGCAAGAAATGGGACAAAAATACCTCGCCTCAAGATTCGTGCTCGATCCTGATCGACGACTCAGATTCGCCTAAGAAAAAAAATTAAGGGGTTAACGGGTCGGGTTTGAACCCATTTAGGACCCAAACCCGCTTCTTCAAAACCTTAGACCCCTCTACTTCACCACCCTTTCTTCAAACCTCTGAGAAACCAACTCCGAAAGCCTTGTTGTCGAGCTCCAAGCTGGTCGAGCTCCTCTAAATTTCGTCGAACTCCATCGTTGAAGCAAACTACCCCTTCGTTGAGACTGTAACACCCCGCAAAATTGAAATTACAATTTTGCCCCTGGGTGTTACGCACGTATATTTTGTAATGTATTTCATTACATATTTTGGATTCGTACTATTTATACATTTTTCGTATTGATTTCAGCCAACTAAAATATAATATTTCAATCCCTGGAATTTACGTGCTTTTTTACGTGTTTTGATGCACGTATTTCCACCACTATGTATAATATTTTCTATAGGTTTAAATTACTTATTCTTATGTATTTAAATCTATTTTATAAAACGAAAATTTATTTTCCCCTTGTTTTGATTAAAATGCATTTTTCAATTTTTGCACGTATGGTGCACGTGCAAATTTTTATTCTCATTTTGTTACTCTCATTTTACTATTTTTAGCATGCATTAGTTTTATTTAGCCTTTCTTTTGATCCATGGACTTAAAGTTAAATTCTAGCCCAATAGACTAATTAAAAAGAGAGCCCACTAGAATAATTAAATTAGTTGAATAAAATGAGCCCATGTAGCAAGCCCACTAGATAATCAAACTAATTAATTAGAAATGAGCCCATGTAGCAAGCCCATTATTAAAATCACAAATTAAGTTATACATGACAAGTTACAAGCATTAGTACACATTTAGAGTTATAGAAATGTGTTCATATTTGTTTGTGCATGTATGCATGCACACACAAATGTATTTGAACCATTTTGTGGGCTATGGGAGGGGATTAATGGAGTGGTTAAGTTCATGGAGAGTGGGGAGATGAGAGGTTGGGAGTTTTAGGAGTTAAAAATATGAAGAGGTGAGAATTAAAAAGAAAATTAAAATGAGAAGTTATTAGGTGGGAGATTTTGCAATATAGTCCCTAGCATTGTCCTATAAATAGCAACCCATTTCTCATTCTTTTTCACACCAAAAATAAAATAAACAAGAGAAAGAAAAGAGAAAGAAAAGAGTGTAAGAAAAAGAAAGAGAGTTATTGTGCTTGGAGGATCTCTTGCTTGGAGCATTTGCTAGGAGGAGAAGAGGACTAGGAGTTGCTAGGAGCAAGAAGAAGCCATTCATTTGTAGTTTTCAACCTTCAAACAAAAGGTGGGTTCTCATGCTTTCTAATTTAGAACTATGCATGCTAGTGACAAAATATGAGCATTTTGTTTTGATATGTAGTTAAGATTTCATGTTAGTGTTATATGCTATGAATGAAAACAATATTGTTATGATTAAACAAATAATAGGAGATTTTGACTAAAGAGCTAATACCATAGATCATGTTAGAATGCTTGTAAAATGTTATGCATGTTAAAAGTGTATTCTTTTGTATGAGAAATTTGTTGAAAAATGTTGTTTTATGTTCTAGGGTCATGTTGATTAATGAATGAGAAAGAAAGATTAATATTGTGTTAGTGGTTGATTTTTATATTGTAGTACAAACATGCTAAGTTTGATAAATAAAGTAAAATGTGATGGGATAAATATATTGTGTTTATGAATGGTAGAAATATTGTTATGACTAAGAGAACAATTTTCCATCACGATAGTTAAAAATAATAAAATGAAATAGAATATAGTAAAAATAGTTGTAGAATTTTTCAAGTATATTTGAGAAGTAAAAGAGATATTTGAAGATAGAATGAAATTTTGTTCTTAAGTTAATTATTTTTAAGAATATGAATTTTTTATATAAAAAAAAAGACTTTGATGTGAGAATTAGTTTCTCTTGTTGAGATTATGCAATTATGATGAATGTGAAATTCTAGATTTCTATGTGTACTCAAATTGTTAATGAGTTTAAATTAGATGAATGCATGAATGGAATTCTTGTTGGAAAGAATTGAGAATAAGTGAATTATGAATAGAACATTGATTAAGTTGTGAATTATTTGTATTTGATTAATTGGAGAGACTTCGTGAGTTTAAAATTTGCAAATGAAATTGCTATTGTTGTTGATTCATGAGTGGACTAAAAGAGAATTATGATTGATGCCAAATGAGATATAGATCAAATTGTGGATGGCTAGAGACATGGAAATACCTAAGCGAAGACATGATAATGAAAAGGGTAAAAAGAAAATAATTTCCGAAACTGATCCACCGTGGAAAATATTTACCCGACTGGTCCACTTTTGAAAATATTTACCAAAGTTAGTCCATTATTATATTTTCCGAAACTGAGTAATTTTAACATTATTATTGACTTCAAAATTCTATTATAGACCTTTATTTTATTAAGAGGAGTAAAGTAGTAGTTTGTGAAGTGATTTTTCTTGAAGAAAATTATACTCTTATTTGTGTAAAGAATGTTTTAAAGTGAGTTGAGATATTGTGAGAGTTTGAATTTGTTGATAAAATTTCATGTGATGAAGTTGCGTACTTGAAAGAAAATATTTTGCTTATAAAGATTTTGAATGAATAAGTTGATTATGAATATGTGCCTAAGTTGTTAAAAAGAATGATAATGGATGAAAATTTTGTTCATGAAAAAGGATTATTTGTTTTTATGGGAAATTATGAATGAATGAATGAATCATGGGTAATGCAAAAATGAGACATTGATTAGATTATGGATAATTTAGAGATATGAATATAATAAGTTTAAGATATGATTATTAAGGGGTATGTGTACCCATGTTTCATGTACATGAAAGATTATGATTAAGAATTAGTAAGACTTCGATTACCGGCAAAAATGAAAGAAAGGATTGATATGATTTTGAGATATTGCCGTGGGGCGATCTCATATTTGTTGATTAAGTCCGGTAGGAGGTAAAACTAATTCTATGGGTGGAAATTATTCATGTCTTGAACTTAAAAATAATTAGGCACTTAAGTGAAGATGTAATAGACTTGTGCAAACGTAAATGGGTGCTTCTATATAGTCGGCGGTGGATCTCCGTGGCTATAGACCCAGTTGGTGGACTGTGGTTGCCCCATAGGAGATGGACTGTATTTTATCCGAGACTTAGGGTAGTCGACGGATGTTTACCATACTCCAAAGAATATGTATATACCGGGGCTGGAAGGGCATTTACGGGATTATCATCACGATATAATAGCCAGGGAGGCTGGGATCTGTTAATATAAGCCAGGGAGGCTAGCCAGGGAGGCTGAGATCCGTATCTGTGAAATAACTCTAAAACTTGTTTTATTACTGGGTAGTCTCATGGCGAGGGATCGAACCCTTCAATGTGGAGTACGTAGGCGCTTGCCCTCGGACCTATGTAGTATGGGATGCATAGAATCCGAACAAGTGTGCATTAGTGTCATCCTAGTATAGAAATGTGTGCATTAGGCATTAAGGCATGACATACACTTATATTTAGAATAATCACTTTTGACACTTTATTTGTTCATTCAATCTTTTGTGTGATTTGTTAAAGTATGAGATCGTTATACTATTCCCGGCATAGAGAGGATAGCCGTGTATAACATTTCGTCAGTTGTAAATAACTGACGTGCCCACAGATTGATATGCAGGTAAAGGACTATTCATGGAGCTATAAAGTGGATATGCTGATGCTGTTTTATTTTAAAGATGTTGTAAATGTTTTATTGTAAATTTCATTCTTCTGCTGTGAAAAACCAAGTTGTAATTGAACTCTGATGTATTGTGAATGAAAAGTTTTAATTTCCTTGTAAAATTGTACGAAGTGAAGTAAAGATCCTGTGAAATCTCGAATTTATCCTTATTTGAAATTCGGGGTGTTACA
The DNA here is from genome assembly GCA_017893485.1 of Hemerocallis citrina. NCBI lineage: Eukaryota > Viridiplantae > Streptophyta > Magnoliopsida > Asparagales > Asphodelaceae > Hemerocallis > Hemerocallis citrina. The sequence goes on along the minus strand of CM030363.1, from coordinate 8,279,558 downwards.
GAGACCCTCCCTCGCCAGGCTCCTTCCTCGCCGAGCCACTTCGCTGCGCTCGACTTCATTCCTCACCGAGCCCGACCTTACCTTCACTTCGCCGAAAACTCGTTGACGTTAAGCTCCAATGCCGAGCTCTATCCCCTCCTTTCCATGCTCCTTCCTCATCGAAGCTTTGTCAAACTCCGCACTCGACATCACTCCTCGCTGAGCTCGACCTTACCTCCACTTCGCCAAAAACTCGCGACGTCGAGCTCCAATGCCGAGCTCCCTCCCCTCCTTGCCATGCTCCTTCCTCATCGATGCTTTGTCGAACTCTGAGCTCGAGTTCCTCTCCTCATTGCCATACACCGACTCATCGAGCTCCCCTTCATTGTCGTCGTGCTCCGTCGAGCTCCCCACCACTGTCGCCAAGCTCCATTGAGCTCCCCTCCCCCTTCGTCGAGCTCCAGCGCCAATGGGGGCACGAGTGTCGGCAGCACAGCCGAGCGTTGCAGCCACCGAAGCCAAAATGGAGGGAAAAAGCCTCCTCAAGATTCGTGCTCGATCGTGATCAACGGCCGCCATAAATCAAGGTATTTTCTTTTAGTTAATTCCTTTATTTATTTAATTAATTGAATTAATATTTTAAAAAATCCGAAAAATTAATTAAAAATCGAAAAAAATTAATAAAAAATTTCTAAAATTAATTATTAATTTAGAAAATAATTTAAAAATTTTGAAAATATAATTATTAAATTAGATTAATTAATTAGAATTTTAAAAAGTTAATTATTTAAATTCGGAAATTGAATAAAAAAATTTAAAAATTGGAAAAAATTCAGAAAATTCTGGAAAAATCACAAAAAAATCCAGAAAATTATGAAAATAATTTTGGGTATTTTACAAGCTCAGAATAATATATAATAGTAGAAGTACCCTTCCCTGCAGTGATGACCGCATAAACAGAGAATGACCCTGTGAACTCTGAGAGAAACCAGCATGGGTGATGACACGGCGAAAACACTCAAACCAGGCTCAAGGGGCATGTTTCAAGCCATATATAGCACGACTTCGGTGGCAAACATGATTAGGATGAGTGGTAAGGCCAGAAGGAGGATGCATGTAAACTGCATCAGATAAGGTACCATAAAGAAAAGCATTCTTCACGTTCATTTGGTAAAACGGTCACTGACGAACGGAGGCAACAATAAGGAGAGTGCGAACTGTAGTCATCTGTGCAACTGGGACAAAAGTCTCATCATAATCAATGTCATGCTCCTGAGTAAAGCTGCGGGCAAGTAGACGAGCCTTGTGCCGCTCAATGGAGCAATTAGGTCGATATTTGACATTGAAGATCCACTTGAAGCTAACAGGCAGGACGCCCACAGGCAATGGAACAACATCCCAAGTGCCAAGCTGGTCAAATGCACGAAACTCCTCTACAATAGCTTCCCGCCACTCTGGAAATATAATAGCTTCTGTAATGCCCCTGCCCCTAGCTCATACAATTTATAGAATTTAGAAAACAAATTAGATAATGTGTAGTATAACTGTCCACCACAAGCTGCCTCTCAAAAGGTGGTTAACCGATTAGGTGACTCTTAATCATAGGCTATTATATTTATATATTATTTTATTCATTTTTACTTCCGATATGGGACAAATTCCAATACACTTTCTCTTAATTCAAACCTATGTACAACCAACACACTTCCATTGGGTGGGCCCCTCCTAGTGGCCACGTCACCCCTGGGTGACGTCAGCCGAATGAGGCAGCAGCACAAAGCATGCAATGCTGTTTCTTCTTCACACGGGTGCCCCCCCCCCTTTTTAACACTATTCATTTCCCTTATTAATTACACAAATGCCATATGCATATATTTCTTTTAGGTTACAACCACTATATACTTTTTTTCAACACACACACACACACACACACACATATATATATTTAACACGGGGTGTTACAGACCCCCTTCAGAAATTAGCATCCTCGCTGAGCACGAGTATGCACAATCTAGTGCAGGATCTCCTTTCTAGCCGTTGTGGAGCATCTGCTCTTCTATCCGCCTGATTATTCATGATCCCGGAATCCACTGCCCGATCAATTATAATTCCGGATTTAATTGAGTCACCCTCCTATCCACCCGACTAATTATGATCCCAAAATCACCACCCGATCAATAATAGTCCCGAATTTAATTGAAGGTTCACCATAGTCCCGAAATCCACCGTCCGACTGGGTCTATAGTCCCGGAATCCTCCGCCCGACTATATAGACATGCCCCACACCCCGGTGTCGAAAGTTGGCTCGAATACCATTTGTAACACCCCTACCCCTAGCTCAGACAATTTATACAATTTAGAAGAAAAATTAGATACTATGTAATACAATTGCCCACCACAGGCTGCCTCTCAAAAGGTGGTTAACCGATTAGGTGACTTTTGATCATATTTTATTATATTTATATATTATTTTATTTATTTTTACTTCTGATATGGGACAAATTCCAATACACTTTCTCTTAATTCAAACCTGTGTACAACCAGCACACTTCCATCAGGTGGGCCCCTCCTAGTGGCCACGTCACCCCTGGGTGACGTCAGCCGAATGAGACAACAGCACAAAGCATGCAATGCTGTTTCTCCTTCACACGGGTGGTCCCCCCCTAACACTATTCATTTTCCTTATTAATTACACAAATCCCATCTGCATATATTTCTTTTATGAAACAGCCAATATATACTTTTTTTCAACACACACACACACACACACACACACACACACACACACACACACACACACACACACACACACACACACACACACACACATATATATATATATATATATATATATATATATATTAACACGGGGTGTTACAGCTTCCTGATAGATTATGGGCTCACGTGTGGAGTGTATAGCAGTGAGATATGCATAAAACTGTGGTGAGTAGGGAGCAAGGGTGGCAAAGCCAAACTGGTCAGAAAGACCAGTTACATCGGGTGTGTAACGTACCGCTGGGATGCCTAAGGTAGAATGTGTAGACTGATAGACCAGTGGTGGATTGACAGTGTATGGGGGTGAGATAGATGGAGTGGGTGAATGCAGCTGGGGGATGCAGGGGGTGAAGGTGCATGATATGGTAGGGATGCAAGTGGTGTCTCTGTAAGAGGAACAATAGGTTGAACATTAGTAGGGGATGGGAAAGGAGCCAAAGGAGTGAGATCATATGGAATGCGTGAAGGTATGATCGGGGAGATCGACCCAACAACTTGGGAATTGAGAAAACTAGCATTCTCAGGAGAGGTCAAGTAGTAGGGAGAGTCTTCCACAAAGAAGACAAGTAGGGAAATACAAACATGACCTACCACAGGATCAAAACAACGATATCTTTTATGTTTTGGACCGAGACCTAGGTGAACATACTTAGTGGCTTGAGCGGTGAGCTTCGTGTGCTCAGTGGGAGGTAAAAGAGCATAATAGGTGCACCAAAAAATACAAAGCATACTGTTGTCCGGTGGTGAGTGATGAAGAGCCTCATAAGGTGATGTGCCAAATAGGACAGACGAGGGAGTGATGTTAATAAGGCTAGCAGATGTCATGACATCTTTAGCCCAGAAAGAACGAGGAACAGAAGAGGAGAGTAGAAGAGAGCGAGCCGTCTCAAGGATGTGACGATGCTTGCGTTCAGTTATACCCTTCTACTCATACGTGTGAGGACATGATTGCTGAAAGAGTGTACCATGAGATTGAAATATCAATCTCATAGCAGCGAAAGTGTACTCACGAGCACCATCTAATCGAAAGGTTTTGATACGGACACCAAATTAAGTGTGAACCATGTTCGTAAAGAAATGGTAAATATTAAGTATCTCAGAGTGTTGGTGCATAAGAAACACCCATGTGAATCTAGTAAATTTATCGATGAAACTAACATAATAGAGATAATCTTTGTTAGAAGGTTAAGTGATGGTCCCCATATGTCAGAGAGAATAAATTAAAAAGGATGGGTGGTTGGAGAAGTGCTTTTGTGATTAAAAGGGAGTGCTATGTGTTTGGCCAAATGACAACCCTAACATTCAGACAAATGAGTAAAAACAAAAGGACCAAGGGCACCACTACGGGCTACAGTATTGAGTCGAGACTCACTAATATTTTCTAAGCGTCTGTGCCACAGATCATCTTTTAAGAACAGAACACCAGCAAAAAGATGATGAGATTTATGGGCATGAAGAAAATCTAGATGATATAGACGATCATGTCGACTAGCACACCCAAACTCCTGACCAGTGTATAAATCAGTGAAAGAACATCCTAAAGAACCAAATGTAACGTCAGGACCACTATCACATAGTGCAGTAATGGAAATAAGATTCATGGATAAATAAGGAGCATAAAGAACATACAACAATGTGAGAGTGGGAGAGCTAATAGACCTTGAGTGTGTAGTGAGGAGTTGTGAGCCATCAACAGTGTGTAGGGATGGTGAGTGAGTGAAGGGCAGTGCTAGTGGTGAGTAGTGTATCATTACTAGTAAGATGATGTGATGCACCAGAATCTAAAATTCAGACAAAATCCATACCGGGAGTAACAGAGAATGCAGAGGCAGAAGGGCTAGCAGTGACAGGCTGACCCAAGAGCTGGAGTTCCAGCTGAGCGAGGCGATGCTGAAGTTTGGCCCAATAAGCAGGTGTCGACAAGGCTAGAGTAACGGTCATTGCTGAGGATGTAAGGGAAGAAGTGCTGCGAGGAGGAAGGAGACTGATGTCGTTGTGGCAGGGATCAAAGTGAGGTCGGAAATATTGTTGGTGTCGGGATCGGGATAGGGAGCTGGATGGTGCTACCGTTTGCAGAAGACAAGGTGGGGTAGGGTTAGGGATGATGCTGGGAGGAGTAGGGAGGAGGCTGGAATCTGGATGATGGCGGCACTGCATATGTCTGAATGTGGAAGGAGATCGGGATGTGCGGGAGAGTGAAGAGGTAGATGTAGCGGTAGGAAAGTCGGTGGAGAATGAAAGAGACCGGTGAGACTGAGGTTTCATTTGAGAAGAAAGAGTACCTCTATTTGTGTGTGTGTGTGTGTGTGTGTGTGTGTGTGTGTGTGTATGTGTGTGTGTGAAACAAATGGAAGAGAGAAAGAAAGAAAAAGAGAGGGGGGGGGGGGGGGGGGGGGAGGGGGGCTTTACAGAGTTGAGGAGGAGGTGGGTGTGGGTGTGAGGAGGCCGGGATATGGATGAGGAGAAGGTATAGTAGAGGTCGGGTGTGTAGTGGTGGCTTGGACTGAGGGTCGACGAGGGCGTTGGGATATGGCGAAGGTGAGGGTACTGCTGGCGATGGTGAGGTAGTAGCGGCCGGTGGAGTTGTGGGGATGTCGATGGCAGCCGAGATGGAGGATGAAGGTCGACAGTCGGTGGTTCGGAGTGTGGAGGTAGGGGCGAAGCCAGAAAAATATTTCTGGGAGGGCCAAGGTAAAATTCTATGATTACATGTAAAAATATAGAGATTTTTTCATAACTTTTAGGAGGGCCAAACAATAAAACTTAGTTTTCATGGGGTTAGATTATAATTTTTTGAAGGGTTTATAAAATTTTCAATAGTGTGAAGGGGGTTTTTGAAAATTCTGGGGGGCCCGGGCACCCTCGGGCCCTCATTAAGCTCCGCCACTGTGTGGAGGTGCTGTCGGGGCTGAGTGCTGTGGAAGACAGTGGTGAGGGACGGGGCGGCGCTTGGGATGCAGCCTACGTCGGGGATGTTGTCGATGTCGAATGGAGATCGACAATGACTGCTGCAAGGAGGCAATGGGGTTGTTCGGGATGACGGAGGATGGGTAGCTACGTGTGTTGGAGGAGAGCACGGGATGAAGACAAGAGGTGGAGATGATGGTCGGGAGGGTTTTGGAGGTGGTGGTAGCGGCTGTTGATGACGCGCGCGCAGGAGAGGGAGTTGGCGGTGATGTTCGGTGCCGCGGCGGTAGGGAGATTGGGTTAATTAGGGTTAGAAAGAAGGGGATGTTGAACTTTTTTTTTTTCCTCTGATATCATGTTAGCAGAGAGATTGGAAAAGATTATTGGATTGATTATAATTGAGTCCAATCTTTCCTATATATAGGAAAGAACTAAATACTAAACTGATATACAAATCGATATGGGACTAAATATAATATATTATCTAACACATTTTTTTTCCATTTTTGTTTTGAGTTGTCAATTTGTTTCCAACAATAAGAATCTATCTTGTGTATATGATAATATATCCCATACCCACCTACACAATTCCAAATATCCTACCCCTCAATTTCATCTGCTAATCATGTCGACATTATTAATCTTCGTGCACGTTTGGTTGCTCTCTCTCTCAATTTTCGTGCACGTTTGGTCTCTCTCTCTCAGAACATTTATACAAAACACACACAAAGATAAGATCCGATCTCGTCAAGTTGGTCGCAATTTTGGATTTTTGTGTGAATGCCTCGTGCAACCACACAACACCCTAAATTGAATGAATTCGGTGAGCAAATTGAACATTCCATTGGGCTTATGTATGCTAACCATCAAGCCATGTGATTGCTCCAATGGGCCCCTAGGTCTCCTCATCTACCTAGTTGAGTAAATCTTGCTAATCTTTAGAGTTTAAGTGGTCATTCTACCTTTGAGAATCATTCTATTGGCAACTATTTTTTTTTGTCACCTTCTTCATTGAAAATGGTTACTCATACAAATTTCATGTCGAAATTTGTTTGTATAAACAATTTTTTTTTTCCTTTAAGGAACAAAAAAGTTATTCCAGCTCCAAAATAATTAACAATGTTAACTCAAAAAGAATTCTTGACAAGGTAACTATTACTTTTAAAAGTCAGAAGGTTATTTGTCGAGGCATGAACACTCGAGTGTTCCTAGAATTGAATGTGCTGCATTTGTAATTCATCTTTGACCTAAAACCATTACAGATTCATTTAAATTGGAGTAGTCATGCATATTTATATACCACTACTCCAACTTGACCCTATCTAGTTAGCTAATACTATTTGGAAATTAGCAAGTGTTCATGGTTGGACTTTCTCTACGAATATTTAACTAAACCAACTTGTATTGGCTCCCATACTTAGCTCATGTTACCTCAAATTCTTTTGATTCATATTCATACATACATGTATGTCATTTTGTTGACATATTTATGATGAGCAAGTTTTGTTACAAATATTGTTTACAAAATTCGTTTTACAATCGAAAGATAGAGAGGCACAGAAAACATAGAAGAGAACAGGAGAGAGGAAAACCGAAAGAAAAGAAAAAGGAAAATTAAATAAACAACTTACAAGAACAAATGAAAAATACAACTTGAGAAGCCGAGGCCTGTGTATCACACAGTGTCCTTAAAACAGATTTCGCCTTTTTCCGGTTGCTGGAATGAACGGAGACGTCTGTCTCCCAGGATGCAACGACTTGGAGCGATCCCGTAGGCACCACGTACCACTCCTAAACTGAGTATAAGCGCTTGAACCTATCACCGACTTACCAACAATAGTAGAACCGACGAACAGTACAGAAGAAGACTCAGAGAAGGAGAGAAGAAGATCTGGTTTGTGCTGGGAAGAAAGTAAAGGGGAGGCCTCTATTTATAGAGCTTGGGTTAAATCAGTAACGGCAGACAAGGCATTAACAGCCTTCACTGTAACGGTAGACAAGGCATTAACAGCCTTCACTGTAACGGCAGACAACGAATTGAATGCCGACACTGTAACGGCAGACATCATTTACTGCCTTCAGTGTAACGGCAGATAGTGAATTGAATGCCTTCAGTGTAACGGCAGACAAAATGTTAAATACAGCACTGAAACGGTAGACAGAACCGTTTCTGCATTCATTTCAGCAGTTACAAAAGGAAAACTGTAGCAAAAAGTGGCTCTGCACGGGGTGGGATCAAATCGGTCCGGCATTCGTGTCCGCAGGTCGTGCGGGCGCACACAAGTCGCATGTAATCCGGTCCGTGATTTGCACTCCCCCCCTGCGCGCGCGAGAGAGCGCCTCTCTTCTAGCCATCTTACAATGCTTAGAAGGAGATTACTATATATCCTCTTCTATTTCCTTTGTTATTTCCGATGTGGGACTATGTTCCCTTAACCCATTTTCAAGAATGAAAACGTCTCACTTTGAGAGACAATTTCTCATTCACCCCTTAACCGATTTTAGCAAACCAATATATAATTTTGATCTACTCACGAAGGAGAACACAAATCAATCAAGATCTCTCAATAATTCATTGAGGATCTTACTCAAAAAAATTGCTCAAAATCGGTTCGAAAATGGTGTCTAAAAACACTCATTTTCTAACAATCCCCACATGAATGAAAATTGACGACTACAGACAGGACAGACTGACACGACAGACTGACACGATAGACTGACCCGACAGACTTGGTGATAGAATTCAACGATTGATTTCTGCATAGGATAGGTAGGTGTTACCCTTTGAACCTTCCCTTATGAAAATATGTTTACTTTACTAACTAAACAGTAGACGCGATGTCTTTGAACTGTTCTGCCATTTGTGTAAACGATGACATATCTCACACAGAAATCTTTCTAACGCTTTTTCAGTTCTCACTGTTATGTTCGTTTTGGCCATGAACATACGCCTGGTTCTGCAAGATTTTAACAGGAATATTGCCCTATATTATTCCCTTGGAAGCGGCCCTTCTTCCATTTTACATAGGTGATTTCTTACTTAAGAGTAACCTGCATTACTCTGCTCGGATATCCGACGCATAAGAATCATTAAAAGCGTAGCTTAACCTGTTACCTAGCGGGCATCACTGTTTCATCATGGGAATGGACATGAAAAAATCCCCACAGTGATCTAACTTAGTCTTTACAATTTAGTTGTCCCTTTGAACCTAGATCTTGGGATCTCCAGTCAGCTAGGTTGGGTTTCCATTGTATCGACTTATTCTTTCATGGGCTTTAGTCCCATTCCCCTCGATGATTTATCAACTAACTCTCTGTTTAACCCTTTAGTTAGTGGATCCGCAATGTTATCTTTTGATTTTACATAGTCCACAGAGATAACCCCAGTAGAGAGTAGTTGTCTAATGGTATTATGTCTTCGACGAATATGTCTAGATTTACCATTATACATATTGCTCTGTGCTCTACAAATTGCAGATTGACTATCTGAATGTATGCAGATTGGAGGCATAGGCTTCGTCCACCTTGGAATATCCTCAAGGAAGTGGCGTAACCATTCAGCCTCTTCCCCACATTTGTCTAATGCGATAAATTCTGATTCCATCGTGGATTTAGCGATCACTGTTTGTTTCGAGAATTTCCAAGAAACTGCTGCACTACCTAGTGTAAACACATAGCCACTAGTGGATTTTGAATTATCACTCGATATCCAGTTCGCATTACTGTATCCTTCAAGTACAGCCGGGTATCTCGTATAGTGCAGCCCGTAGTTACGAGTAAAACGCAAGTACTTCAGTACTCTTATAATTGCTTGTCAATGCTCGCTTCCAGGATTACTCGTGTATCTACTTAGTTTACTGACTGCATAGGCTATGTCTGGTCTTGTACAACTCATTAAGTACATTAGACTGCCTATGATTCTAGAGTATTCTACTTGAGAAATACTCTCCCCTTTATTCTTGGATAAATGTAAAGTTAGATCTATTGGAGTTTTGGCAATTCCAGAATTATCTTTATCAAATTTTCCAAGAATATTGTCAACATAATGTGACTGTCTTAAAATAAACTCGTCTGATGTTCTTGTGATTTTAATTCCCAATATAACATCAGCTAGTCCCATGTCTTTCATGTCAAACCTCGAGTTCAACATGTTTTTAACAGATTTAATTATCTGATCATTGCTTCCAATAATAAGCATGTCATCTACATACAAACATATAATGACATATCCATCTTCTGTGTCTTTGACATATACACATTTATCACATTCATTGATCTTGAAACTATTTGTCATCATGACATTGTCAAATTTTTCATGCCACTGTTTTGGAGCTTGTTTCAAGCCATATAATGACTTGCCTTTAATTACAAGTCTTGCCTTATATTTATCAATTGATCCATCAGGTTTTATTTTTCTCTTAAAGATCCACTTGGAACCTAAAGGTTTACTACCCGGTGGAAGATCCACTAGTTCCCAAGTATGGTTTTGCAAGATAGAATCAATTTCACTCTTGATGACTTCTTTCCATTGAGGACCATCACTAGAGTTCACCGCTTCCTTGAAGTTTTGGGGTTCTCCTTCAAGCATAAAAGTCAAGAAATCCGGACCAAAAGATTTTTCCGTTTTTGTTCTTTTACTGCGTTGAGGTTCCTCCTCAACTTCTTCATTTTGGTCTTCACTATCTTCACTGATAGTCTCATGTGTTCGTTTGGAGGAACTTGGTTCCTCCTTTGACTTACATGGAAATACATCTTCAAAGAACGATGCATTTCTAGATTCTATTATCGTGTTCTTTGATATCTCAGTGATATCGGATTTGTACACCAAGAACCGATAGACACTACTGTTAAGTGCATAACCAATGAAAATACAATCAACTGTTTTTGGTCCTATTTTCATTTTCTTAGGTGGAGGTACTACTACCTTGGCAAGACATCTCCACATTCGCAAGTAATTGTAGGATGGCTTTCTTCCTTTCCATAATTCATATGGAGTTTTTTCTTCTTTCCTTTTGGGCACCTTATTCAAAAGGTAGTTAGCTGAAAGAATAGCTTCTCCCCACAAGTTTGGTGGTAAACCAGAACTTATTAACATTGCATTTATTATTTCTTTCAATGTACGATTCTTTCTCTCAGCAACACCGTTGGACTGAGGAGAATAAGGCGCTGTGGTTTCATGTATAATCCCATGCTTAGCACATGTGTCAGCAAATGGCGATTCATACTCTCCACCTCGGTCGCTTCTTAGCGCCTTAATTTTCTTATTGAGTTGATTTTCAACCTCATTTTTATAGAGAACAAATTTCTCTATAGCTTCATCTTTGCTTTTAAGCAAGTATACATAGCAATATTTTGTGCTATCATCTATGAAGGTAATAAAATATTTATTACCACCTCTTGTTTGTATTATTTTCAAATCACAAATATTAGTGTGAATTAGATCAAGTGGTTCGGTATTTCTTTCAACACTTTTAAATGATGATCTTGTTAGTTTTGCCTCAACACAAGTTTCACATTTGTGTTTGGAATCAATTTGGAACGTTGGTATGTGATTCAAGTTAATTAGTCTTCGCAAAGTATCATAATTAACACGTCCTAGTCTACCATGCCATAAATTGGAAGACTCAAGCAAATAAGTAGAAGAGCTAGCTTTATTCATATTCTTGACCATGGTCATTACATTGAGTTTGAACATTCCACCACTCATATATCCTCTACCAACATACATTCCACTTTTAGACAAAACAAATTTGTTCGACTCGAACACTAAACAAAAACCGTGGTTATTAAGCAACGAACCAGATACCAGGTTCTTACGGATTTCAGGAACATATGCAACATTGTTCAGAGTCAGTTCCTTTCCAGAAGTCATCTTCAAGATCACCTTGCCTTGGCCCTTTATTTCTGAAGTAGCCGAGTTCCCCATAAACATTTTCTCCCCATTCTCTAATGGTTCGAAAGTGGAGAACATACTTCTATTGGAGCACACATGTCGAGTAGCTCCAGTGTCAATCCACCATTCCTTCGGGTTTGAACCTAACATATTCACCTCTGATATCACAGCTGAGAGGTTGATATCGAAAACATCTTGAACAATTCCTTGAACCAAGTTTGCTTCTCTGTTCCTGTTCCTCTTGGGAAGTCTGCATTCAGTGGACTTATGACCCATTTTGTCACAATTGAAGCACTTGCCTTGAAACTTCGGCTTCTTGGAGATTCCTCCCTTAGGCCCCAACTTCGGACCCTTGTTGTTGTGCTTGTTGGAACGTTGTTTATGTTCCATTACATTTTCCTTAGCTGCATGACTGATGAGTCCAACTTTTTCAGATCCCCTATTGTCTTCTTCAATACGAAGCCTGACAATGAGATCTTCAATGCCCATTTCTTTTCGCTTATGCTTTAGGTAATTCTTAAAGTCTTTCCAACCTTGTGGTAATTTTTCAATTATACAAGCCACTTGGAAACTTTCACTTAAGTTCATACCTTCAGCATGAATCTCATGCAAGATTAGTTGTAGTTCTTGAACTTGACTGATTACTGTTTTAGAATCTACCATTTTATAGTCTAGGAAGCGGCCCACAATAAATTTCTTGGCGCCGGCATCCTCAGTTTTATATTTATGTTCTAGTGATTCCCAAAGTTCTTTAGCTGTTCTTTTGTCAATGTATACATTATACAAAGAGTCGGCTAATCCGTTCATTATGTAATTTCTACACAAGTAATCAGCATTTTTTCAAGCATCCACAGCGGCAATGACTTGGTTATCTTGCTCATCTTTCTTAAGATCTGGAGCATCTTCGTTCAAGAACCTTGCAAGATTCAGTGTGGTCAGATAGAACATCATCTTCTGTTGCCACCTTTTAAAGTTCTGCCCGTTGATCTTCTCAGGTTTCTCCTCATGGGAGACTGAGACAGGTACAACGGTGGGCATTGGCACTCGTGCCGCAGCAGCATTCGGTTCTTGCGTTGTATCAACAACCGGCACATAGACCGTTTCAGACACAACAGCATTGTCCAATGCAGTAGTCATTGTGATTATGAAATTTACACAACACGAGTGTAAGTTTTCCAGATAAAAGAAATAAAAAGAAAAACCGTGCCTCAAAATCGGAAATCAAAGAAATCCAAAATCTGTTTTAAGTTTGTTACAAATATTGTTTACAAAATTCGTTTTACAATCGAAAGATAGAGAGGCACAGAAAACATAGAAGAGAACAGGAGAGAGGAAAACCGAAAGAAAAGAAAAGAAAAACCGAAAGAAAAGAAAAAGGAAAATTAAATAAACAACTTACAAGAACAAATGAAAAATACAACTTGAGAAGCCGAGGCCTGTGTATCACACAGTGTCCTTAAAACAGATTTCGCCTCTTTCCGGTTGCTGGAATGAACGGAGGCGTCTGTCTCCCAGGATGCAACGACTTGGAGCGATCTCGTAGGCACCACGTACCACTCCTGAACTGAGTATAAGCGCCTGAACCTATCACCGACTTACCAACAACAGTAGAACCGACGAACAGTACAGAAGAAGACTCAGAGAAGGAGAGAAGAAGATCTGGTTTGTGCAGGGAAGAAAGTAAAGGGGAGGCCTCTATTTATAGAGCCTGGGTTAAATCAGTAACGGCAGACAAGGCATTAACAGCCTTCACTGTAACGGCAGACAAGGCATTAACAGCCTTCACTGTAACGGCAGACAACGAATTGAATGCCGACACTGTAACGGCAGACATCATTTACTGCCTTCAGTGTAACGGCAGATAGTGAATTGAATGCCTCGTTCCTCGGCTCTGCCATCATCACAAATCCCGACTTCTTTGGACGCACAACCAACCCTTGAGATCCAAATCATAGCAAGATCGTCGTGCTTGGCCCTGAGAGTGTGGATATGGTGGCAACGACGATGATGCCGTTTTCGGCACCAAAGAGGGGGGTGAACGACAGCAGGGAAACGGCGGCGACGGGTGCGGCGTCGAATACCACCCATCGCCGAAGAAGAGGTGTCGAAGCTGGCTGGTCGGAGGCGCTGGCGAGATGAGCGGCGCGCCTCCCGAAACTGGCGCACCGCCCCTTGTCGATCAGATCTGGGAACGACGATGGCGGCAGTTTTGGGGAACGACGTCGCCGCGATCTCCTGGTGAACGACGTCGCCGCATCTCCCCATCGAAGCAAGTCCCGAAGTCGACGGTTCTGGGGAACGAAGTCGATGGCGGTGGCGGCGGTTCTGGGGAATGACGTCGCCGCGATCTCCCCATCGAAGCTTGTCCCGCCTGGAATATTGGGGGTACGTGGAGAAGGAGCGCGATAGGGAAGAGGGCAACGAAAGGGAGGGACGACGGGTACGATCGCGTCGGGGCGGTGGCGACAAGGCCTAGCCGTCGCCCCTGACCAAAATTAGATCTAGGGTCTTTGAATGGTTGACAATGGGGACTCTTGATTGGATTTCAAGTTGGGCAGTGGACCATCTCTTGTTTTACCGAACCGAACCTCTCCAAACCGAAAGAAGAAATGTTGGGAGGTTCAAGCATGTTCAATTCATTGTATATATAGATCCGACTATAATTTGGTTGGCTGTCGTCTATCTAATACAACTCTCCTCTCTTATTACGACTTAATTAGGGCATATATAAAAAAGAATGAGATTTTAAGCACAACATTAGTATTAAAAAAATCGATGCTATTTAACTAGCTAGTAGCCAACAACTTTTCAACAGTCAAAATAAAAATTAATCTTAAATGAATTCCTTTTTCTACCTAGTCTCCAGGAGTTATTGATGGAATTACTTGGTAGATTTACGGATCATACAGTTTCAAATTTTATTTTATGCACGTAGTTTATACTTTAGTCCAGTATTAATATGGACGTTTTATTCTGAGTTGATTTTATTAATATCTAATTAATGAAATATGGCGGCCATATTTTATATTTTGTCTTAAAAAAAACACTCTCAACGACTAACCTATCAATCCCAGTCTGACCCAAAGAGGGGGATGGAATCCAGTATAATCAAAAAAAAAAAAAAAAAAACCTATCAATCCCCAAAATTCTGATCTAATCTAAACCTAACAACAGAGGCAAACGGAGCTAGGTGTACTATATGGCATATAATAATTCAATAATTTAATAATGACTTGTTTTAATACTCTAATCTTATTCCTAAAGTACTTAACCAGACTAGAGCTTCCTAAGACATTAACTCATGTAGTCATGTGGCTCATATATCTAATGACTAATTCCTTGTGTGGTTTAGCTGTGGATTAAGAACATTCTACTAATCTGGACATTCTAATATTTTTTTTTAAAAGGTAAATACTAAGATATAAAAGGGGCCTCGACTCTGATATTTCCTTTTATTCATCACATACTCTTTACAAATTATTCCTAGTCTTACCAACTTTTATTTTATATGTATGACAATTTTGTAAATAATTATATCATAAATAAATTTGAACTTAGAGGGTATTATGGTAACTAAAAACAGTTGAGTAAATGAATTGTTAATATAACTCTCACTTAAAAATAAATGATAAAGATTAGATGGTTGATTGTGTACAAATTATAAGTTGTCTGCAAATGACAATCTCAACTCTCCCATAATAATATTAGAAATTATTATTATTAGAGATATAGATATAACTACCAGTCTACCACTAACCGTACTTTCCTATAGTTTTTAAAGCTAAATTGCAAAAATAATCTTGCAATTTTAGGCTGCGTTTGATTCGTTGTTTTGAAAATTCATTTTAAACATAGTTTTTGGAAGAAAAAAAAATTATAAAGTTGTTTTTTTAATTTTCGAAAACAGAGTATTGTTTGGTAAACGTTTTTCATAAAATAGTTTTTCAAAATTAAAGTATAAAAGGCATTTGGTAAACTCTATACAGTATGTATGTATATAAATAACCTGTATTCATGTATATATGTATATACATAAATACTCTATATTGTATTCTATTATATATAATGTATGTATAGATTTGGTTGTATGTATATACAGTATATATACTCTGATACATACATACTGATATATAATAATATAAAATAATTTATTATAATAAACATATTTAATAATATACATATATATAATAATATATAATAATTATAATAATATATATGTAATAATAATTATAATTATATAAAAAAATTATTATAATAATAATAAATTATATAATAATATATATAATAGTAATATATAATACTAATACTAATAATAATAATAATAATAATAATAATAATAATAATAATAATATATTATGTAATAATAAATGTAATAATAATAATACATACTATTATATATACATATATACACATACATAGTATACATACTATATACATACATATTGTATGCATACTATATACATACATACTGTATATGTACATAATGTATGCATATATACATATACATATACATATACAAATACAGTATGCTAGTTGAGAAATGAAAAAACTTATCTTAGAAAACAGGTTAACGTTCTTTCTGTTTTCAAAAAATTTATTTTAAACATAGATTTTGAGTGCAAAATTTTAAAATGAGTTTTTGAAAAATTTGTATCCAAACAAGATTATCCTATGTTTTGATTTTAAAACCTGAAAACTGTTTTTAAAACCTGATCCAGAGGCACTCTTATCATTTCTAAGATGTACTCCATTAAACCCTTTTTAAAATATGCGTAAGCATTTTAAATTTTCATTTCTCTTCAAAATTGTAACAATCATCACTTGTAGCTGACTTCAAAAACTACCCTAGGCTATAACAATTTTTTTCCAAAAAAAAAAAAACTGCCCTTTTCTAGTTTAGTTATGTATATAAATTAATGAAATTCTAGTAAGTTAACATATATTAAAATAAGTTTATATTAATTAGTTATCGGAGAAACACTACATGGATGGATGACTCTTCAACTAACATCAATTAAACCCTACATGTCCTTTACATTCATATGTATGTATATATACATACAATTTAGTTTATATATATATATCTGTATTTAAAGAGAAGATATACACAAAAAACATTAAATGAATGATCATCTACTTCACGTACTAATCTGTACTAGTCACCACAACTGGACAGAAGGAGAATGAGATTTGAGTTTCAATATTTGAGCTACATAATGTATATGTTTTAGTATGATGTACAAGTCATGAATACTTTTGCGCATGATGTTGAAAGAAGCAATTGAATTATTAATTTAAAGATTCAAAGTTCTAATCAATACTTTTTTGTTCCTCAAACCTACAATTAGTTAATAGGTTATAACATCAACTTGTTCTCATATGGTAGTTGGCGATCAAAAATTATTTAAGACAGTCAACAACATTTGAAATTAATCATATAGAAATCACTTCAAGGTCAGTTCCAGAACATGGCCCTAACCATCAATATTGAAAACGAGAAGACAAATATTGTAACATATTTTGTGCTTGCAGAAATTAATGTACATGCATGCATGCTCAATTTTTTTTAAAAAAAAAGGAGAAAAGCACATATATGCATCCATCATACACATATGATTAATTCTCCAATGATGAAAGCATGGGGGTGGGACAAAAGAGGGAGCTAATCAACCATGCACCCTGTCAAAATACAACAAATCCCCCCAACAAATTCTGAGGAGGTGGGGATCTATCAAACAGTAAACGGCTAGACGGATAACCACTACAAACCGCACAGGCTATAGCGGCGCTTTTACAAGGCTATAGCGGTATTTTTTGGCGCCGTTATAGCTCATAACGGCGCTTCTGAAATCGCCGTTAGAACTTGCGTCATTATAGCCATATAGGCTATCGCGGCGTTTACGGACACCGCCGCTATAGGGTGTCCACCTATAACGGCGTTACCAAACCGCCGTTATAGGAGCATTTCGTTTTGAAAAAAATTAGCTATAGCGGCGCTTTTTCCAAGCGCCGGGACTGCACCATGATTAAAAAGCTAGCATTAGTACCCTGCTGCGGCGCTGGTCCAGCGCCGCGATAGAGGGTACTCAAAAGTTGTAGTACCTATTGCGGCGTTTTGTGGTAAACGTCGCGATAGGTAGTTTTTTTTTTTTTTTGACATTTTATTATAAAATTTTCAATTGAAAAACCAGTAATTAATCGCATATTACAAATACATGTAATCATATTAAATTTAAATGCTTAAATCTTAAAATCAATAATATCGTAATCAAGAACCAAAAGTCACACATCACAAAAAACAACTCAATAGAAAACAAAATATGTAACACATATAAACTGTCATACAACGAGTATCAAATGTATATGTTGTACAACACTTAGTTATTACAAAACATATATATAAATCCTACAAAACTTTTTTTAAAAAAGTCCAAATCCGATAAACTACAGCAGGGGAGTCTCCTCGTGTGGCCTGGTGTTGCTTCCAATTCCATCGTTATTTTGCCCTAGTGTATATGCGTGACTGAAAACCGATGGAATACGCTAGCCCTGTAGAAAAACATAAATATTTCATCATCAATTTGTCAAACAAAAGAAGAAAAAAAAACACAAATTGGTTGACAATAAGCCTCCTGACAGGTACACTTTCTTTCTTCAGGGAAGCACACAGTCTTGATGACTCACTAATTGCCATAACCTAGCAAGCACATTAAGTTAAACACAATTTGTCTTTCTTTGGTCTTAAGTATGATCAAAATTTGTCTTTCTTTTCTTGATCATAATACTTTTCTGATCAATGTTTGTCTTTCTTTCATTAGTTGATTGAATTGGTATTGATATATTGTCAAAGAATAGGATTTCAATCTAAAGAATTGCCTCTTCGTATTGCAGGTCCTTTACATATTTTTAAAAAGTCATACACGAAATATATATATATGTATGTATATATATATATATATATATAAGAGAAATATCAAAGTAGAGGAGAAATATCAAAGTAGAGGATTCAAAATGTCAACTCCTGCTGTTATTACCCAAAGGCGCAATGCACAAAAAGGCATCATCGATACTACGACACCTTTTGATTCGGTTGGAATAGCAGTTCACAGATTTGGGGGAAGTGTTGATTGGAAGGCTAACAAAACCTTATCTTTTCAGGTATTCAATCATCAGTAAAATCCATTGATATATATTATGAAAGAGTAAATATAATTGTGAAACCATCAGACATCCAAAATTACAAAAATCAAGTGTTTCAGTCTAATTGCAGTGTTTGGATGTCTCATGGATACACAGAGAAGCAGTCTCAGTGTTTCCACTTTGTTTGGATGAGGATTCTTGGATTTCCACTTTGTTTGGATGTCTCATGGATGCACAGAGAAGCAGTCTTAGTGTTTTAGCCTTTCAGTCATTTATCAGTAATTTCTGATTCGGGACCATGGTTTAGGTTTTCCCCTAATCTTCTGATGAAGTTAAAATAGGGAAAAGATAAATGGAGAACTTTCAGTATTTGAAATGATTAATAGGTAGGAAAGTTTACCCTGGACAATACTCCGTTCACCTTTTTCACAAGTAACAGCGAACGAGTAGATCAAACCCGCAGGAACGTCGTAAGATCCATCAGAGTACACTCCCATTGATACCCATGTTCCCTATAACAAAATCTTGTCATATAAACGAAGAATCATTCATATTAGAGAATGAATAAATACAGAACCTATAACTGACCTTAGGAGTTCCAAGAACCCAATCCCTAATGTGATCACAGGCAGAGCTTGCTGCAGAGAGCGCGCTTGACAGTTTACATGCTTTGATAATAGCTGCACCTCGTTGCTGTACAGTGGTGATAAACTCGGTGTTCAACCTAATCCCATATATATGAAAGAAAGTTAGTAGTAACAGAAATCAATGATATGGGTTGAAGAGATACGAGTTTGAAGAGTGAGTTCCCCAGATTATGACATTCTTGACATCGCTGACTTGGACATTTAACCTTTCCGAAATCTGACCAAGTGCTCAGTTGTGATCAAGTCGTGTCAGGCATGTAATGTTCTTCGCAGGGATAGATGGTGCATATTCTTTGAGAATGAGAGCATTGGTGTTGGCTGGATTAGCAACAACCAGTACCTAAAATTTGAGAAACCAAAATATGCTTCCACTTAGATAACCATTCCCCAATCCATTAAGGCATAGTGATAATCAGAACACTTTATGTGATGAAAGCAATCTCTTGATTAGTTTATTGATAATTGAGTATACAGCTGCTGTAAAATCTATATATCTGTTACTCATTTTCAGTAAATTTTCAAACAAATAAAGCAAGGTTAACTTTAGGAAAAAAAATCAACCAGGAACTTGGATAATTTCAGTTAGACATATAACGGATACGACAGTCAGAAATTTCAGAGACAAGACCTTGCAATTAGGAGCTGCATGTTTCTCCAAAGATGAAGCTTGAGCTTTATAAATGGAAACATTTTTCGACATAACGTCGTTCCACTCCATTCCTTCCTTCCTAGGAAACCCACCGACCATAACAGCTATTTACACCAGTACAGGCTTCAGTCGCATCAGTGGTAGCAACAATACCTATTCGACCAAATACATTATAAGGATGGTTAGTTTTTATCAGAATTTGAGCTAAAGGAAAACTTATTAGAGAGAAGATACTATTCACCTTTCAGAAGAGGAAATGCAGCATCGATGAGCTCCATTTTCACACCATTTAACACCTCGGCAGAAGGTGGGATATCAAGCATGTGAAGGATTACAGGTTGATCTGGACCCAACATTACACCTCTTGCAATCATCGGGACAAGGGCATAGCCGATTTGCCCTGTAAAATTATACCAAATAGTTGTGATTTATTCTAGTACAGCCCAGCTGCTTAATTATCCTTTTCTTGAAGAAATGTCAAGTTTTTTACTCGATGTAAAATTAAGTATATTTACCCTATTGATTGAAAATATAATTAGTTAATTGAAACAATCTTAGACCCAAAAAAACAAAAACAAAAACAAAAAAAACATACATACATACATACACATGCATGTGAATCCTTGTGGATTTCTTGTACCGAAAAGTCATGAGTAAAACAACATACAATAATGTGAATATTTTTTCACTTTTTCCCTCAAGAGCGTATCAATAAGGAAGTGGTATCAATAACTACAAAGTCAGCCATTAGCCTAATTTGCTTCTCTTCAAAATACTCAAAATAGAGTATGCCAGCAAGAACAAGTATTCAAGAGAAAATCCCTTCTTACATTATAAAGAAACTCAAAACTACTATAAGAAATACAACTAAAATCTAAGAGTGTGTAGTGTATATCCATTTTTGTAAGAAAAATCAAAAAAGAGTTATAATCACAAAATTTAAGATCAAAGTCTTCTTTTTGTTCTCTCTAACTGAATTACTCAGATGCATAAAATAATATTTAACTAAAGAGTAGAAAAAAAAAGGCATACCTGTGGTCAATTAAAGTCTGTACTATTATCTCCCATGATTGCAATAGATTTTCTAATCTGGTTTACCTAATACAGTAGAACAATGGACCTATTAACCTTCAAAATAAGAATGTTTATAGGATTTCAACTTCAAAAACACACTTGTACATCAATTCTCAAATGCCCGAGTAATCTCATGTTAGTTTTTTGCATTTTAGCCTCTAACTTAAGCAAAAGTCCAACTTTTAGGCATTGAGCAACTACCATTTCGCCTTTGTCACATAATAATTCACTAGTCATATATCAATAAGCAATGTTCTATTAATAAATAAATTCCTAAATGAAAATTAAACAGAACTGGTGCTCACTTTCTCGAGATTGTAGTTCGGTTTCCTCTTCTTCTTTCTCTCTTCCGACATTGCCTAAATCCAAATTCATCAAACAATCAATAAATAAGCAATAAGATATCAACTTTAGGCATTTTAGTCAAAAACCAAATGAGATTCCGATACCTTTGCGGCGAGTCTGCGCTCTCTCGGGGTTTGCGGCTTCTCCGCCGGCACCGCCGCAACGCTGGGCTTAGCGGGTTTGGACTTGAACGGTTTCGGGTCCTTCTTGCATCCGACATCCTTCTTCGAAGGCTTGCGCTTTCGCTTCTTGGAATTGATAATTTTGCCGATCGCCACCATTACACACACAAAGAGAGAGAAAGAGAGAGAGAGAATAGGGGGTTTAGGGTATTGGTCGAATGAAGAAGAAGATGAGCAATAAAGAGGAGCGGCGAAGGAGGAGAGCGGCAAGGGTGGTGCGCGCGCGAGGGAGGTGAGGCGGTGAGTGAGGAGGGGAGAGAGAAACGCGATGGGATTAGGGTTAGAGTAGAGTGGGAAGAAGAGCGGGATTAGAGTAGAGCGGGATTAGGGTTGTAAAAATTGGGGAAAGTAAAAAGGGGGCGGGGGTTTAGAATGGGGTAGCTTTTCAAAACATTATTTACCCCACCCTATAACGATGCATACATATAACCGCCGCGATAGGTTATACATATATATATATATAACGGCATTACTGTTTGAGTCTATAGCGGCATTGTTACCACACGCCGTTACAGAGAGTGTGTTTTTTATAAAATAAAATTCTCCTATACCTATAGCAGCGCGTTGTGAAAACGCCGAGAAAGATATGCCGCTATAGCCCATGCGGTTTGTAGTGAACACACGTCTCTCAGTCTAGCGTTGGCCCAATCTCGACATGATCATCATCATATTCCTCCACCTGGAAGACGCTCGCGATCCTCCCTGTGGGACCTGTTGCGACAACATTTGTCCAAAAGAAAATAAGATGCATAATGTGAGTCAAATTATCAGAAATACTATTATATTATGTGACCCACGAAAGTAATAATTATTCCTATCTAGCAAAAGAACCCAGGTCGTGTGGCTGTAGCAATAAACCAAGCTTCTCTCATAGTATGTCTCTTAAAAGCGAATTTTGATCCTAGCCACAGATCCTCGTATACACTAGGGAACTAATTCGTTCCCAGAGCACTGAGTTCCTCAACTAGTACTGCTTTACTTCTGGGGCACTCAAAATAAAGATGGTCTCTAGTATCGGGGGCAGCATTACAGAATCCACATTCGGTTGACGTTTAGGAAGGTTCTCTCTAGTCATAATTGCATCGTTCAGCACCAGCTACAAGAAAACTTTAATTTTCAGTGGTGTTTTTGCTTTCTAGAGATCGCTCGACCAATTTGGTCTACAACCTCTAAAGTGAATGCGGTTATAAAGGGAGCGAACTGTGAACATGCCGTTCTTCTCCAGTCCCTACGATTTCTTATCAGGGCCCTGAGAGCATTTAATTTCGGTGCTGGCGATATATGTCTGAAGCTCCACGAGTTTAAGTTGAGAGCTCGCATCCAGGTGTTGCTTAAAAGCTGATTTCCAGGTGTTTCTTCTCCAGGCTGTGGCCACCGTACAGTGCGGTTGTGACACTTGATCATACAAATCGGAGAATAGAGCTCTTAGTGTGTGGTCACCACACCACTTATCCCACCAGAATCTGGTTAGTCTTCCATTACCGATAACCGACGTCACACAGCTAATGAATGGTTCATTCGCCTTAGCGATACCTTTCCAGAACCATGAGACACGTGGGCTTACCTTGAAACCCAAATTTCTTGTCCCATTCCCATGCAAGTAGGCCTGGACGAAATCTTGCCACCCTTCTCCACTAGGGTGGAAAACTTTCCACCACCATTTGCCCAGGACAGCAAGATTCATATCTTGAAGATCAATAATGCCTTGTCCTCCGTGAATCTTTTTCATGCATTCTTGGTCCCATCTAATAAGGTGATAGCCGCCTCTATCAGGACTTGCCCCTTTCCATAAAAACCGTTTTTGGGTCCTATCAATTCTCTGGATAACCCATCGAGGCATTTCGAAGAAAGACATATTGTAACACCCCGTAATTTTCTAAGTATAGTGTGTGTATATATATATATATATATATATGTTGAAAATGATTTGAAAATATGTGGTAAATGGGTGGCTATTTGTATTAAGTTGTAAGTTGGCTGTAAGTATATTGTACTTTGGTAAATATATGTATATGGTATTTGGGAGTGGGTGCCAACGGTTCAAAGGGGTTGTTTGACCGAAGTCAAAGCTTCAAGGGTGACGTGGCTCTCACAGAAAAAGGTAAGGTGTATACTTTATCCCATATCGGTAATTTACAAGATTAAAATAATATATAAATATAATAGCCTATGATCAAGACTCATCAATCCGGTTAACCACCTTTTGAGAGACAGCCTGTGGTGGGCAGTTATACTACATAGTATCTAATTTGTCTTATAAATTGTATAAATTGTCTGAGCTAGGGGCAGGGGCGTTACAAATGGTATCAGGGCCGACTTTCGACACCGAGTGTGGGGCATGCCTAGATAGTCGACGGTGGATCTCTGTGGCAATAGACCCAGTCCACAGTGGATCTCCGTGACTGTGGTTGCTTGTTATGATTAGTCTAACGGTGGACTCCGGAACTGTGATTGCCCAGGGAGGGCGGATAGAAAAAGCAGATGCTCCACATCGGCTAGAAAGGAGATCCTGCACTAGATTGTGCATGCCCATGTTTGATTTGGAGATGATTTGGAAATATGTGGTAAATGGGTGGCTATTGCACGTTTGATTAGGTGAATAACCTATCGGAGATGGGAATATCAACTAGTTCCAGATCCACGATAACCTCATTAAATGCTACCCTATCAGCATCCCTGGAGCCTCTGCCTCTGCGATTATAGGCAAACCTATTGATGTTAAAGTCTCCCTCCACAACCCAGGGGTACGACCAGCGTGCGTGAATCGCTCGAAGTTCAGTCCAGAACGCCAACCTAGAGGTGGCAGTGTGCGGGCCATACACTACCGTAATTGTATGAATTCATATGTCGGCTTTACGTTGGAGTAGGATCGATAATGAGAATTTTCCATGGAGTTCATCTAGGCAAAAAAAACATCTTGGGGTTATAACCTAAAGCAATACTCTCAGAGGCTCCAACAAAAGGGCACATTTTCCATTCTGAAATTCGATTCCCCCCAATCCACTGATTCTAGACAGATGGGTCAGTTTTGTCTCTTGCAGACTAACAATGTTAGCTCTCGATTTAGAAATTACATCCTTAACCATTTCCCGCTTGTCCCGCCTACCCAGGCCTCTAACGTTCCAGAAAGGAGCCTCCATCAACTATGGATAAGCGATGGATCGTGACTCGATTTGGAGGTCTAGTTCGAAATAAGGTCCACTCTATCATTCTCCCACCCCCTAATCTTATTAAGGAGAAAAGCATTCCGATCAGTATCGCCTACCACTAGATCACAAGTTTTGGCTAGACTAAAAATCTCGGTATCAAACATGAAATTAAAAATAGAAGCTAGAAAGGAATGCGTACCTCCATCGCTGGTCTTAACGGATTTAGCAACCACAACAATCTCAAGATAATCGTCTAAGGACTCCTCAATAGCCCTCTTAGCCGTTCTCTGTACTCTAAAACCGTTGTTGCATCGAGCAGGGACATGGGCAGTCGGTTGTGATGGGGGGAAAGTGGAGGGGACAAAGTCAGGTGAAATATCCAGTGCTTCATCGACAAACTCCTCTCACTCCATAGACTCCTCTTCTGAGTAGACAAAATCATCTTTGAGGTTTAATCTAGCGTCATGATCGTCCTCCTCATCGTGGCTCTCTAGCCTGTATTTGGGTGCCCCAGTAGTAACACAAGATACTTGATCATTACTAAAGATATTTTTTGGGGTGCTTGTACACTTGGGCTTATAAAAATTGTGCAAGGAGTTAATGGGCTTCTTTATAATTGCTTCTGACTCATTGGTGGGCCCCTCTTTGGGCCCAACGACAACTTCCAACCGCTGTGCTGGACAGTTGTCGCTTCATCACAAGCGGGCGACGCAGTCGAGGCTCGCTCCATTAACGAGGTGCTCTGCTGTCCTCCATTACCCACGAAATGCCTTATCGAAGAAGCACCAAAACAAAGCGCCTCTTCTGTGCTCTTTCCCCCTTCTCCTGTTCATCTTCCCAAAATTTTTCCTTAAGCTCAATAGGACCCTCAATAGCCCTCTTAGCTGTTCTGAGAGGCGATGTAGTCGAGGTTCGCTCCGTTAACGAGGCATTCTGCTGTCCTCCATTAACCACAAACTCCCTTATCGATGAAGCACCAAAGCAGAGCACTTCTTCTGTGCACTTTCTCCCATTCTCCTATTCATTTTCCTAATACTTTCCTCTTTGCTCGATTGGAACCTGCTCTTTGGTTTCGATTGCACCCCTTTTCGTCTTCTTCCCCAAATAGCCCCCCTCTGTTCAAGATCTTTGCCCAAAGTCACCACCTTTATCTTTTTTGCAAGCTACTTTGTTCAGTGGACATGTTGGGGGTCTTTCTACTTTTAGCTCAGGCTCCTACTCCCTCTGTATCCTGCTCCTCTCTTAGCGTCTCATCTCTATCACCTAGGGTTTGACTTCCATTTTGAGCTTTCTGATTGACGACGTTTCCAAGGGAGGGACCTGAGTCTGCGAAAATTGCCATTTGTGGCTCTGGGTGCAGTTCCACCATGTGAACGCCCTCTTGACCGTTGGGTTTTTTGGTCAAGCCTCGATCTTGGCTACCAATGAGCAGCGGAGATTTTTGGGGTTCAAAGCTCGTCATTGCCTGGCCTTGGCACGCCTCCTTTTTCCTTGCAACTTTGATTGGTTCACGGTGCGCTCGCTCAATTTCATGGGCCCCATCCAAATTGAGGTCCCACTCCGGCGATACCACATGCAAGTAGGAGCGCCCATCTCTGAGACCGGAGGGAGGGGGTGACTGGAGCTCCTTCGTCTCCGGCTCTGCTTGCTGGTCAAGGACGAATCTGATGAGGTATGACTCCTCGAACGAGAATACCTTTGTGAAGCGGGGCATAAGGGTGATGTCGGAGCTTCGGATTAAGACCCTAGCAGAGACAATCTCCGACTGTCAAATTGCCTTGTCATCTATGTCTTCTATGGTGCCAAATTCGGATGTGATCTTTTGCAATGCTTCTTTCTTCCAAAAGTGCAAGGGCACATTATGGATCCAGATCCAGAAACGCTCCCCTTGCGACAGCTCAGCTCCGAACCTTCTCGACCAAGGGAAGAACTCCAACTTGAAGTTCCCAAAATCCACTATACCCATGGCAGTCACCTCAATCATCTTCGCCGACGATGGGAAAGATACTAAGAATTGGAGGTGGCACATTTTTTTTGCTACCTAATCCCTGTGGGCTGCCATCAGCCATTTGGCGTTCAAATCTTGAAGGAGGGGGTTCTTTGATGGGCACCCTGCTCTTACTTTAGCAATGACACACCATTGACGGAGCCACTTCTCCTCGAGCTTGATAGTCTCTAGGCTGTTGGCGAGGCGGATGAAGGTTGGATTATCTGGCGACCTACCTCTTCTTACCGGTCGATCATCGTCGTTGTTGGACGAGGTAACGTTTGTGCAAATGTACGACATATGCCCCCATTTCATGCATTTTATACAGCACACCTCCTTCGTGCAATCCTGTCGAAAGTGTCCCAGATTGCCGCAGTTGAAACACAGTGCTGGTTTGTGTTTTCCTTTCCTTTGCTTCTTTCTAAAGTCTGGTTGAGTTGGGGGGAAGATACTTTGTGTTTTCTTGTTTGCTTTACTGTGAACTTCAATCCAAGGCTCAGCCTCGATATATTCCTCTATCGACCCAGGTGCACCCTCCACTCTCGCATCGTTCTGTGGACCCTCCTCTTGGGCTCTCCCAATGATGGACTTACGTTATGGCTGCACCACCCAAGACTGCGGTGGAGGTTGTTGATTCTTGATTTTGATGATCACAACACACTGCAACATGTGTCCATGCTATACAGCTAAAATTGCAGGTTGTACACACAAAAGACTATTCAGCTGAACAAATGAACAAGCACAAAGGCTCCAGATAAAGACAATGGTTAAAGCTTCATTCAAGACTCAAGACTCAAGACAAGACTCAAGACAAGACTCAAGACTCAAGTCAAGACTCAAGACTCAAGCCAAAGTCTCAAGCTCAAAAGTGTCAATAAATTGTCGTGTCTTGTAAACAATGTAATCTTATTTTTTTGAGTCTTAGTATGATGTAAAGCCTTGTCACACACACATACACTCACTATTTTACAAAGTGTGTTTTTTAAAAAACATCAAAAATAAGGTCAAAACAGTTTGAAATAATTTAACTGTTGAGTACCAGTCGACCGATGCTTCTATCAGTCGACTGGCAGTACAAAACTGTTTAAATTTATTCAAACTCTGACCAGTCGACTCATTATGGCAATCCAGTCGACTGTTCGAGTGCTTTTGACCGTTTTCTGTTTTCAAAATCGATTTTTCAAGTTCAAAAGCTCTTAGATCCGTTGGTTGACAGTTGGAATAACTGTCTCCCAACGTCCAGGAGTTCTAACTCTATAAATAGAGTTCAGAACTCTCTGAAAAAGATCTAACAACATTCTTTAAGATTTCCGAGCATTCTTGAGCATTTCTAAGTGAAAAAGAGAAAAAGCTTTCAAGTTTCAAAATTCTGGTTCTCTACACTCAGTCCAGTATAACATCGGAATTCGTTCTGGACTGGGTATAGAAGTCGACCTCCTTTTAGCCACATCCTACAACACATAACATCAACAAGGCTATAGGTTGACTGTAAATTTTTATTATTTCTTGTAGAGTGGGTCTGCTTTCTCTGGTTGAGAGAAAGGACTACGGGTTAGACAAGGTTGTTGTTTGAACGCCGTAGGGTATTCTTGTAAACTTGTTTTTCAAGAATAGTGGAAATCTCAAGTGGGTTGCTTGGGGACTGGATGTAGGTCGGAAGGACCGAACCAGGATATATCGTGTGTACTCTGTGATTGTTCCTCTTGAACTTGCATTTACTTGTTTTTGTTTAAGTTCTGTGAAACTTGTCTGGACAGTCGACTCAGCTCAATATCAGTCGACTGGTCAGACTCGTATAAGTTGTATATTAACTGTGTCTTCAGTCGCCTGTCTCAACTTTAAGTCGACTGCACAGAGTTATTTGTATTTGCTTTTATTTTGTCATATCAGTCGACTGGTTCACTCCTAAGTCGACTGCACCGAAGAAAAAATTATTTATTCCGCAGTTTATTTTAATTAACACTATTCACCCCCCCTCTAGTGTTTGTTGCCTCGCCTACAGGATCCAACAGAGGTGACTGAGGATGATAGAGAGCGGGGAGTTTGAGGTTTTCGGATCTGGGAGGGGGCTGTTGGACCGGGGCAGCATAGGTTTTAGCCTCCCATTTCGGAGGAGGAGGATGTGGAATGAAATGAGAAGGGCATTGGGATTTCTGGTTGTGTGTGGAGGTCGTGGTTATGGTGGAGTTAGGTGGAGGGGGTGGCCATTGTGCAATGCAAGGTAATGGGAGGAGTGGTAGTTTGAGATTTTCTTACGGAAATTTGGGTGCTTCTGAGGTTCAAAACGAAGAGATTGAGGTTGTCTCATAGAATGTCCATGGTGCCGCTGATCACTCCTCTCCCCGTAGTAGTGGCGATGGTCTCTGGAGGGGTCTCTGTTACGCTCGAAAGAGCCCGTAGGAGGACCCCCTCTATGGACCCGTCCTCTGGGGGTTGGCGAAGCAAGGCGATGATGACTATACTCTCTCCCAAACTGATGTTGATGTGCACTACTGTGTGCACGCGTGGGGGAACAAGACCGTCTGAGCCTCCGACTAGCCTCGTCGAGAGGAGTGATCGACACAAAAGGGTGAGCAGTAAGAGTGGTCATGTTAGCAGTGACATTAGTTGGTGTTGGCATAGGGAGAAGGAGGGCCGATGGAGGCAGAGGGGGTGAAGGGGGGAATGAAGGTGAATTGACGCCATGGGGGAGGAGGGTGGGAGTTGGAAGGGGGATGGTTGTCTTAGGAAGCAGGTGGCAGGGCCCTCTCGTTGGGCTCGCAGCCACTCATCTCCAACTCGGATAACTCCATAGGCTCTTGCTTTAGGTCTAGAAGAGGATAAGATGGATGATGCAGTTGGGGGGAGGGGGAGGTGGTAGTGTTTAAGGAAGGGTAAAGGGGGGGGGTCAATTCTGAAATTTCTTTTGTCACTATTGTATTTTTTTTTCCAATTTGGAAACTGGCTTTTGTCTTATAATGGGAGAGTTGGGGTTGTTATTTGTCATTATACATACCCGTGTATTACACGTGTAACTCCAACTCTCCCAATAATTACAACAAAAACAAACAAATTTAAAATGAAAAAAGAAAAAAAAAATACCTATTTAAAACGTACAACGCACTTGCAAAACAAATTTATAATATATTTTTAATACTAAACATACACATATGTTATACGTACAACTCAAATTCTATCTATAAACACGTGTTTTGTACGTACAAATTTTAGCTTTCCTTAAAAATACTTTTTCTTAAAAATACACTTTCTAATTACGTGCAACGCACGTCCAACTCCAAAATTATTTTTTAACACGTATATCGCACGATGACAATCCTCAAACTCTTATCAAAACGTAAATCGTACGAGAAAAATACTAGTTTAATTAGTTGGAAGCCTAATTCAGACAGCCAATACACTTCCTCTCAAATCAAGGAATTAATAATTATAAAGCTCGTTTTTTTTCTTCTTCACTTTGGTGCAAAAAAAGCTATCTAATAATATAGAAACAGATCGAGACAGCTCCAGTACGGCTGATTATGAGAGAGGGAGACCCCATCAGCTAATTAGTTGGATGACAGTGATGCTTTGAAATTGCATTACAGCTGAGATTAATGATGTTACTGTTGTTCAATTGATTCACAACAACTCCAAATATTATATATTTAATGACTAAATATTTAACCCATGCAACGCACAATATTTGCTAAGTAATGATACGTATTTGTTTCCATATTGCGTAGCATAACATTGGTATACATGCATGTCTCTTGTATAGGCTATTAGTGTTTATGGTTCTTTAATGATGTGAAGAAAATTAATTTTCAAGAAGAAACCCTGGTCGATTTGCTGCCAATCATCGGGCTTTGGTTTCAGATTACTATAGCATCAATGAAGATCAAAGGGAATGGTCGATTCCCCTCTTGTCTAATTTTCCATCCCACTTATCTCCTGTTTTTGATAACTTTCTCGAAGTTATTAACAACGCGGACTGGCATGATAAAGAGGACTTCTTCTGGCGATGGAATTCGTCTAAGATCTTCTCAGTCCGTTCTTTCTATCTATTCCTCAATTTTAGAGGGATTAGATCGCCATTCTACGACTTGGTTTGGCAATCTTGTGCACCGTTGAAGGTGAAGATCCTTGTGTGGTTAGCTCTCAACAATAAACTCCTTACCGTTGAATTACTCAATAAGAGAAATCTAGCATGGGGACAATTGTGTCCACTATGCGACTCGGTTACCGAGGATGTGAACCACTTGTTTATAGATTGCGATTACACCCTGACTCAATGGAAAATTACCGTTCTGGCTTGGGAAGTGTCTGACATTCCGGTCAGTCTGTTCGATTGCTGGACAAAGCGTCCTCCTAACCGTACTTTCCACAAATCATGGATCCTCTCCTTCCAGATTATTCTCTGGATAATTTGGAGAGAAAGGAATCACAGAATTTTCCGGCAAATTTACACCTCCTCTCGTTCATTATCTAATGAGTTATTACTTTTATTCAATTTTTGGTCTTCTTCTTTAAAATCGGAAGCTAGAGATAATATGAAGTTTGAAAGGTTGGAGAAAGCTTACCATGTTCTTATTAATCTCAATGCTATTTAATGTTCTACATCTGTATCTCTATTATTTCTTTTGGTGGTAGCTCTCTCTATCTGCTATTTTGGGGGTCTGTTTTATGTTTAGCGGTGTGGATTTACGTTTTCCTTTGGTTGTTTTCGTTTGCAGGCTTAAAGGGTAGTGACGCCTACCCGTTTAATGCTTTTGACAGATATTTTGACTTCTTTGTTGGGCAGTTCTGGCTTGGGGTTGTATAGTTTTTGAAGCCCAGGTTCTTCTTTGGGTCTTATACCGCTCTTCCTTTTATCCTGATGGTTGACTGGTACTGGTGGTTATGTTGTTATTTTGCGTTGGATCAGCTCGTTCTGTTTTTTCCCTTTTGAGCTCATATGTTTAGAGCTCTTTGCTTAGTTTAATCTCAATGCTTGTCTCCTCCGTTTGGTTGTTATTGATGTCTTTTCTGCTGTTTAGCAGTATGGACTGGTAACAGTTATTTTACTGTTCTATTTTGGTTTGGGGAGAGCGTTGTGAACCGTGTGCTGTACTGTGGTATTCAGTCTGTTTCTTTCATATGCTTCCTTTCTCTTTGTTGTTTAGTGTTTTTATCTTCTTCTCTCGGTCTGATTTGAAAATGACTGTATCAGTTTTTCTTTGGCCCATTTTCTTGGTGATGTTTTTATCAGCATGTTGGTTTAGTGCTGTTCTGGTTAATTTTTGCCCTTGTCCACTCTGGTCCAGCTGTGTTGCCCTCTCTTGCGATAGCAGCAGATGAGGGGGTGCTCAACTTCTTGGCGTTTGGAGATGAGTATCGGTTTTCTCTCAGCTTACTGGTGTTCGCAGGCGTACGCTGTTCTCCATTGCCAGAGAGTTCAAGTGCGGTGGCCCCGTCGTCATCTCTCTTCCGATCGATCCGATCAGCCTCTTGAGCTGCTTGTGGTTCTAGAGTTTGTTTGCTTGTTCGGTCTGCATTTGTCTAGCTTGAGTGTTTTGTTCTTTGCATTTCGCTTTAGTGCTTCTGAGTCTGTATAAACTCATTGGGTCTATATTTAGGTAGTTGGTAGCTGTGTTATTTGTTTTACGCCTTGTAAGACCTTGCTATTGATATTTTGATGATTATATATTATGGCTGGAGTCTTTTGACTCTATCCGTTTCATCAAAAAAAAAAAAAAGAAACCCTGGTCTTTGTTCCAAAATGTCCTACATTCTTCTCGTTGCATTAAAATGTACTGTTGTATGAATTCAAGGATTGAAATCATGCCCTCTCCTTCACCGACTTATGTATATCATTACAACAACTAGTAATTTACATGCGCCATACACGTCTTAATAAATATAGTTTTTTAAAGTAAAATTTCAGACGTAGATTTGAACCTAAGACATTCTTTATAATAGTTATGTACGTATATTGCACGTGTAGATGGATTTAGGAATTACAATAAGGCCTCATCCCATTATAATATTAGAGATATATGTTTTGCA
The DNA here is from genome assembly GCA_017893485.1 of Hemerocallis citrina. Classification (NCBI taxonomy): domain Eukaryota; kingdom Viridiplantae; phylum Streptophyta; class Magnoliopsida; order Asparagales; family Asphodelaceae; genus Hemerocallis; species Hemerocallis citrina. Next base: position 8,246,807 of record CM030363.1, on the reverse strand, counting down.
TCAGACAGACATTGTATATCATATGATATGACAAATACAATGGGAACGATAAAGTTAAAGAACAAAATACATCTTTTATATTGCACAATGACATCCTTATTATATATCTCCAATCTTTCATATTAGGCGTTTGCAATTTAAAACATATATGAAAAATTAGGAGAAACTTACATTCATACTCCAAAGTAAGGTGGTAATTGGCCCGAATCCGATTTAGGCACGACTAGATCCAATCCAGTTATTTGCGGGTTTGGCCTTATCATTTATCAATTCGAGTTGGGCTCGGACTCAACTTTTTAGGCCCAAATAAAATTTGGGCCAAGCTCGGGCTCAAGTATCTAGGCCCGACAAGGCCGTATCAAATTTGTACATCTACATGTTTCTGTTTATATATAATAATAATAATATTAATATTAATAATAATAATAATTTTAGATTAATATTCTATATAGTCATGATTATTTTTAAAAATCAGGCTTATTCATTCGTATAATTTTATTTTCATGCTATAGACATTCATTTATATAAATTGAAATGAGTAATATATTTTATATAGAGAAAATTGATGTCTTATAAATATAGTGTTAGAATATAAATAAACAAAATTATATAATTTTACAAAAATTAAACAAGATGCTTTTTTAATCATGTAATACTCAATATGATTTTATTTTTGAAAAAATAATCTAAATGTTGTTATGTTAATATTTGAAATTTATGTATTAAAATCTCATAATTAGTTCAAGCAAATGTTCGACCCATTTTTTCGGGTCAAATCAGGCCCATGTTTGGGCCCAAGATTTTAAGCCTGAAGAAAAATCGGACCAGACTTGATCCCAATTTTACATTTCGGGTTCAGACTTATATGAGTCCGTCTCAAATCTGGCCCGTTGTCAGCCTTACTCCAAAGAGGAGAAACAAATGTGTTAATTAATCCCCACAATTCAGTTTAATATTACACATCCCCCCTTAAACAATTTTACATAATTCCACCTACACCCCTCAAACTTTAAAATCACCCATTAATCCACATGCTAAAAATGCAAAAAAAGCAAAAAACAAAAAACAAAATAAATTTCTAAAAATTACTCAACATGCATAAAACTCGACCAACTCATCCAATGAATCAGGTTGGAGGTCAGCATTCTCTAACATCCACAACAAGTGCTCAAACAACACCACCTCACACCCAATCACCACTATGTCCTCGCCCGCCGCCGTCCCGGAACGTTCTAGAAGGCTCCGGAGCAGCGGGTGGTCGACCAAATCAGCAGTGACAAGGTACCGTCTCCGCGACTTGCCTACGTAGATCGGGCGGTACCCCTTGGGCACCTCATCGGCACCACTGAAGGAGGAGCTTCTAGAAGCTTCCGGGTTGCGGGTATTGGGTATGGAGGAGGAGTTGGAGCCGGTGAGGATCCGAGAAGAGGAGTGCCAGCGCTTTATCATGCATTTGAGCCTGGTGAGTTTGGTGGTGGTGTTTGAGTTTTTGGACATTTTTTTAATATAAATTTGGATGCGGGTGTGGTACAAGTTTTTGAGGGGGTATTTATAGGATAAAGGGGGATTGGTTGGTAAAGTATGATTTTTTTTTCATACTGACCCACTTTTTGAAAATATTGATCAACCTGATCCTTTCAAAAAAAATTTACTCAACTGACTTAATTTTGGACATACCAGTATAAAACACTGTTGTCAAAAACGGCATAAGTTATTTGTATGTCGCTGTTGTCAACAGCGGCATATGTAAAAGAAAAAAAAAAATCACATACCGCTTTTTGGAATAACGACATAAGTACATTTCCTACTCATTCGTGAATTTTCTGACTTTATAAAAAAAAATTGTGGAAACATCTTATAAGTAATGCCGCTATCCCCAACAGGGGCATCGAAATACATGATGTCGTTATTGTAAATAGCGACAGCAGTTCAAAAAAAATTCAAATTTTGATTTCAGACCTGTTGAACAAGAATAAAAAATTTGAAATCTTGTTTAAATTGTTGCCACTATTTTCAATAACGGCTACAGGTTTTTCGATGCCGCTGTTGGGGATAGCAGCATCAGTTCAAAGAAGATTTCAAATTTTATTCTTGTTAAATTGGTCTGAAATCAAAATTTGAAAAATTCTCTGAATTGTTGTTGCTATTTACAATAACATCATCAGGTATTTCGATGATGCTGTTAGGGATAGCGGCATCAGTAACAAGAATAAAAATTTCAAATTTTTATTCTTGTTAAACATGTATGAAATCAAAATTTGAAGTCTTCTTTGAACTGTTGCCGCTATTTACAATAACGATACCAGGTATTTTGATATCATTATTGGGATAATGACATCAGTTTTAAGATGTTTTCACAATTACAATTTTTTTCCAAGTCGGAGAGTTCACAAATGAGTAAGAAATGTATTTATGTTATTCCAAAAGGCGGTGTGGATTTTTTTTCATAAATGCCGCTATTGGAAACAACGACATAGAAAAAACCTATGTCATTGTTGTCAATAGTGTTTTATGTGTCCAAAATTGGGTTAGTTAGGCAAATATTTCAAAAGTATGTTAGTTTGGTCAATATTTTCAAAAAATGTGTCAGTACGGAAAAAACTTGGAAAGTATGGAAGTGGGCCCGGGAGTGGCGGTTTGTCTACTATTTTTCTTGTTTTTTGAAGTTACATATAGGCTTACAATCACATTCAGTGCAAAAGTTACACAGGAAATTATATTATATTATATCTTAAGTTAATAGGATTATTCTTTTCTCCTTTCTCTATTTTGAAATAGAGAAAGAAAATAGAGAAATGATAGTAAAAGTAGGAGTTCAAACTTATTTTACTACGTACAGACCACATTTAACTTAATAAAATAAAATTAAAAAATAAACAAAACACAAGAAACTCTTCCTCACCCCAAATCCCCCCAACCCATCGTCGCCCAAAACCTACCCATCACCGTTTGCCATTCGCAAATCTGCCCTAATCCAAACTGTCGCCGTTTGCCGTTCGTCGTTCACCAGTCCACCCAAATACAACTCGTCCTCATTCGCCTATCCTCGCCGTCATCCCTAGCCCAAAACTCAACCGTAATTGTTCGCCATTCGCCAGTCCACCCAAATTCAAGCAGCAACCGTACGCTATACCCCAAATCCTCACCGAGATTAAAGTATTCAGAAAGTTGTAAGATCCTCTCTTATTTTGGATTATATGTTTATTATTTTTTAGAATATTGAGAATGTGAGATTAAGGTATTGATCAAGTTGTAACATCCTCTCTTATTTTAGATGGTATATATAATATAATTATTTGCTAAAGAGATGAAAATATTTGATGAACCTAAGAGTAATGTCTAAAGATCCTTTGGTTTATTATGTGTGACTTCGTCTTCTCTTGTTAAATTCTTCAATCTTAATTCTGTTTACTATATGCGTTCATCCTATTTAATAAAATGCATTAATGAACTGAAATATGTTAGTTGTAAGAGCCTGCTGTGTGGTGGGGGTATATGGAACTCAAGTGGATGGATTTTAATTTGGAATTTGATTAAGAATTTATACATCAATCTTCGAAATATAAGGTTCAGTAAGATACTTATAGATGTGGGAAGGTTCAAATTTTGGTTCGGGGTTATCTTGATTGCAATTATTTTCTCAGTTGTGCTGCACACGAAATGTTTTTGAAAATGCTCACAAGACCTTTATAATTATTTGGCATTATTTTGATTCAATTTAGTCATTCAAATTTCCTTCTTTCAGGTGATGTCTTGCCGATGGATTTTGGATGACTGACTAATGTGGATATAGAAGGTAAAAGTCTACTACTTAGCAATTACATTTTCCGTATTCGTTGGTTTCCTCTGTAGTGTTTCTCAATGCTGATGAACTTTGTCCTAAACTATATCTTTTGAACCATGCTCTAGTTTTATGGCGAGCATATGTTGCCATTATGTAGGCGTGCAGAAAGGGGCTGCTTCATCATGTACATTATATTAAAAGGATTGATGTAAGTCTTTTAAACTCAAAACAATACATATGTTTATACTTTTTCTAACTAGCATTAGCACCTTACCAAAGTTTATTGAGGGTGTTTCCGAAAAGGAAACTTATATCTTGATTAAAGTTGCTTTATTGTTTTACTCAATTTTGATTAAAGTTGCTTTCTTTTGCAGCAATCTCAGTAATTTTTCTACTCAAACATTGATCTATGGTATAATTACTGTATTGGATTCTTACTTGATAAACTATGAAGATATATATAATCTTCTGATAAAAAATTGTTAAAATTAATTATTTTTAAAAGGAGGAGTCACAGAAGAGTCACATCCCCACCTGTTACTACATTGTAAGCTCAACTTCGGTAATTATTCGCCATTTTTTTTGCTTTAGAATTATAGAATGATGTTGGTTGATTTGAATATGTGAATTTGTTAATTTATATATTTTTCATCTTTTAATTATATTGTGATTGAAATAGTTAAGGGACATCTCTAAATTTAGGGATCTAGAATTTAACTATGTCTTAGTGTTGTGTCGGTGTTGAATTGGATCACCTCCGTCCTTTAATGAATTTTATGTTTTTGTTTAAGAACTAAAGTTACTGTGCATGTACATGATAATAAAAAATGTGAACTAACGAAATCTCCCTTAGTGGTTTCAAAGAATATGACCGAAATAGATAAAAATATCATTATTTGGGTTTTCCAGACAAGAGTAGCACATGTTACTAAATAAAACAAACTGGGAAAAAAAGACAGTGCATATCATCATTGTATTGTTTAAGTTCCATATAATTTTATATGAGTCTATTAAAAGTATTTTAGTCTATACAATTTGTACAGGGTAACACTAGTTATGTATGCTATATCTTAAGCAAATAGGCCTATCCCCTCTTTTCTTTCTCTATTTTGAAATGGAGAAAGGAGAGCAAAACTCTAAATTCACACCATAATAACACGTGCACAACACACCTTTAACTTAACCTCATGGAAGAAAAGAAAAAAAAAACACATACAAAACCGTTCATCTTCCAAAATCCCCATCCAAACCTAACCCTTCCTCCCCAAAAACCTACCCGTCACCGTTCACCGTGCACCGTTCACAATCTCGCTGACGGCCGTTGCTCGCAGGCCCACTCCACCGCCGTTAGTCGTTCGCAAGTTCGCTCCACAGTCGATCGCCATCAACCCTTCACAACTCCACTGTCGTCCGCCGTTCGCCCTAGCACCATCTAGCACCATCTACATCGATTTTAAGCAGGTTCATAGCTTTCAACAATTTTACCACTTTGCATTGCAGCACCCTACTGAAAAGTTAACTCATGGGAGATTTGGTGTCATCGAACATGAAATCACATCATCTCTTATATGCACTCATCAACTTGCAATCACATTATGGGAATTTGCTCATTGAGTTAATTAAATGACTACATATACAAGTACATAGTGAGAATATGGTCAGAATCCTTTGCATAGATGGTTCCACTGTTTTTATCTACGTCTAAGTGGTCGCAATATGGTCTCAAACTCTCAATCGTCTCTCAAGGGGAGGGATATCAATGCTCAAGCAACAGATAATGAATGGTTAGTACAATAGCATTATCGCGTTGAATTCTACGGAGGCACTATCACACATTAACAAGCAGATAAAAGTAGGATTTTCTTCACAACGAGGAAATTATCAGAGCAACTAACAATGTTTTCAGGTCTGATTGTTCTACTTCTTATTTTGACCATTAATCTTTTTTAAAAGTTCAGGTTAATTTAGTCCTTTTGCCTGCTATGTAATGGCATCCTACTATTGTATGATAGTACGAAATTGTATGATATAGCAATGAAGTTAGGAAGTTGGAAGAACAACGAGAATTTTTAATAAACATCAAGTGAACTACAAATTTCAAGAATATACATATACATATATGAATTGAATCGCAGTTGGGAAGTTCCAAAAACTTTTCATAACATTTAGCAGCACATATTTGATTTTAATTGTCTCAGCTGAACTTACTAAATAAATGTCTGACTTTAAGTATGGTCATGATGTTAACCTCCAATGTGTTTGCAAAGTTTAGAATCATACAACCAAGGCCACCATGGCATATGTACATCTTATTACGGAAATGTGTTTCTAAATATGCGTGAATTTGGTCCGTTTTGTTATTAAAAACACCATTTCAAAACTAAAACTGAGAAGGTCTTAGGGAAACAGTTATGTTCTCATGTTAGAAAGTATTGCTTAATAAAAAAGTGTTTCTCATTTACCCTTTACGTATAAACAATTTAATTTGAGTAGAACAAGTTCATAAACTAACACATCAGTTGGCTCAAGGCAACAAGTAGTTCGTATTTAACAAAGATTCTGTCGGCAAACAAAAAAATTGCAAATTCAACAATGAAAAATGTTCCAATAACTATTATACTTACTTGAGAGGTACTACTATATATCCATCTTCACTTTCTCATGCACCACATACTTTTCTAGAGGATGGCAACTTGCGAACAGCTTCGCCATGGTTTCCCTATGAGGTGCACCCAGCTTGCGAACAGCTTCTATTGGTTTAAATGTGGATTTGTTTTTAAATCACTCAAATTTAAAGCCTCAAATTCAATCAAGTCCAAACCCAAATAATTTAAACAAAATTCTAATGGCCCAAATATTTATTTTTGGGGGCCCCTAATATATATTTTTTACGCGCAAAATATGTGCCTATATTTATAAGGGAAGTACAAATTTGGGGGCCCCTAAAATTGCAAATTATTCGGGGGCCTGAGGCGGCCGCCTCACCAGCCTCAAGGGTGGGGCCGGCCCTGGGTTCACCTGTCGCTTCCCATAAGAGAACAGGTGGCTTAAACTCTTTATACTGAGGCCTCTTCCAACATATTATACTATATCTTAAGCAAATAGGCCTACCCCATCTCTCATTTCTCTATTTTGAAATGGAGAAAGGAAAGCAAAACTCCAAATTCACACTACTATAACACGTGCACACCACACCTTTAACTTAACCCTAGAAAAAAAAACACATACAAAACCGTTCATCTTCCCAAATCCCCAAATCAGCCCCTAACCCTTCCTCCCCCAAAAACCTACCCGTCCCCGTTCTCCCTTCACAACTCAGCTGTCGTTCGCCATGCACTGTTCACAACCCAGCTGACAACTGTCGCTCGCAGGCCCACTCCACCGCCAGTCACAAAAGAATACAAGGGAAAAAATAATAATAATAAGTACATTTTATCAACTCTTTATAATGTTGGTGTTCACATTACCTATGATAATCAAATATCAATAATCAAGTTTGTTGTTTTTGTTCTACTTAGAGCATCTGTAGTCGTTAGACTTAAAATTTTCAAATTTTGGGTTTTAGAAATTGGAATTTTGAGTTGGGTTGTAGTCGTTGAAACCCAAAATTTGGTTCAATGGTGGATGATCGTTGTACTTTTAATCTAAACCGTTGGTTTTAAAAAATACTTATTAATCCAAAACATTTATTTTAAAAAAAATTGTATACATAAAAACACATAATAATTCCTATAGGCCCATTCCATCTCATCCCTTGATCAAATAATCAAACCAAACTCAAATTAGCTTTATATGCATAGATAATCCTATAGGGTATAATTCATAGAATTTAATTTGACCAAATTGTGGTAAAAAACATGGGAATTCCCAGGATTTTTTTTCCAATTTTTTTTAATATTGATCGGACGCAAGATGTTCTTGCGTCCGATTGATTTAGCTGATTCTTTTTTGTCAGACGCAAAATGATTTTGCGTCCGTGATGTGTCTAATTTTTATATAAGTATTTGTACTCATTTTATCCTTAAAAGTTGCTTGTATTCGTCTATCATGTTAATAATTTATCTTATTTCTACAGATTTCAGTTAATTAATTATTTTTGGAGGAATAAGATTTTTGATGCAAAAGGTGAAGATTTTTAGTAAAAATCAACAAACAAAACAAGCAGAATGATTTATTAATTTTTATTGATTTGTTGAATTTTAAAATTTGTAATTTGGTCATGTGAAAAAGCAAAATACATATTCTAATTGCCAATAGAGGGTGAAAATGAAATTAAAAAAATTTAAAATGGTTTAATTGAGCTATTGTGATTATTCATTAGTTTAATTAATTTAAACTAATTAATTTTATTTTATTTTTAATCCTAAAATCTAATTTTATTTTGTGTGTATGCAGCACGTACTCCGAGAAGAGAAAGAGAAGAAAAAGAAGCAAGAAATAAAGAGCAAATCACATAAGGAAATAAATAAACGAAGAATATGGGGTTTTCTGTAAAAATAAACCCTAATTCTCACAGTTGTGCCCCTATAAATACAACAGCAAAAGGAGAAGCCAGGAGATGCACACAAACAAAGACATCTGACTTCAATAAATAAATTTTAAAAAAACAGAGTGTGGGCTCTGTCTTGTGGACTCAGGGATGAAGCAGCAGAGGCGCCAGCTGACGTGGGTGCTTGGGTTTCAAGGCGAAGAAGACAGAGCCGAAAGAAAGAGAGAGAGGCTGATGTGGCTGGGCACTGTTCGAGAGCGAAAGCGACAGAGAGAGAAGAGGTCAAAAAAGGGCTCTGCTATGCTGATGTCAGCAGTGCAACACTCGAGACAGAAACGGGACAGAGAAGAGAGAGAGAAAGAGTACTGCTGACTTTTGCAGCTCGGAAATTCAGGCTTCGGTTTGCAATTTTTGTTTTTTTTTTGAGGTAAAAGGTGGGATAATGCCACCCTGTTTCATTAATAAGAAATTAATAAAACAACCTCGGTGTACAGGGAGAACTACAAAAATACAGTGCAGGAAATAAAGTACAGTGTAGGAAATAAAACATAACCCCCAACAAAACCCTAGGGGTGGGTCTAATCCTCCTTACATGAAACTGACAAAGTACAGTAGGCCAAAACAAACTAGCAGAGACTGCAGCTATTGAGACTCTGATGAGTATGGATGGCGCCGTCCCTCAGTCTAGTGTCGGCCCAAACTCTACCTCCTCATCATCAAAATCCTCCATATGGAAGACTCTGGCAATCCTCCCTCTCGCTCCTGTAGCGGCAGCTGTGGCCCAAAAAGAAATGAGATGCATTGTATGAGTAAGCTTACCAGAAATCCTACTACATGAAGCACGAAAATAAAAGTTGTTTCTATCTAACCAAAACACCCATGTAGTTACTACAATGGCAATGTACCATGCATCCTTCATTTCGTGACGAATCGAGGCAAATTTGGGGCCGACCCACAAATCATCATATTCGCTGGGGTAGTCACTTGTTCCTAGGGCTCTTAAAACCTCTACCATGGTCGCCTTACTCCTTGGGCATTGAATAAAAAGGTGATTCAAAGTCTCCGTATGCATATTACAGAACCCACAATCAGTTGCAATCTGGGGTTGTCTTTTGGCCAAATTATCTCTTGTGAGGATTGCATTATTGAGCACTAGCCAGAGGAAGACTCTGACTTTCAGTGGTGTTTTTGCTTTCCATAACACCTGTGCCCAGCTTGGTCTGCATCCCCGAAAGTAAATTCGATGGTACATGGACCTGACCGAGAAAGCTCTGTTGGTCTCTAATCCCCATCGCATCTGGTCTGGTCCTTGGGCGCACATCATCCCGGTCCGTGTGATGTGTGTTTTCAATTCGATCAGTTGCTGATGTAATCCTGGGGTAAGAGCTCCTCGGAACGACGGCCTCCAATTTCTCCTCTTCCAAGTCTCTGCCACAGAGATATTGGGTCGATTTGTTTTGGCATACAGCTCTGGGAAAGTTTCCTTCAGTGTATGAGCACCACACCACTTATCCCACCAAAATCCGGTGGACCGTCCATTACCAATAGTTGACGTAATGCTAAATTGAACGGTCCACTTGCTTTGGTAATTCCTTTCCAGAATCGGGAGACCTTAGCCCCTACTCGAAAGCCTAGGCTTCTCATACCTTTTCCCCGAAGGTATGGTTGAATGAAATCCTGCCATCCTTCCCCACCGTGGTGAAAAACCTTCCACTACCATTTCCCCAAAAGGGCAAGGTTCATATCTCTAAGGTCGATGATGCCAAGCCCTTCATGCTTCTTCTTCATGCAAGCAATATTCCATTTGATCAGGTGGTAACCTCCCCTATTCGAATCTGCTCCTTTCCAAAAAAATCTTTTTTGGATTCGGTCAATCATTTGGATAACCCACTTTGGAAGCTCAAAAAAAGACATGTAGTAAATGGACAGATTAGACAATACTGAGTTAATGAGTACCACTCTGCCTCCTAGTGACAGCGATTTTCCTTTCCAGCCAGACAATCTGTCCTCCACCCTATCTATTATCGGCAGCCAGTCCGCCTTAGTTAGTTTTCTTGGTCTGAGTGGGAGCCCTAAATATTTGATTGGGAACTCATTCATCATACAGTTTAGTATCGTGGCATGTTCCCGAGCTTCTTCATCAGAGAGAGTAATGGGAGTCAGTGCACTCTTGTGCAAATTTATCCTTAGACCTGACCAGGCTTCGAAACAGTAGAGGGCCCCTTTAAAGCAGACTGTTTCTGATCTGGTCCCATTCCCAAACAGTAGGGTGTCATCAGCATACTGCAGGATCGTACACCCTTGATTAGATGTGCTGCTGGCCACGGGCGTGATCCACCCTTTTCTCCTACAATTTTCAAGCATTCCCCTTAGCACATCTGCTACAATAGTGAATAGAAGTGGGGATAACGGATCCCCTTGCCGGAGTCCCTTCTTGCAAGGAAACGACAGACCTGGCTGCCCATTCACCAATATTGCCATTTTACTAGTCTGTAAATACTGTTTGATCCATCTGACCTATTTGTTCCCAAATCCTCTTCCTCTGAGAGCTTCCAGCAAACAATCCCAGTCGACGGAGTCGTATGCTTTCTCAAAATCTAGTTTTAGGAGGAAGGTCTTTGAGTTGCTCGTATGGCAGCGGTGGATAACTTGTTCCGCAGTGGCCACACAATCAAGGATACATCTGCCCTTGATGAAGCCCGTCTGGGTTTTGCTGATTATACTATCCATTATACTCCCCAGGCGAATGGCCAAGACCTTTGTGATGATCTTCACCGAGCAATTAATGAGGCTAATCGGTCTAAATCCCCCACGCGCTTAGACTCCTCCCGTTTGGGTATCAGAACAACTTCCACAAAATTGAACATACCCAATTTGAGATTGTTATGGAAAAATTCCTCCATCAGTGCCACAATGTCACCTTTAATTTCTTCCCAGAACACTTGGAAGAATATCATTGGAAAGCCGTCTGGCCCAGGTGACTTGTCTGCTCCCATTTGGTTGATGGCCTTTTTCACTTCCATTTCCAAAAAAGGTTCCTCCAGAGTGGAGAAAATTTGCGCCGAATCATTCTGGTATGCCTGCCAATATTCCTCCCTCAAAGGGATCCTGAAATCATTCTTCCTACCAAAGAGGCCCTTATAGTAATTTTGAAAGGTTGTGGCAATCACCTTTTCATCCTGTGATATTCCCGTATCCGTCTGTATGGAAAGGACGAGATTGGATCTACGTCTTGCACTTGCAACTTGGTGGAAGTAGGCCGTATTTGCGTCTTCCTCTTTGAGCCACAAAATCCTTGACCTCTGTTGCCATTTGATCTCTTCCAACTTATAAAGATTGGCAATATTTTTTCGGAGCTCTAGTAACCTTTTTCTTTCTTCTTGTGACAAGATTCTCGTTTCTTCTACCCTTTCTAGCTCATCAATTTCTTCCAGAAAGGAATCCTTTGCACGCCAGATGGTCGAGAATCTAGACCGATGCGCAGTCGCTTTCTCAGTCTGCAGACTTTTTCACACCATCGAGATGCAGCGTCCCTGCCAGCAGTTGGGAGCGCCCAATTCTCCATCACCATGTGGTGAAATCCCTGAATTTCCAGCCAGGCCTTCTCAAATCTGAATTTCCGTGACCTTTGAGTTCCACATACCCCCACATCGATTAGGAACGGGGTATGATCTGACGTGGGTCTAGGGATCGATCTAGCTGTAGCTAATGAAAATTTAGCTTCCCAATCCATCGACACTAATATCCTGTCTAACTTGGCCATCACCGGAACTGCTTGCATATTAGACCACGTGAATAGTCTGTCATTAATTGGGATATCGATCAGCTCCAATTCCGTTCTCACCCTATTGAACTCCTCTCTGTGTCTGTCGCTGGAGCCTCTTCCCTTATGCTCGAAAGCAAATCTGGTGATGTTGAAATCCCCCCTAACCATCCAAGCTCCCGACCACCTTTGTCGGATATCGACAAGCTTTTGCCAAAAAGCCTCTCGATCTGCAGCCACATTTGGCCCGTAAACTACAGTCACCGTCTGAACCCAATCATCAGACCGTCATTTCAGTCGGGTGGTTAGGGAGAACTCTCCACTGTATACCTCGATGTAGTTGAGGATATCCGAGTTGAACCCAATAGCGATCCCCCCTGAGGCTCCTGCTGACGGGCGCAACACCCATTCCTTCATTCTGTTACCCCCGATTCTTTTGAGTTTTAGCCCGTGCTGGAGTTTGGTTTCCTACAACCCTACCATTTCCACCTTGGAATGGCTAATGACATCTCTTACCATATCTCTCTTCCCCTATCCCCCAGCCCTCTAACATTCCAGAATAGTGTATTCATTGGGGGACTGTGTTAGCGGTGAACGTTGGTGTAGGTGTGGGGCCAGCTTCATCCTCGGGGATGTCTGTCGACCCAGCACTATCTCCTAGGGTGTTCTCATAACTAGTCTTAACCCTTTCGGTTTCCCAACCCCTAATTTTATTGAGTAGTAATGCATTACGCTCTGTGTCACACACCTCTAACCCACATGTTTTAGCTAGGAAAAAAACATCAGCGTTTGACATGAAATTTAATATAGTAACTAAAAAACTTCTCGTACCTCCGTTGTCGAATTTTGCAGCTTTGGCTGCCGCCGCAACTTCAAGATAGTCATCCAAAAATTCCACATGAGCCCTCTTGGGCGATCGCTGAACTCTGAACCCAACCGTCCTGCGTGACATTCCAGTACTGTCTCCAGGTGCTGATTCTGGAATTGTGGACAAGACCATCTCTGGCGAGATTTGTGTGTCAGTGATGAACTCAACAAATCAGTTCTTTCTGTATCTCTTTTCTTTCTCTAGTTCTTTTTATATGCAATCCAAGACAGTATTTGTTAGTTACAATTTTATTATGAACTAAATTTGTTATTTTAGGGCTTCAATATAGCCTAGTTTTGATAACACAATTTTTAATTCCATATTATATTTCTATTTTTTCATAGTTGTGTGTTTGATTTTTGTGTTTAAAGCTTACAATTGTTTGACCAACTTTTGTATGATTTATTGGATCATGGAGAGACCGATAGGTAATTTGTGATTTAGAACTATAAAATTAAACACCATTGATTGAGCGAAATTAGAGATGATTTACCGCGACTGATGTGACTACAAAAAAAATCCATAGAACTTAATGAGTCTTCAATTAATTAAATTTGCATAGAGATATGACAAACTGTTAGTTGAAGATATTTTTAGTGTTGTTCAAGAGAAAGCATTGAATAATTTGGAGATTTTGGTCTACAACTTGGAAAAATAATATTTTTATTCACATGGAATTATAAATTGTGTAAGATTAACTAGGTGAAATAAAAAATCCTAGAATTAATTGTGCAATTAATAAACAACAAAATTTCATATTCCGCCCCTTTTAATTAATTTAGTTAGTTTTTTAGATTAATTTAATTTAGTTGCTTTCTTTATTATATTTCGATTTTCCAATAGTAGTTAATCTAGTAAATTTTTATACTCAGTGAAATAATTAGTCCTTGTGGGTTCGGCACTCTTTTCACTTATCTATACTACTTGTTGCGATTTTGTATACTTGCAAATATTCACATCAAGTTTTTAGCGTCGTTGCTGAGGACTAGTTATTCTTTTATTGATATTGAAAATTGCTAGATTATTACTAGTTTGGATTTATTATTAATATTATTATTATTTTACCTCTTTATTTTTTTTTTGACTTGCTTTTATTTTTGTTTATTTTTTATTTTTAGTTTTTTCTATTTTTTTTAATACTTATATTTCATGACATACAAGTACATTATCATGGCGAATGACGTGAACAAGCTTTGAGAGACTATGTTATGCGCTCAATTAATGGAGCAACATCAAGCATAAAGAGGCCGGTTATTAAAGCTAACAATTTTGAGATTGAACCGACGATCATTCAAATGATTCAACAGACTGTTCAATTTAGAGAACTATCGCACAAGGATCCTTATGTTCACATTGCAAACTTTCTAGAAATTTGTGATACTTCCAAGTACAACAGAGTATTAGATGATACAATTTGATTGAGACTCTTTCCTTTTTTACTAAGAAATAAGACGAAGGCTTGGCTAAATTATCAACCACGTGACCCAGTTGTATTAATACTTGGGAGGGACTTACACAAAAATTTCTAGCTAAGTATTTTCTGCCGGCAAAGACAGCGAAGCTAAGAAATGATATTACCACATTCATTCAATTTGAGACCGAGTCTTTGTATGATGCATGGGAGAGGTACAAAGAGTTATTGAGAAACTGTCCTCATCATGAACTTCTGAAATGGCTACAAATTCAAATATTCTATAATGGTTTGGAAGTTACAAATCGATCTATGGTTGACGCAGCAGCTGGAGGTGCACTAATGAGCAAAACTCACGAAGCAGTCTATGAACTTTTAGAGGAGATGACATCTAATAGTTACCAGTGGTCTTCAGAGAGAATAATGCCAAGAAAAGTGTCTGAAAATTTTGAACTTGATCCTATTACTACTTTAACTGCACAAATTGATATTTTATCAGAACAATTAGGTAATATGAAATTTAATTCTATTCAAACTAATATGACTTGTGATCTGTGCAGGAAATCACTCAAGTACAGATTGCCAAGTGGAAAATCCATTTGCTCAACCACAGTCCTATCAAGCAAATTACGTGTCTAATTTTCAACATCAAAACAATCTTTATTCGAACACGTATAATCCAGGATGGAGAAACCACCACAACTTTTCAGGGAACAACAATCAATGAGAAATTAGACCACCTTAAAATTTTTCACAGCAAGAAAAGAAGCCGACACTTGAAGAGATATTTATGCAATACATGTAGAAGACAGATTTGGCGATACAAAATATTACGGCTTCAATTCACAATCTTAAGGCTCAAATTGGTCAGCTTTCAAATATTCTTACCAAGAGAACAGCGGGAAACTTACCCCCGCAACACTGTGACCAACCACACGGAGCATGTCAAAGCAATAACATTATGAAGCGGGAGGACAATTGAGCAACCACAAGAAAAAAATGGTGAACAAAATATGGTTGAAAAGGAAGAAGAGTATGAACCAATTGTGGAGGAACAAACGCAGCATGAGCAAGTAACTTTTGATGTCTTTAAATCCATAAAGTTTCCTACCGGAGAACAGTCATCGTTTCAAGTAAGTGAAACTGATTTAATTGTGGGCGAGAAACATAAGGCTGAAGTTGAAAAGTTACCAATCGAAGTATGTCCAACAAATTCAGCAAATCTTGAATCTGAAAAATAAAATATTTTTGAATATGTTATGTATTTGGATGCTGCACCATCTATTCATCCATTTTTTCAGTTGAAATTCAAAGAGGTAGGGATATCAAAGACGCCATCTTCAAGAAAGAAACAAATCAAACTCGAGCTTGAACCTAATCCCCACCTGAAGAGAAGTATTAGAAAAGATGTTCGTATGGTGTTGGATCTTGGCGTTACATAACCATCTCAACTACAACGTTTAGCTGAAGACTAAAACTTAGCGCTTCTTGGGAGTCAGCCCATATTTTCTTTTACTGCATTTAGATTTAGTTTACTTTAATTTTAATTTTTTTAATTTTATTTTTGTAGGATTGCATGAGTTTGGAAGTTGGCGAGCGGAGTTATTTTCTACACCTACATTGATGCCTATTTTTTAGCAGGGTGGAATCAGAATCTGGAAAAGTATTTCAAAGAGAAATTTTAGCCAATTGTCTTAGCTTTCCAGAACAAAAAGATCTGGCCATTTGGACACCTACAGATATAGATATCACTGAAACAATGAATGTCGCGCTTGCAGAATTTTAACACGAATCAGAGGAGAAATTCTAAACTTTTCGCATTCTTTTTGTTTTTCTTTTCCTTTCCCATTGAGGAAAATGTGATATTCAAGTTTGGGGGTGAGGGTAAATATATATATATTTTTTTTGGGAAAAAAAAAATAGAAGGGATTTCAATTAGGCTCGCCATACACTATTGAGTTCTTTATTGTGCTGAAGCATTGAAATATTTTTTAGGATAGACAATATCTTATAAAGCAAGATTAAACATACCTATTTACTTTAGGATTATTGAATTTCTAAGTTCCTTGCACAATTGTGACAGTCATGTGATTATACATAAAAGAAAAATGGGATGTTTTATCTTGTGATTATCCTCTTTGATCTAGTCCTAAACAGGGTTTAAGTAAATAGAGTGATAATGAAAAATAAAATAAAGTCAAACAATTGAATAAGTAAAGTCTATCTACTCCAATGTTTTGAGTTGCTTAGTAATTAGGAGTATTCATCACCAATGTTTACTTTTACGTCAAACAGCAACGTGAAATATGAATATTCAAAGCACTATAAGTTTGTGACTTGTTGAGTAACTCGGTGAATTCAACACAAATGTTTGCATTCACGTTAAAAGGCAAGTGACAACTTAGAGAAGAGACAAAAAAAAAATTTTAATTTAAAAAGGAATTCTTTTTTATAAAAAAAACTTTAGTTTGCTACTCAGTTTGTAGTAATGAGAAGGGGTAATCACAGATGGAGTTGTTACATACAATAATTACATTAATTGCATGACAAATATGATCGGATTTGGAATTATGAATGAATAATTGCACTAGAGAAAGTGGGTATACTTAGTTTTACTTTATTTGTTATTGTTTATATTTTTTATTTGAAATTTTGATGCTTGCATGATGAGATCTCTTAGTGTGATGAGTTGAGCCTATTATTGACTATTATTACTTTATTCATGATTTTACTTTTTGCTCGAGGATAAGCAAAATCTTAAGTTTGGGGGTATTTGATGTGTCTAATTTTTATATAAATATTTGTAATCATTTATCCATAAAAATTCCTTGTATTGGTCTATCATGTTAATAATTTATCGTATTTCCATAGATTTCAGTGAATTAATTATTTCTGGAGGAATAAGATTTTTGATGCAAAGGTGAAGATTTTCAGTAAAAATAAACAAACAAAACAAGCAGAATGATTTATTAATTTTTATTGATTTGTTGAATTTTAAATTTTACAATTTGGTCATGTGAAAAGCAAAATATATATTCTAAATGCCAATAGAGGGTGAAAATGAAATAAACAAATTTAAAAGGGTTTAATTGAGCTAATGTGATTATTCGTTAGTTTAATTAATTTAAACTAATTTATTTTATTTTATTGTGAATCCTAAAATCTGATTTTATTTTGTGTGTATGCAGTACGTACTTCAAGAAGAGAAAGAGAAGAAAAAGAAGCAAGAAATGAAGAGCAAATTACATAAGGAAATAAATAAATGAAGAAGAGGGGGTTTTCTGCAAAAATAAATCTTAATTCTCACAATCGTGCCCTTATAAATACAACAGCAAAAGGAGAAGCGAGGAGACGAACACAAACAAGACGGCTGACTTCAATAAAAAAATTTAAATTTTTTTTTAAAAAAAAAACAGAGCGTGGGCTCTATCTTGTGGACTCAGAGATGAAGCAGCAGACGCGCCAGCTGACTTAGGCGCTCGGGTTTCAAGGCAAAGAAGACAGAGATGAAAGACAGAGAGAGAGGTTGACGTGGCTGGGCATTGTTCGAGAGCAAAAGCGACAGAGAGAGAAGAGGTCAAAATTGGGCTCTGATGTGCTGACTAGGGCTGTTCATACTTTGGTTAAAACCGATTACCGAACCGAACCGAACCAAAATTTATCAATTTGATACGGTTTTTCAGTTTTCGGTCCGGTTTTGATCCAAACCGAAGTTTTTTTAGAGAGTTCGGTTCGGTTTTTGGTTGGCTTCTAAATAAACCGAACCGAACAAAAAACCGAACTTTTTTTGGACCAAAATAAATTATACCCCTAGGATCCATGTCAAACTAAGCTGCTATGCAACTGCACTTCAAAAGTTCCATCTCAAATCATAAGATTAGAAAAGTAAAGCAAAATAATCAACTCAAGGCTTCAAAAATTGATTAAGTCACCTTAGCTACATTGGGAATAATTTCACGCAGCTCCTTTACACGGTTTTGAATCATTTGCTGATCTTTCGGCCTTGGTCGGGGTTCTCTCCAGGTCTGGATCTTTTTCTACTTACTTTATCCACTTCAGCAACTTTTTCCGCAGAATGATTATCACAGTTCAGTTTCTGACCATTTTCAATCCACAGGTTAATTTGAGACTTATAGCCTTCACTTCTTTCAATGGTACACGAAGACTTAACTGAACTAGAAGCTGCTAGCTCACACTTTGTTGAAGCCTCCCAACCATTGTTGATCAAACTGGTTTGAAGTGAAGAACCATTGTACTAAAAATTTCGATTAGTTCGGTTATTAACCGAACCGAACCGATAAAATTCGGTTCGGTTCAAACCAAATTTTATCAGTTTCGGTTCGGATTTCGGTTTCAAATATACCAAACCGAAAATTTCGGTTCGGTTCGGTTCGGTTATTTTCGGTTCGGTTCGGTTTCACACCGATGAACAGCCCTAGTGCTGACGTTAGTGTGACATCAGCGGCGCAGCACTCGAGACAGAAATGAGACAGATAAGAGAGAGCGAAAGAGAAGTGCTGACTTTTGCAGCTCGGAAATCCAGGCTTCGGTTTGCATTTTTTTTAACAAAATAGTTCTTTCTGTATCTCTTTTCTTTCTCTAGTTCTTTTTATATGCAATCCAAGACAGTATTTAATTCCATATGAACTAAATTTTATTATGAACTAAACTTGTTATTTACAGGCTTCGATATAGCCTAGTTTTGAGAACACAATTTTTAATTCCATATTATTTTTCTTTTTTTCCATGGTTGTGTTTTTGATTTTTGTGTTTAATGCTTACAATTGTTTGGCCAACTTTTGTATGATTTATTGGATCATGGAGAGACCGAGAGGTAATTTGTGATTTAGAACTATAAAATTAAATATCATTGATTGAGCGAAATTAGATATGATTTATCGCGGTTGATGTGACTATAAAGAAATCTATAGAACTTAATGAGTCTTCAATTAATTAAATTTGCATAGAGTTATGACAAACTGTTAGTTGGAGATATTTTTGGTGTTGTTCGAGGAAAAGCATTGAATAATTTGGAAATTTTGGTCTGCAACTTAGAAAAGTAATCTTTTTATTCACATGGAATTATAAATTGTATGGGATTAACTAGGTGAAACCAAAAGCCCTAGAATTAATTTTGCAATTAATAAACAACAAAATTTTAGATTTCGCCCATTTTAATTAGTTTAGTTAGTTCTTTAGATTAATTCAATTTAGTTGGTTTCTTTATTATATTTTGATTTTCCAAATAGTAGTTAATCTAGTAAATTTTGATACTCAGTAAAATAATTAGTTCTTATGGGTTCGACACTCTTTTCACTTATCTGTACTACTTATTGCGATTTTTTACACTTGCAAATATTCACATCAGTCCGACACATTTTTATAAAAAATTTTGATCCCATGCAAGATCATCTTGCGTCTGATCTATTTTTTTTTATTTTAAAATTTTAATTCTTCAAATACAAGATCATCTTGCGTCCGAAATAATTTTTTTTAGAACGGACGCAAGATGATCTTGCGATTTCTACATTTGAGGATTTCCTATTTCTTCTCTCAAATATAGACGGCTACTGTAGCGATATTTCCAAATTTTGGAAATATAGCGAACGGCTACAAATGCTCTTAGAGAACTAAAGTAGCTGCGGTTTACATCTTTGGAGCTTTAACACTATTTATCAGTTTGTTTATAGTTAGTATAGAATGCATGGTTTGATTATAAACTTGATAGATATATTTATAGCTTTATCAGTTTGTTTATAGTATGTTTATAATTCTCTTTATTCTACATCAGTCAAAACTTCTCTTTATTTTTTAAGATTATGATTCACTTCTGTTCTATAATTCAAAATTTTTGTCTTTCAGGTGTTTACAAATATACTTTAAATGAAGAAAATCAACTTTTTTTTGCTCCAATTTGCCCATGGAGGTTCAAAACAAGGTAGTTTCCTTTACTTTCCCTCTTTCTTATTTTGCCATGTCGTCTTGATTGTTTCTGTGGATTTGAGAGGGAAAGTTAATATAAGAAGTTAATATTATCTGCAGTTGATATTCAATAATCAAGAAATTGGTTGTTTTTGGTTCGGTAAATTCAACAACAGGTGGGTGATGTGTATCTTGCAATCTAAAGAAATTTTGGGTTAGAAATGAAAATGTGGATTCAGATATTAAAAGAAACTTAAACATCGTCTTCAATTTTGTGAACTTGCGTCTTTAACAGTCATCTCACCTATATATGGGTTATACTTTTGTGTTGATCAAAGGTTTAAAATACTGATGCACAGTTCTTAAGTTTGTAGATTTTTCTTGAATTTCATTATCATACAAGTGACTTTTAATTTTGTTCTTCAAATAAAAATGTCATTACTAAGTTCAATCTCTGATCGTCATTCATCTTGATAGGTATCCTGCGGGAGGACAATACAGGTGTGCAATTAATGTTGTGGGCCTTCACTAGAAATTTTATGTGCAGAGATTGAGGTATAAATGGTTTGTTGATGGGTAAACAAAATTTTATGCAATTGCATTATCTGTTGAGGAGGCAAAGTCAGAGGTATATTTCAGTATTATTTTAGCCATGTAATTAGCCATGAATTAGTACTCAGTATGTTTTAGTGTGAAAAATTATATAGTGGAAACTTTTTACGTGAATACTTTATTGACTAATGGTTATGTTGACCGTGTTTTCTATAACATCTTTACTACATAGTTTTTGAATGTTGATAGATTATATTATAATTATACAAGAAAAAAGTTGTATATATGGAGAGGTTCTGCCGAATTTTTTATTAAATATTTTTGATATTTTAATATATTTTATGGTAAAGTCTTTGCATTTTCCGCAGGGGGTATACTAGTATTACTGTATGATAAGAAAGGATGAGGTAAAAGGATGAATCTTTTTTTTAAGAATTAAAGGTGGATTATGATCACCCTGTTTCATTAATAAGAAGTTAATAAAACAATCCCGTAAAACCGGAAAAATGTGCACAAACTACAAACAGAAAATAAAATATAAAACCTCCAACTACATAGGAGGGTGAGACCAGTGGTTTAAACAACTAGAGTAACATGACGAATATAATGAAAAAACCTAAGATAAGGCTCCCTCCAACAATGCCGTGGTGGGTAGGAGGAAGGCGTGTCTCTCAATCCAGCGTAGGACCGATCACAATCTCCTCCTCATAGTACTCATCCACTTGGAAGGTCCTGGCAATCCTACCCCTTGGGCCCGACGCCGCAACTGTAGCCCAGAAAGAAATTATATGCATAATAAGAGTTAAATTACTAGAAACACTATTACGAGTCCCACAAAAGTAAAGTTATTTCTGTCTAGCCATAAAACTCAGTTCGTAGCGGCGATAGCAATATACCATGCTTCTTTCGTATCGTTTCTCTCGATAGCGAATTGGGGACCAATCCATAGGTCCTCATACAATTGGGGGTAAATGGTCATTCTGATGGCTTTCAAAATCTCCACTGGTACCACTTTGCTCTTAGGACAGTTCACAAAGAGGAGGTTTCTCATCTCTAGGTGTGTAGTGAAAAAAATTGCAATCGATTGTGATGTCTAGCTGTCTATTAGCGAGATTTTCCCGTGCCAGGATTTCATCATTTAGAAAAAGCCAGAGGAAGACTCTAACCTTTAGTGGAGCTTTTGCCTTCCAGAGGACTGAAGACCAGCTCTGAGTACACCATCTGAAGTACATATAGTTATAAAGTGAACGCACTGAGAAAGAGCCATTCTTTTCCAATTTCCAGGTTTTTCGGGCAGGGCCTTGATAGGATTTTACCCCTAACTGTGCAATATAAGTCTACAACTCTATAAGTTTATTCTGGGAGTCCAAAAAGAGTCGTGATCTAAAGGGAGGTATCCAAGAACATCTTTTCCAGCATTAGGCTATCGTGACATGGGGGTGAGATGTCTGCTCATAGTGTTTTGGGAGATCTTTGAGAGGGTGTGCACCACATCATTTGTCCCACCAAAACTAAGTCGTAGAGCAATTTTCAATGAAGGACGTAACACAACTATCAAACGTGTCATGTCCTTTGGCCACTCCTTTCCAGAACCAGGATACTTTCGTCCCTACCTGGAAACCTAGATACGCATCCATCTACCGTGTAGGTAGGACTAAATGAAGTCCTTCCATCCTTCACCGTCAGGGTAATACACTTTCCACCACCACTTGCCGAGGAGAGCGAGATTCATGTCTGTCAAGTTTATAATACCCAGTCCCCCATATACTTTCTTCATACATGCCTTCTCTCATTTGATGAGATGGTATCCTCCCTGTTCATCTTAGCGCCTTTCCACAAGAATCTTTTCTGGACTCTATCTATCCTCTGGATCACCCACTGTGGTAATTCAAAGAATGACATGTCATACGTCGGTAGGTGGGACAATACTGAGTTAATCAGTGTCACTCTCTCTCCCTGAGAGAGCGACTTACCTTTCCATCCTGCCAATCTAGCATAACTCCATCGATGATCAGTAGCCAGTCTGATTTCAAAAGTTTATCGGGCTTAAGTGGTAGTCGAATGTACTTAATAGGGAAGCCCTCATATTTGCAGTTTAGGATGGTTACATGTGTCTTTGCCTCCTCTTCCTCCATTGCAATAGGGATGAAGGCATTTTTGTGAAAATTCACTCGTAACCCGGACCATGCCTTAAAAAGTGGAGAGCTCCCTTGAAAGCAATTGTTTCCCCATGTTCACTTTTCCAAATAGCAGGGTGTCATCAGCATACTGCAGAATTGTACATCCTGAGCAATTTCTCCCGCTAGCAACTGGTATGATCCAACCCACACGTCTACAATTGTCCATCATGGTTTTGAGGGCATCTACTACTACAGTAAATAGTAGAGGGGAAAGCGAACCACTTTATCTCAAAACCCTTCTGCAAGAAAAATGCTGCCCCACCGTACCATTCACATTGATTGATGACCTACTCATGTTAGGAAATGGTTCACCCAACAGATCCACCTATTTCCAAAGCCTCTACCTCTAAGCACTTCAAGTAAACAGTCACACTTGACCGAATCATAGGCTTTTTCGAAATCAAGCTTGAGGAAGTAGCTTCTGCTATTCGATATATGGCACTAATGTTATCGTTTCCTCTGTCATAGCTCTGCAGTTCAAGATGTAACGTCCTTTGATGAAACCTGTTTGTTCTCGGCTGATCAGACCGTCAATCATCTACCCTAATCTATTGGCGAGCATCTTTGTGATTATCTTCACCAACCAATTAAGGAGACTAATAGGCCAAAAGTCTCTCACTCTAAGCAAGTCATCCTTCTTCAAAATAAGGACTACTTCTGTGAGCAGGGATCGGCGGGCGATAAAATCCTGCCAGACTTATTTCAGGTGGGTGTGCATGTACTGTGGAGGCACTGTACGGAGCTAAACTGACGTACTTACAATTTTGCTGGACCGAACTTGTTTGTCGGCCCACCCTCCAGGATTGTTGGAGGGATTTATTATTTGTACGTGTCATGTTGATTTATGTATGTTTTATTTTCTGTCTGTAGTTTGTACTTGGGCCCAGTACTCTGGGTTTGTTTCA
Organism: Hemerocallis citrina; assembly: GCA_017893485.1. Classification (NCBI taxonomy): domain Eukaryota; kingdom Viridiplantae; phylum Streptophyta; class Magnoliopsida; order Asparagales; family Asphodelaceae; genus Hemerocallis; species Hemerocallis citrina. Next base: position 8,222,933 of record CM030363.1, on the reverse strand, counting down.
TTAAGTTCTTATTAATAAAACAGGGTGGCCAGATTCCACCTTTTCCCTAAAAAAAAGGACTACTTCTACAAAATTTAATCTCCCCAATTTCAATTTGTGATCATAAAACTCGACCACGACTGCTAACAATTCATCTTTAATCTCTTCACATAATATTTTGTAAAACATGATAGGAAAACCATCTGGGCTTGGTGCTTTCTTCTTGCCCAAATGGAGAACTGTCTCCTTCACTTTCGTCTCCGTGAATAGCGTCTCAATGACCCATGGTGGTTTCTTTATATGTTGGTTGGCTTTATATGAGGTGTGAGTTTTTAGGGGAAAGTTAAGTATAGTCACCTTGTTTTATTAATAAGAGAGTAATGAAACAAACCCAGCAAATTAGGCAAAATACATGAAGCAAAAGCAAAAACAAAAACAACAAAGCAAAATAAAGAAAACTAGAGTGATAAAAGAAGAAATAAATATATAAGACTAGTCTCCTCCAACTCCAACATCCCTAGGAGGGTAGGCCCTAGAGCTAACCATAAAGCAAAATATGAAGATACTGTGACAACCAACTAAATGCAACATAGAAGGCTAAGTCCCTCCAAGAGTATGGGAATGTAGAAATCCAGTGTCCAGGGCCGGCCGTGGCCGTGTGCAACCTGTGCGGTCGCACAGGGCCCATGGCCCATAATCCAGTTAGTTAGAGGCCATGATTATGATTAATGGTGAGGTCAAGATGCCGTCTATTTGTCTCTTTTAAGCTCAGCACTTCTTTGGTAAATTGTTACATTGTAGAGTTATTTCCTATAAAAAAGTAAAAAAATAAAAAACTTTCAAAAAATGTAGGGGTTAGTTTATTATTATCATTTGTATAAGCAAGGTAGTACAAATATATATGTACTTCGATTCAAATTAGCTGAACTCCTCGAGCGTCAGCCTCGAACAAACTAACATAATTTAACTGTTATTCAATTGCCTGATAGGCTCGAGTTAATGGTGTTTCCTAAAAAAAACTCTTGATCTTCCTACTTCTCTTATTTAATAAAGAGTCCTAATAGTATAAATGCACTGGTTGAGGACCTACAAATCAGGCTAGTATGAAGATCAAGAATTCTGTTGTTTTGTTTTTAAAAGTTTTCTCATGGAATTCCTATGCTGCAGTTTTAGAGAGATTGGAAATTTTTGAAGATACTAAAAGGTTTTGCAACTTTGAAATGTATTTTTAAAATGAATTCATATAAAATTTTTAAGATAAAGAATGTACGCTACTCATATTTTGCAATTGAATTGCACAATATATATAGATATATATATGTACATGACATCAAAATCAAAATAAAGTAAATTTTGTATTAAAATATGTAAAGAAAGCCCAGTTTTTTTCTTTTCACACAAGGCCCTATAAATCTCAGGACCGGCCCTGCCAGTGTCTAATCCAGAATGGGTCCAATCTTCACCGTCTCATCATCCAAACCCTACAGGTAGAAGCTCAGGTCCCTACAGGTGGAAGCTCAGGTTTTCTACCCTCTAGGTCCCGAAGTTGCTCCTTCTGCCCAGAAGGAGATGAAATGTATAACCTGATTTAGTTTGCTAGAAATAGTGCTGGTAGTGTGTGAAGTTGATTCTAAAGGTGTTTGGATTGTAGTAGTAAATTTTTATGTTTTTTTGTTAGATGGTAAAATCTAGCCGACTCCAACTAGTTGGAAAAAAAACTTTGTTGTTGTTGTTGTTGTTGTTATTGTTTGGTAAAATCTAATCTTAAGTTGCAAGAAGTAAGAACCCATTGAAGAGGTTTAGGTGACCTTAATTGTCGGCCAGCCTAAATTAACTTTTTAAGTTACTACGTGAAGGCATTTTTGTTACTTTGGTTCACTAAGGTACTGTTCTTTTTTTTTGCCTCTTAGATTTACAGTAAGAGCCTCTTTTTGAGGTGTTCTTTTTATATAAAAATAATCTCTTATAAGAACCTCTTATAAGAGATTTCTGTTCTTTTTTCACCTCTTACAAGAGCCTATATTAACCCAAATTCTATATTACCCTAAAGTATAAAAATAGTGAGATGAAGGACAAGAAAAGATAAGTTAAAATTACTAATATATAAACTAGTTTAATGGCAAGTTAAATTCACAATCAGTGTAAATCATCAATTATAATTCCGGGCTACTATAGATTTTTAATTAGTATGAAAATTAGTATGTATAAATATAAATAATTTGTTTCAAAGAAGTTGGATTAAAAAAAATTAAGGTCAACGGGCTAATAGCCTAATATAAATTCTCCCTTAGTTGTAATAAAAAAATTTTAAAAAAAAAACTGGTCGGCTGAAGGATTTGAACATGGTGGCATCATAACAGGACAAATCAACTAGCCACAACTCAAGTAATGTACTTACTGGACGTAAATATATATATCTTTAAATAAATCAGAGTTTCGACAGCATCTCTAACATAATTGTTCGAGATTGTGAAGAATGAATTCCCACACTTTTTCTAGGATAGCATATTACAGTCAACTACGTATATGATTACACTTTTTCTAGGATAGCAGATTCCGGGCTACTGTAGACTAATATATAAACTAGTTTAATTCGTAACAATTATAATATAAACTTTGGGGTAATATAGACTTTTTAAGTGATAGAAGTCGTATAAGAATTTGAAAGAGGCTACTAGAAGTCTTTTAGGCTTATAAGAGATTTTGGAAAAAATATCTTATAAGCGATAAAAAAAGAACGCTAACAAAACTCTTATAAGAGATGGACCACCTCTTAAGAGATAAATCTCTTATAAGAAGAGAAAAAGAACACTACCTGAGGCTACTATAATTAATTAATGTTTCTTTATTTTGTGTAAGGTTATGTATGATGAGAGTTCGTTAGTGTAATTAGAAAAATAAGAGAGAGCTAGCGAATACTAGAGAGACACGCTTAGAGAGCTGCTAAGATCATTTAATTGAAAACTTTTATTATAATGGAGACCCCAGGTCGTTGGGGTTCCCATCTTGCCGTAGTACATAAATTTGATGTCATTTTCTCTCTTCTTTCTACTGTTTTATTCTATTGCCTTGTTAAATTAATATTACTAGTAGTTTATACGTGCGATGCACATTTTAATAAATATAGTTTTTTTTTAAAAAAATTTAGATGTAGTCTTGATTTGATCCTAGAACCTCCTTTATAATAATTATGCACGTGTGTTACATGAGTTGGTAGAATGACAAAATATTTATAACTGACACTCAGGCCTTCTTCCATTATAATATTAGAGATATATTTGTGGTTATATTTTTTCAAATGAAGTAACATGTACAAAAAATTATCTTATGCATATGAAATGTAATTACATGCTAGCTTGACAATTGATCTTTTCTTCAAAAGTTATGTTTCTAAATAACTTGCAAACATAATATAAGCAACAAGGCTCAGAAGGATAACCCTTGAGATTCCTCCTACCCACTAATCCTTCATTTCTTTTTTGAATTGTCACAATAATAATAATAATAATAATATAATTTTCAAAGAACAGTTGGAGATATGTATAATCAACACCAAATCATGGGTTCATCTTTGTCATGTTGTGGGATTTGGTTCTTCAAAGGACATGCGTAGGAAGCATATCAAATCATGGGTTTTTTAAGTGCTTAATTAAATAAAGGATTAATGTAAAAATAAACTAAGAATAAGAGATTATTTTTGAGAATTTAATTAATAATCTGTAACAAATGTTTGTACCTTCCTGCTACAATTTTTAAGTGTAGCAGGTTCTAAAGAATTAAGGCATTAGGAGCAAATAGACTGGACATTAAAGCTACTTTTAACTACAGAATATCACTAAGATTTGAAAAATTAGTATAAAAAAGGGGGAATTTTTCACCGTTTTTAGCTCGGGCCGGCCCTACCCTAGAGGCGGGTAAGGCGGCCACCTTGAGCCTCCGAAGATTTCGCAATTTTAGGGGCCCCAAATTTGAACTTCTCTTGTAAATATAGGTATGTATTTTGCGCGTAAAAAAAAATGTAAATGTTATTAGGGGCCCATTTCGGAAGTTCGCCTAGGACCTCCGGGAACTCAGGCCCGGCCCTGCTCACAAGTGTTTTATAATAATTTAGAACTTCTCAATTAACTCTGCTTCAGGTTGACATCAAGTCTGTATTCGTAGTTAGAGGTGGAGGATATATTTCAATGCGTTAATTAAAGAAGGTAATCAAATTGTCTTCACATTGGATTCTATTGAAGGTTGAAAATTAGGATTTGATCACCAACTAAACCCTATAGCAACATTTGGTTTCTACATTATAAAATTACACCACATGATACACATATATTAATAATAATTACCTAGAAATAGTGATGACACAGATTTGATGATGGATCTCAACATTGCTAAAAATAATCAATCATGTTGAGCTAATCAAGGCAAATCTCCTTGTTAGACGATTTTCCGAATCTAATGCATGTGCTTAACTATGCATAGTATAAGATACTTATATACTAATTAGGAAAATAATTGAAGCCCTAGGAGGACTTGATACCTAGGGTAATGTAAGATCATGCTCTCAGATCTTCAAATGAAATGAGATTATTGTTCTAGTGCACTAATCATGTGAGTTCTTGAAATTAAGATATAAAGTTTGATTAATGAATCCTCATTAGTTGACATGATTGTCAATGAGATGATTTCTCTTACTTGTTTCCCTATAATTAAGGTTCAAGAATCAAGATATTTGTTTGTTTGGCTTTTGAGAGGTGCAATGGGGGGGGACAATTCTAGAGAATGATATCCAACTAATATTGCCTTGTTCTCAATTCTTTTCTTCTTCTTTTCCCAAAAGCAAGGTGTTTTGGAGTGGGGTTTTCAAAAAGGAAACAAATTAGATCTCAAAGTTAGGGTTGCTAAATTGGACAAATGTGGCAATTTTGAATCACAAATAGCATGATTTGGTGGACAAAAATTACAAAGACTCGTTGAGGGATCATATTGCAAAAAAAAACCCTAGTAACTGTGTTTTCGTCTTCTCTCCTTTCTCTTTCAAGTGAGTTGTAGCTCAGATAATAAAGAATTTAAGATGGATAAAATGATGTCTCATATTCGAGAACCAATTACTGTGGTAGTCCTTTAATTAATGTATAAATCCGGGACAAAACGGGGATTTCTCAGATTATTAATTTCATTAACCATTTGAAGCCAATAATCCAAACATGATGACAACATATAAGCAAAAAATAGAGATCCTTGCAACTAATTATCACAAGTGACAAATAGTTATGAATCTTAACATATCAAAACTCCAATCTAAAGGCAAAGAGTTAAGTCAATCTCCTCATTCTCATTCTCGTTCTCCTCTTGGATGTTCACAATAGGTGCCATCGTGTTCACAATACCGTTACTAGTATTATACCTAGTATTAGAAATACCGGTAGTAGTACAAGTTGTAATGGGGGTAATAGGGCCCGATCCATTTGGTGCAGAACTAGGGTTTTGAATTGGAAATGAATCATGCGCCGCAAAACTAGGGTCTTCCATTGGAATTGATCCATGAGGTGCAATAAGGTCACGAATTGGAATCAAATTCTGCCTTGAAAAAATAGGTTCCCAATTCAAAGGGAAGTGGAGGACGAGCTCCTCATCCTCAAACTCCGCTTGGTTGTTTGTAGTAGGTGTCATAATGTTCACATTGTTATTAGTAGCATTATTCATAGTATTAGTAATACCAATAATATTACTAGTTGTAATCGGAGTAATGAAAACCCTCCTCGCTCCATCCAATAGAGAAGTAGGGTCGTGAAATGGATACAAATTTGTAAAATATCCAGCCCCAACATCAAGTATAAATAATATTTTGGGCTTCCATAAGTATTGGGCTTTTCTAGAACATGCTAGTGGTTCTATATTCATTATCAAGTGTATAAACTTAGATCAATGTGGAAGGTTAATGAAGGAAGTATGAAGATTCATGAATGAGCATTAATGAATGTATCTAGAGGTTTTCTCCTCGGTCTATATAAGGAGAGGTCATTTGCTCATTCCAATAACACATGGTGAGAGAATCATCTTCATCCAAGTAGAGAGAAAAGAGTATCCACTCCAAGTTGAAAGTGTTGAGTGTTATAGTAGCAAAACAATTGTGAGAGAGTGTTTCCTTCAAGTAGTGTTCTTGAAGTTTGATCTCTTTGTACCTATTACTTTCATAGTGGAGGTTCTTGTTGGCTCGTGGACGTAGAAATCTTGCCGAACCACATTATATTTGGTGTTCTCTATCCCTTGCTATTTTATTTCCTTGCATATTTTAGTTTGTGGTTAGTTGGTATTTTCATTCTACTATTATCGATCCTATTTTTTCCCAACAGTGGTATCAGAGCACCAGGTTTGTGGTGCTAGCGTTAGAATGGAAGGCTAAATGAGCACTATGGTTCACCTCAACCACTCCAGTTGGATCACATGGAAGCCAAGGATGGAGGACATTCTTTATTGCAGGAATTTGCATGAGCCTATTGAAGGAGTTAAAGGCAAGTTGGAAATCACTACCGATGGCGAATGGAAGAAGTTGAACTACAAGGCTATTTGTCATATTCGTGAATGAGTGGATGATAGTGTGTTCCACCACATATCTAACGAAACCGACGCACATGCCCTTTGGTTGAAGTTGGAGTCGTTGTACGAACAAAAGACCGCCTCCAAGAAAGCATTCCTCATCAAAAAGTTGGTCAACATGAAGTATAAAGAAGGCATAAAAGTGACTGAAGATCTAAACAACTTACAAAACATCATTAATCAATTGGCCACGATGGATATGAAAATCGAGGACGAGTTACAAGCATTGTTACTTCTTGGATCGTTGCCCGACAATTGGGAGACCTTTGTCATCACCGTAAGTAACTCTACTCCTAATGGTGTATTATCTATGGATAATGTTAAAGATAACATGATAAATGAAGAGACCAGAAGAAAGTGTACAAGTTCCGATAGTAGCCCAGTGTTTGTGGCAGAGAATCGAGGAAGGAGCAAGAGTAAAGGTCCCAGTCAAGATCGTGGAATTTTGACCAAGCTGTTTGAGGACACGTTTCAATGGGAAGTTTCATCATTGTGGTCTCTATGGTCACATGATAAATAATTGCAATATATTGAAGAATAAAAAAAAGGATGAAAAAGATGGTTCAACTTACCAAAAGAAGGAGGACACAAGCTGTACTGTCGCTACCGTGTCTGAGCAAGTATATGAGTTGTTGGCTTTTCTGGAGATAAAGATAAAGACAATTAATGGGTAGCTGATTCTAGAGCATCTTTCCATGCCATGGAGCACTCAAAATTATTCACCACATACAAAGCCGAAGACTTTGGGATAGTGAAGATGGGCAATATAGCTATTCCAAGATTGTAGGAATCGGTGATATTTGGTTTGAAACTGATTTGGGCTATAAGTTGTTGTTAAAAAATGTGAGACATGTTCCTGGTCTACGTATTAATCTACTGTCAACCAGCATGCTTACTCAACAAGGATTTCATCATCATGGAGGTGACGGAAAATGGAGGCTTACCAAGGGATTGTTAGTGGTGGCGAGAGGAAAGTTATATTGCACCCTCTACAAGACATATGATAAAATTTGCAAAGGAAAATTGAATGTCGTGGATGATTCTTCTCCAAGCCTATGGCACAAGAGGTTAGGCCACATGAGTGAGAAGAGATTGCAAGTTCTGGCAAAGAAGTCTCTTATTTCCTTTACCAAAAGTACCTCACTAGACTCTTGTGATTATTATTTATTTGGTAAGCAACACAAAGCTAGTTTTTCTGGCACCTTCACAAGAAAATAAAATATATTAGACCTAGTACACTCTGATGTTTGTGGCCCTATGGAAGTTGAATCCTTAGGTGGTAATAGATATTTTGTTACTTATATTGATGATGCATCATGAAAGATTTGGGTGTATTTGTTGAAATCAAAATGCCAGGTGTTCCAAAACTTCAAGCAGTTCCATGCCATGGAGGAGAGGGAGACAGGGAGAGTCCTCAAAGGTATCCGTAGTGACAATGGCAGAGAGTACACTTCGAACGAGTTCAGAGATTATTGTTCGAAGCATGATATTAGACATGAGAAGACAATTCCTGACACCCCAAAACATAATGGTGTAGCTGAAAGGATGAACTGCACCATTCTAGAGAAGGTCAGGTGTATGCTGAAGACGGCCAATCTATCAAAATGTTTTTGGGCTGAAGCTGTATCAGCCGCTTGTTACCTCATCAAGCGATCACCAAGTGTACCATTGGGCTTTGAGGCTCCTGAAGGTGTATGGACCGGTAGAAAAGCTTCATATTCATACTTGAGAGGGTTTGGGTACAAAGCATTTGCACATGTATCCAAAGTGAATAAATTGAAGCTCGATGAAAGAGGTAACACCATGCATCTTCCTCGGGTACGGTAATGAAGAGATGGGCTACCGGATGTGAGGTCCAAAGACCAACAGGTTATTCTGAAGTAGAAATGTGGACTTCTTTGAGGATCAGACTGTGGCAGACATTGACAAACAGACAGTCGGGAATACAAATCAGTTCACCTATGAATCATCGCTACAACAAGAATCGAATGACAAACCTCAAGAAGCTGTACATGAAGATGTTCCTGAGATGGCTAAAGCAAGAGGCACTGAGATAGTATCTGAACCTGAAGATGATGAGGATCATGATCAAGGGGAGCCTAATCAGGAAGAGCAGCCAGAGATTGCCTAAGTACCAGTTTGGAAATCAACTAGAGTGGCAAAGTCAAGTACCAAGTATCCTTCTTCACAGTATATCCTTGTGACCAGTGACGAGGATGACTCGTATTCCAGATATATTCTGTTTACTGATAATGGAGAACTTGAAAGCTTTGAAGAGGCAAAGACTCATGCACACAATGACAAGTAGATGTTGGCGATGAAGTCTGAGATGAAGTCTTTATTAAAGAATGATACCTATGAGTTGGTGGAACTTCCTAAAGGCAAAAAAGCACTCAAGAATAAGTGATTATTCAAATTTAAGTGGGACGGGAATGAGCAGTTGATGAAATTAAAGGCTCGCTTGGTTGTCAAAGGTTTTAGGCATAAGGAAGGAGTAGATTTTGATGAAATCTTCTCACCAATGGTCAATATGATTTCTATTCGACTTACTTTGGGCATGGCAGCTAGCAGTGATCTTGAGGTGGAACAGTTGGACGTGAAGACGACATTTTTGCATGGTGATTTGGAAGAGGAAATTTACATAGAGCGACCGAAAGATTTTGGAAGTCGAGGAAAAAGAATACATGGTTTGTAAGCTGAAGAAAAGCTTGTACGAGCTAAAGCAAGCGCCAAGGCAGTAGTATAAGAAGTTTGACTCGTTCATGGTGGGTCATGGGTATAAAATGACAGATGCAGATCCATGTGTATACATCCAGCAGTTCACTGAAGGTAACTTCATCATTTTATCATTTTATTGCTCTATGTTGGTGATATGTTGATTGCGGACCAAGATGCTGATTCACAAGTTGAAATCATATTTGTCAAAGTCCTTTGATATGAAAGACTTAGGATCAGCTAAGCAGATTTTGGGCATGGAGATTACTCGTGACAGGATGTCAAAGAAGTTGTGGTTGTCACAGTAGAGGTACGTTGAACGAGTACTTGAAAGGTTCAACATGCAAGGAGCTAAGACAGTGAGCTCACCTGTAGGTAATCAATTTAAGTTAAGCAGAAGGTTATGCCCAGATACTCAAGAAGAGAAGGACAAGATGACAGTATTCCCTACTCATCAGCTGTCGGTAGTTTTATGTATGTTGTGGTATGCACTCGCCCAGACATAGCACATGCAGTTGGTGTTGTTAGTAGATATCTATCTAACCCTGGTAAAGAGCATTAGGAAGCAGTCAAGTGGATACTCAGATATTAAAAGAGGCACTTCAAAGTTGTGCTTATATTTTGGTGGAGCAAAACCAATTTTAGAAGGTTTCACAAATGCAGACTTGGTAGGGGATCTTGATGCTAGAAAGTCCACTTCTGGTTACTTATTCACATTTTCAGTGGGAGCTGTTTCGTGGCAGTCCAAGTTACAGAAGTGTGTTTCCTTATCCACCACAAATGCTGAGTATCTTGCTGCAAATGAAGTGGGCAAGGAAATGATATGGATGCAGAAGTTTATCCAGAAGTTGGGTATGAGACAAGACAGTTATGTGGTGCATTGTGATAGTCAGAGTATCATTCATCTGGGTAAGAATTCAGTATATCACCCTCACACTATAAGCACGTTGACCTTCGTTAGCATTGGATTTGAGATGTAGTCAAAGAAGTTTTTTCAGTTGAGAAAGATCCACACCAACAAGAACACTTCTGATATGTGGACTAAAGTCGTTCCGCCGCATAAGCTGGAGTATTGCAGCAAGTCCACTGGGATGGACTTCAAGTAGAATTTGCTCATCGAATTAACCCGATTGGCCTGGAGGAGGAGATTGTAAAATATTCAGGCTTAACATCAAGTAATCCATAAATAATATTTTGGATTTCCATAAATATTGGGCTTTTACAGAACATGCTAGTGGTTCTAGATTCATCATCAAGTGCATAAACATGGATCAATGTGGAATATTCATGAAGGAAGTATGGAGATGCATGAATGGGCATTAATGAATGTATCTAGAGGTTTTCTCCTTGACCTATATAAGGAGATGTCTTTGCTTATTCCAACAACACATGGTGAGAAAATCATCTTCATCCAAGTAGAAAGAAAAGAGTGTACACTTCAAGTTGAGAGTGTTGAGTATTATAGTAGCAAAACAATTGTGAGAGAGTGTTTCCTTCAAGTGGTGTTCTTGAAATTGGACCTTTTGTACTCATTACTTTCATAGTGGATGTTCTTGTTGGCCCATGGACGTAGGCGCCTTGCCGAACCACGTTATATTTGGTGTTCTCTATCCCTTACTCTTTTATTTCCTTGCATATTTCAATTTTTGATTTGAGTTGGTATTTTCATTCTACTATTATCGATCCCATTTTTTCCCAACATGCCCTAAAACCCCTATTTCCCTATTCAAAGGGCAGTTTGAGTGATTCATGGCTTAAGGATTGTAGGGCATATACTGAGCAAGGGAACGGCGGGGTCTTACCGCCATGTTGTGCCTCATTATTGCAATCTCATTTTCCAACCTTTCATGCGCATTATAATGGCGGATGATATCAACTGGGTGAATAAGAATATATTACGCCTCAAGCAAAAGTTAGGAACCCTTAAAGCCAGGCCCCTTCGAGGATTGAAGATGTAGGAGCATGAGCTGAAAGCGGTAGTACCAGCATTGCTAGGGTAAAGAGCAAATAAATCAACATTATAGGTTGGCAAGTAAGTAATAGTCACTGAAACATTATAGGTTGGCAAGTAAGTAATAGTTTACTGTATCAATTGTGATACAGAGAAGGAGGGACGGCTGGCCGCAGGTGGTCACGGCGGTCTATGGCCCAAATCTCAGAAGCAAAAGACAGGAACTCTGGGAGGAACTTTATAGCATCAAGGAAAGGTGGAGCCTGCCATGGATGATAGGAGGCGATTTTAATATAGTCAGAAGCACTCACGAAAGAAGCGGAGGTATGGGTAATGGACGCGATTGTTCCAGGTTCAACCAGGTCATCTCCAACCTAAGTTTGATGGAAATCCCGGTCAATGATCGTAGATTTACGTGGTCTAATCGGAGAAGGGAACCTATTCTGGCTAAGTTAGACAGGATTCTCGTTTCCACGTACTGGGAAACTAGATTCCCTGGGGCTATGGCGCATTCGAGCATTCGAAATACTTCGGACCATATCCCAATCATCAATGGCACGGGAGAAGAAGGGAGGGAACGACATTATATCTTTCGGTTCGAAAAAATGTGGTTGACCGATTCGGAATGTCATGATTTGGTGAAGAAGTGTTGGGAAGGAGATGTGGGCGAGGTGGACCCGGCAACAAGGCTTGTTAAGAAATTGGGGTCACTTAGAAAGATCCTTAAAAGGTGGAATCGTGTAAAGTTTGGGAATGTGCTACAGCGGAAGGACTCCACTTTGAAGGAGATTGAGGATCTGGAAAAGAAAGAGGAAACGGACGGTCTAGATGACATCCAATTCGGGAGGCTAAAGAGCTGTCGGGAGGAGATCTTGGAGATTTATAACAGGGAAGAAATCATGTGGCGTCAAAGGTCAAGGATAAACTGGCTGATGGAAGGGGACTCTAACACAAAATTCTTTCACAAATGCGCTAGCATGCATCGGAGGAACAATTTCATTCACTCCTTACAGATTGACGGGAACCACATCGAGGACGAACGTCTTATTGAATCGCATATCCATGAAAGCTTCAAGGTACTATTTGGACATAGCCGGCAGAGTATGTGCGAGTCTTCGGAGGACCTTTGGAAACCGCTTATGCCGTTGGTTCAAGAATGGGTAACAGCTTTGCAAGACCCATTCACCATGGACGAGGTAAAGAGAGCGATATGGGGTATGGGCCAGGATAAGGTACCAGGACCAGATGGGTTTCCGGTATTTTTTTATAAGGAATTTTGGGAAATTCTGAAGATGGATATTATGGACATCATGAACGCTTTCTATGAAGGGACTCTGGACATTGGTAGGTTGAATTATGCCAATGTGTGTCTAATCCCAAAGAAGAAGGAGGCCACAGGGATTGGGGACTTCAGGCCGATCAGCTTGATCAATTGCTCGATTAAGATCATCACAAAAACTATGGTGAATAGGCTCAGAGCTCTAATAGGTGATCTCATTGAGGATTATCAGACTGGGTTTATTATGGGAAGGGACATCCTTGAAGGGGTGGCTTTCGTCCAGGAGGTGATCCAAGATTGTAAGAGACGCCACAAGTCAGGGTTTATGTTAAAATTAGACTTTGAGAAGGCTTATGACACAGTAGAGTGGAAATGCTTACTGGAAATCCTTAAAAGACAAGGGTTTGGGGACAGGTGGATTGGATGGATCAGGACCTGGTTAACTACGGCAAAGGTCATGGTGATGGTCAATGGGAAAATGGGTAAGGAAATCAGGTGTAGACGGGGTCTTAGGCAGGGGGACCCACTGTCACCATTGCTGTTCACCATGGTGGCAGACGGTTTGCATAAGATGCTTCAGTCATATAGAGAAAAGGGTCTCATTAATGGGTTAGGGATGAGGAGGGGGGTTTCCGCGGTGATGAACGTGCAGTATGCAGATGACACACTGATTTTCGGAGAATGTGACACTTTACAAGCAACCCTCCTCAAATGGGGTCTATATCTTTACGAAGAGTGGTCGGGGTTGAAAGTGAACTTCCATAAAAGTTCCATAACTTTATTGGGAGATACGGGGGAGTCGGGGGGCGAAGTGGCAAACATCCTAAACTGCTTGATTAAACCACTGCCGATTAAATACTTGGGCCTTCCGATTGGGGCTACCAAGCCGTCAAGGGAAGATTGGAACCAGCTTATCGACAGGATAACGGTTAGGTTAGACGGATGGAAGGGTAAGATGCTGTCTTTCGGAGGTAGGCTAGTGCTTCTTAACTCAGTCATTAGTGCCATCCCCCTGTATTTCATGTCATTCTTCGAGATTCCTATATGGGTAATCAGTAAAATTGACAGGCTAAGAAGACGATTTCTCTGGCACGGATCGGGTACCGAGGGGAGAGGGTACTCGCTAGTGAAATGGGGGGTGGTCTGTAGAGAAAAAGAATTTGGTGGATTGGGGGTTCTAAACTTGAGACAAATGAATCAAGCTCTACTTGGCAAATGGTGGTGGGAGCTTAGAGTTAAGTCTAAGGATAAATGGGCTACCCTGATTGAGAAGACATACATCAGGAAAGGATGCGTGCATAGGAAACCAAAGAATGTGGCATCTATGTCCGGGTTCTGGAAAGGGATTTTGCGTACTAGGGATATTTTCCTGACTGGGGCTACTTTCGCGATTGGGAAGGGGAATACTATCTGCTTCTGGAAAGACAGGTGGTGCGGCCCAATTACTTTAAAAAGGAGATTTCCAGAAATTTATAAAATGGCAAGGGATAAAAACGATTGGGTAGCTACAAACTGGCGAAATGGGGAATGGAGACCGAGATTTACGGGTAGACTGAACGCAGCATCTAGAAGGCAAAAAGCGGGTCTTATCCGTTTTTTACAGAATTGGAAGCCGATGGATGAGGATGTTGAGGACAGGATCAACGGGGTGGGAGGGATAGGAGGTGGATATTCGGTCAAATCGACTTATAATTGGTTAAATGACGGGGGGGTGCGGACAAACGATCCGATCTGGAGAGTAAGAGTTCCTTTAAAAGTAAAATTATTCAATTGGATGGCTAGCAGGAAGGTTATTCTGACGCGGGACAATTTGGCCAAGCGAAAGTGGCAGGGGCCAGAAATATGCGTTATGTGCAGGATGGATTGCGAGACGGTGGATCACCTTCTAATCAAGTGTCAGTATGCTAGGGAACTTTGGGGAGACCTTATGCTTAGACTCCATATTAGGGGGGACGCTCCGGAAACGATTAACAATGTTTGGGGAGACTGGCGAGACTCATACGTACGTAAGGACCAAAGATTAATTTGGGAAATCGGGGGAGCGGCAATTTGTTGGGGAATCTGGTTAGAAAGAAATAATGGAATATTCAGACCATCTCACAAACACAGCATGCATCATCAACTTCTACCTACTATTGTTGCTAATATTATATTCTGGTCGAAAACGGCAGGTCCTGAAGCTTCAAAGAAGGTCAAAGAACTGTACGCTGAGATCAGTACATCTACTGACGAAGCGGAATCACAAGAGGAAGGGGGCAATCCAGCTGCGGAGGGGGGAAGACCGGCAGCAGAGTGATCGGCGACCGAGCAGGAGGTTTCGACGTGTCTTTTTTGGGATGTTCCGATATTAGGAACTTTTTGTAAAATCTGTAATGATTTCATCTTTTGAAATTGGGAAATCTTATGTATGGGTTGGGTACTCTTTTTGGGCTGGGGAATGAGTATCATGGCTCTTTGTTAGGACGCATGAATATCATATCTCCGATTGGTTGTTTGTGTAATTAAAATCTCTTTAATGAAGCGCGGGGGACTAGTTCCCACCGTTTTCAATCAAAAAAAATAGTCACTGAACCATTATAGTACATTCCCATCTTCAATTGATACACTAGTTAGATTTTTTCTCTCTCTTCATATATCAAAAGATATCTAGTTAGTGTATCAATTGAAGAAGGGAAGTCCTTGGCAAAAAAAAATTTGAAGATGGGATGTTACTAGGAATGGGAAAGAAATTCTGAACTTTTAAAAAATGAATGTGCATGAACTTTTGTTGATTAAGGAAATATTCTAACCTTTTAAAAATATCCATGCATGAACTTAGATTAGCAAGTTACATTAAGGAAAGAGATTATCAATAAGATGTTGTTTTTAAAGGAATTTTTAGGACATTATAGCTAATTTGTTAAATTTAGAGTAATTAAAATGGTAGGAAACTAGATTGCATAAACTGGCAAGCGAATTAAGTAAAGTAGTAAGGAGTTAATGAATGCATTAATATTCACTAAATAAATGCTGCATGGAAAAGGAATTTGTAAGTTTACCAGCTGAGTGAGAAAGATGAATGCATGAACTTTAGTTGTAAACAGAGATTCATGGCACAAAATTAAATGAATTTTAGTGAAATTTATAAAAGTTGTGGTTATATCTATATTAGTAATATACACGTGCAATGGACGTATTAATTTTTTAAAAAAATTAAAGTAAAAATTCAGATTTATACATGTGATGAATGCCTTAATAAATATAAGTATATATTTTTAAAAGTAAATGTGAAGAGTATAATGGGAGAGTTGGAGTTTCACGTGCATTGCACGTTAGGTAGTTTTACAATTCCAACTCTTCCATTATAAAAGTTATTATATATTATATTATAGGTAGATAGATAGATAGATAGATAATAATT
The DNA here is from genome assembly GCA_017893485.1 of Hemerocallis citrina. Lineage (NCBI taxonomy): Eukaryota > Viridiplantae > Streptophyta > Magnoliopsida > Asparagales > Asphodelaceae > Hemerocallis > Hemerocallis citrina. The sequence goes on along the minus strand of CM030363.1, from coordinate 8,207,015 downwards.
TACACGTGTGATGCACATTTAATATATTAAAAAAAATTAAAGTAAAAAATCTTACGTAGTGAGGACTCGAACCTAAGACCTCATTCATATTAGTTATGCACGTGCAATACACGCGTTGATAGATTTACAAATGACACTATGGGCTTCTCCCATTATAATATTAGAGATTATAGATTAGAGCATCCAGAGTCGTGATTGTCAAAAAATAACTAAATGCATACTTACATATAACATTTTTAACTTTTGTTGCAGTCGTACAATGCTATTTTATAACAATTTAAGATTTAAAAAAATACAAGACGGACTTTGTAGTTGCGTCCTAGGGCGAAATGAATTATTTAAATAATTTTTTATTGTTAGTTAGACGGAAGTTGAAGTTGCGTCAAAAGAAGAAAAAAAAAGGGCGGGCGGGCGGGGGGGGGGGGGGGGGGGGGGGGGGGGGGTTGAAAACATCAGACGGACTTCGAAGATCCGTCCCACATTTTAGAAAAAAAAATGTGAGAGGTATAACCCATATCTAAACACATTTGTAATTTAATTTTTTTTGGAGGGACGGACTTTGAAGTTGCATCGGAGAATTAAAAAATATTCTTTTTAGTGGGACGGATCTTCAAGATCCGTCCTTTATATTATGCATTTCTCTTATATCTTCTGTCATTTATAGCAATCTACTGTTGCGTTTTTGGCAAAAAATGCATAAATAGCACTTCAGCGAGTCGTTTGCTATAAAATGCATTTAATGGATAAATAGCACACGGCTGTAGATGCTCTCGTGATTAAGAGCATCCACAATCGTGATTGTCAAAATTTGACTAAATGCATATTTACATGTAGCATTTTTAGCTTTAGTTGCAGTCGTACAATGCTATTTTATAGCAATTTAAGATATAAAAAAAATACAAGACAAACTTTGTAGTTGCGTCCTATGGCGAAATGAATTATTTAAATAATTTTTTATTGTTAGACGGAAGTTGAAGTTGCGTCGAAAGGGAAAAAAAAGGTTGAAAACGTCAGACGGACTTCGAAGATCTCTCCCATGTTTTTAAAATAATTTTTAGCAATTTTTATTAATTTAAAACATTTTTAAAGTGGAAAAAAATTTTGTGGGTCCCTCCTTGGACGGATCTTCAAAATCCATCCAAGAGGTATAACCCATATCTGAACACATCTGTAATTCAATTTTTTTTTTAAGAATTTTTTATTTTTTTTAATCACGACCGACGAAACTACAAGTTCTGTCCGAGGGGAACCTTTTTTTTTGTTTTTCATTACGAAAAATTAAATTTTTTTTTGAGGGACGGACTTTGAAGTTGCGTCGGAGAATTAAAAAAAAAAAAATTTGTGGGACGGATCTTGAAGATATCTTGAAGATCCATCCTTTATATTATGCATTTCTCTTGTATCTTATCTCATTTTTATAGAAATCTATTATTACTTTTTTTTGGCAAAAAATTCATAAATAGCAAACGATTGCAGCGAGTCGTCATTTAATGGATAAATAGCACACGACTGTGGATGCTCTTAGAGATATATAAATGCATGTTTGCCGTGAGTGGGTAATTTAATTTAATTTAAATATTTAATTAATTATTTAGTTACTTTTTTAAAATTAAAGAACTCGTTCATGAAAGGAAAAAAAATATGAGAAGAGGTTCATGCCACAATCCTAGCAATTCTTCTACCAAATTAATTTTTTTCATAAAAAAATCCCAATTTTGGGCATTTATTAGGGGTGGACAACTATTATCCGAACCGACCAATCCGAACCAATCTAAGCTTAACCAACCGGTTTTTAACCGAACCAATTGGGGGTTTGGGTTGGTCCGGTTCTTGATCTTCAAAAACCAACTGGACCGGTTCGGTTGTTAGATGAGGCTTTCAAATAACCGATGAAACCGATCCGGCCGTACCTCTATGCATATGTCCATAAAAAATATAGTTCTCCTTTAATTTCTTGAATATACAAATAGTCATTTCTCATTTTCTTGGAGATACAAATGGTCTTCTTTAATTTTTTTAATACAAACCGAGCAGTTGTTCTACCTATGTTTTGATTCTCCATAATCATGTGTGTTATTTTGTTAAGAAAGGCTTGATTTACAGTGTGGCCCAGCTTAATAGAATCATGAAGTTGATGTAATATTTAATAGTTACTTTAATCAAGTCAAGAAGAAATTGTTTTCTAAATCTTTTATTATTGTATCTGAAATTCAATTAGCTATGGTTATTGATGTTTCTTTTATGATAATAAACTAAGATTACAGAAGTATTTTATGATAATAAACTATGATTACAGAAGTATGCAAGTGAAAAAGCAGTTTATCTCACCCATTTAAACGTCATTATCTCAAACAATTAATGCAAATTTCATTAACAACTTCGGGTTTTATTTCATTTTAAATTCATTTCTGAATAACAAATAGCAGGTTGTTTCTTAAGTTAGATTGAAGTTGATCTTTTAAATTTCAACAAAATTATGAATAATGTTGAAGGTGAAAAGTAACACGCCAAACCGACCATCCAATCCAATCCAAACCAAGCTTAATCGGCTCGGATGGAAACCGATCCAATTAAGATTCGGATTGGTTGCGGATGAAAAAATTAAAAAACCGATCATCTTCTTTGGATTGGTGGTGGATGGTCCATATTAGGTCGGATACCGACCGATGCCCACCCCTAGCATTTATTGACTCATTTAATTAACAAAACATCCCACAAATTTTAATAAACTACTCCGGACTTGTACTTACATTACACAAAACCTACAGTGAACCATTTTTTTTCCTTTTACATAAACCGTTGGGTTAAAAATCAACCGGTTTTTCATAATAAGTATTAAACGAAACAACACAAGAAAAGAGGATGAAAGATGGTTATGGAGTGGGGGCACGATTCTGAAAGATTCTAGGGAATGGAACCTTGAATCTGGTGGGTCATTCACGGTGGCATCCATGTATCGTCAGCTGAATGATGGGGAAGTGAGGTGTCTAGAGGCGAACATTATCTGAAAATCAAAAGCTCCATGTAAAGTTAAAGCATTCTTGTGGCTAGTTATGAACAATGTTATTCTATCAAGGATGAACCTTACAAAACGAAACCTGCAGATCGACAATGCGTGTCCAAGATGTAACCAAGGAGAGGGGGATGTAAATCATATTTTTTTGGAGTGCGAAGTTAGTTTGGGAAATAATGGTCCTGAGTTTCGGTATGGTGGAAATTCCAAGTCGGGTAGAGGACTTTTGGGGTAGCTGGAGATCTAAAAGGATTAGAACGGAGTGTAGGGATATGTGGGATATCACGGTTGCAGCTAGTGTGTGGACCCTATGGCTAGACAGAAATAATTTTTGCTTCCGTGATACTAGATGTAGTTTTAAAATGATGTTTTATAAATCTCTGAGTCTTATTAATGCATGGGCAGGTAAGTTCGGGGTCAGGAGGAAGCTACAACCAGATCTGCATGACTAAAGAGGGAAGGGAAGCCTATGGATTCGTCTTTGGGGACAGATCGGTTTATCTTTTTACACTGCTCTATGCATTATGTTGTTGTCTTTTTTTTTCGCATTGATGTTATTTTGATTCTAGATGGGATATGGATCTAGAGTGAACTTTATGAATCTGCAATATTTTGATTGGACTAGGTTTCTTTAAAATCTCATTAATGAAATAGGTGACTGTTTGGTCACTTTTACTTCAAAAAAAAAACAAAAAAGAGGGAAGGGGGGGGGGGGGGGTTATCTTTATTCTTAAAAAAACACAGGAAAATAGATACAAACGAGTTTGATACAATCTTATAAGTCTAATGTTCAAAAGTGCGATCGTAAAGATTGTGTGACTCTCTGGATTATACATATACGAATTTTCATACAATCTGCACCAATCTAACCAGCATTGAACCAATTTCGATCCTGATAGTATTACATCTTCAACTACCAGCTGTTAGAGTCAATTTACACGCTCAGCTACTTATTTTTGCACGTGTAATAGCATCTCATGATAAAGTTTTTAATTTGGTTTTGGTTACATAAATTAGCTGCAGAATTGATACCAGCTCCCAGCTACCACTCCATCTATTTATTTACTTACATTCACCTTCAGGATTGCATTCCTTTATTGTTGATGGCCAAATTTGACCAGTACTCCCCAATTTATAACTTGTGTCCTGTGAAATTGGTCGAGAGAAATTGTACATGTATTCTAAAACGCCTCTTCAGATAGAGAGTCATTTTTTTTTATAGGCCAAAGAAACAAGATAAATATCAAACAAATTATGGGCCGAGACCTGGACAATACGCAGCCTATTTTTTTTGTAGGCCAAGAAAATGAGATCAAATATCAAACAAATTGTGGGCCGAGACCTGGACAATACGCGGTTGCTCTGATACCATATGAAAATCTCTGCCACTAAGCTAAAACTTCGAAGTTGTACAAGGGTTGAGGAAAATTGCACTTGTATTCTAACATGTCTCGTAAACACTTGTAGTTTACACAAAATATTCGATATTTCTTACAACATTTTACATATTATTTACTTACCGTAGAAAAATACTGCTTTGCAGTAGAAGAAGAAATATACTAAAAATCACGATCCTCATTAGCGTTGTTCTGCTTGAGCTTAGAAAGATAAAATCAATACTAAACTCTCAATTCTTATCACAACTTCGAAGTTTTGGTTTACAAGAAGTCTTTCAAAATAAGAATCAAAGCAGTACATTGTTCAAAAAACCATCATATTGAAAATTCTAAGCAGTGCATAATTCTTAGCGGTAGTAAAATAGGGTTAAAATGAAAAGGTTACAAGCAAATTTACAAAAGGAAGTAAACGGCATTAACCGTCAAGAACTCTGTTACTGTCGCAGTAACTTAATTATCTCAGCACGCGTAAAACTCCACAATCTCTTCAAGTGATTCTGGTTTCGGTTCCGCGTTTTCAAGCATCCAAAGCAGATGCTCGAAAAGCACCACCTCACACCCCACCACCAACGGCTCATTGGCCCCACAACCGCTTCCGGAGGCCTCTAGGAGGTTCCGGAAGACCGGATGCTCAACTAGGTCCGAGCGTACTAAATACCTCCTCCGTGACTTGCCTACGTAGACCGGATGGTGCCCCGATGGCACCTCATCCCCGTGGAACGACGCAGAATGTCGCCACATGTCATCCTCTGCCTGACTGTTACATGTCTGAGTGATGCGGTTGGACGAGTGCCAACGCTTGATCATGCATTTGAGTTTCCCTAGCTTGCCGTTGCCACTTTTCCCCATTGATTTGATTGAGAGAGAGAGAGAGAGAGAGAGAGAGAGAGAGAAATGTGTTGAGTTTGAGTTGGGCTTGTGGGCAAACGGGGAGAGGGTTTGGGGGGTTCTTAAGGGGAAAATAGGAGGGGATCCACATGAGAGATTCCAGTTTTTCGGTTGACTAGTTTAATAACGTGGTTGCCACTTGGCTTGGCTTGTTTGTCGTCGTCTTCTTTCTGTGGGTTTAGCGTGCACATAGTAAGAACCAAACTGGGTATTTCGTTATGTAGTATTTGCGTACAAAGCTTTATACTGAGAAATACATATATTTTTTGATGAAAACGGATAGAGTCTCTCGACTCCAGCCACACCAAAATGAATATATATAAATAAATCAAAAGTAATAAACAGGACTAAGCTTACAAGAAGTAAACCCCTCATTAGACTCATAATTACAAACGAAAAGAAATAGTAAATAGACCAAGGAGACAATAAACAAGAAACCACTCCAGGATAAGGGGAGGGGCACTGCTAGGGGCTGCCACGGGACGCCTAAGTTGCGGCGAGCGAAGTAGAAAGCATGCAGGGCAGTGAAGCCAACAAACATTGCAGACCACCGCATGACGATACATATATTACATGTGCTAATAAATTGTAGAAAATACAATAGAGGAAGTCGAGTTTGGTTGATCAAGTCCAACTTGATCGTATCAAATTTATTTTTTTTCTTTCCCTCGAATGGTTTTCAGTCTCCGTTATATGTGTCAAAACTGCATCGGTCAAGTCTTTCTCATTCAATCTTCAATTATGACAACCTCTACTTTCTTCATTATGCATTCATGTCTCAACAAAGAAAACATCTGCTTTGTTTGTCTGTGAGATAGCCCCAGACCAGCTCATTCAACTGCACCATTCTGACAAATTAATGCTTTGAAAAGTGTGCAGGCACAGGACAACCACCTGTCTCTTACCCAGCGAATGGCACAGTCGAGTCTAGGATGGGTGAATCATGGGTCAAAAGGACCAGCAGCATTATGCAGCCAACCACTGCATGCTCTCTTGTTGGAGCATATGATTGCTATAAGAGAGTCGTCGGATCTCGTCAAAAATAGTGCCTCCTGCATGATTCCTCGATTTTCAGAAAGATTCCTCGATTAACAAATCTGATCTCGAACCTAACACTGTCTTTTATCCATCCCATACCCTTTATGATCTAAGTTACAACGCGCAATAGTGATTAGGCATATAACTTAGCGAGTCCAGCTCAACTAATTAAGCATATATGATCAACTTTTTGTAAGGGTTTTTATCTACAAAGCAAATTTGATTCTCTGTCTTTTGCTTTGTTGTTAAATTCAATTAGAGTTATTTTTTTTATATTAAAAGATAACTTAGTCATCGCTTCAATTAGAGTTGTTGGATAAGCTTGACTGTCATCTGAAACATGTTATTCCAAAATTCGACTTGGAATAACATATGTGAAACATGCATAGTTTCATATATCAAATGCATCGGTTGTATCAGTTACAAACTCACTTGTTAACCAACGATACCGCCCATGTAGATCTAACAAGTGAAACCCTAACATGGTTTGTTTTGACAAGAAATGAGTTGTATATTATAGGTAGTCGATGATGGCCAACACAAAAATAGTCGGATTTTTATATAAAATGAATAGCATGTATTAATCTAACAAGGAAGGTGACCCGCAATAGAGTTAAATGAAGCAAAAATATTTATATAACAAGCCCAAAAAAATTTGAGACGAAGAATTTGTTATTGTTGTTGCTGTTATGAAGAGGTTGGTGAAGATGATCGAAATTCCACACCATTTGGCTTCTTATAAATTTTGACATAAATCAAGGATACCAACCTAATTAACAATAAAAGAAAATTCTGAAAGTTGTCTTTAGTTTAGTTATGCCCAGATAAACTAATAACCCAATAATTCTTCTCAACCTCCTATTGGTTTTTTTAGCTTTATACCACAGTATATATAATGTATCAACTAAGTGAGTAGGAGTTGAAGTTAGGGCTTGCCAAAATTAAATAAAATGTACATGTTTGTCATCTTGTAGAATTTGATTCTTAAAAAGGACATATCAACATAACCAATCATGGGGAAAGTTATTTTATATTAATTTGTATAGTTGGTAAGCTTAATAGAACATTAGGTTGGATTAGGAGTATGGCATCTAGATACAGTGTATGTTTGTTGAATGTGGCTAATCGAGCAATTAAAACACTATTCAAATCTAATAAGTAGTCATATATATATATATATATATATATATATATGGAAAATTAACACATTGATTCAATATAGATTATATATACTAGTAGTTTACACGTGCGATGCACGTTTTAATAAATATAGTTTTTTAAAATAAAAGTTTAGACGTAGTCTTGATTTGAACCTAAGATCTCCTTTATAATAGTTATGCACGTGTGTTACACGGGTTGGTAGATTGACAAAATATTTACAAATGACACTAAGGCCTTCTCCCATTATAATATTAGAGATGAAAGATGGTTGGATTTAGAATAAGAAAGAAGAATGAGGACTAATTAATGATTTCTAGTTTATATTAATAGTCTTCATAGTTTATAGTCAAGAAGTTCGGTTTGTAACCTAAGATTATATAATCAATGAAAACAATGTGTTTAGAAAAATCTTTGTGTTGTTAGTACAGATGGTTAAAGGTTTGAGATCATTCTACACAACCCTTTGTACACACACACACCCCACACAAGTAGTATTTTAGAAACATAACTTTTTTTTTTCCTTTCTTTTAATAATAAGGTGACTAACGGGTCACCGATTTTATTAATGAAGAGTTAACGAAACTACAAGAGAGCATGAATCTCAAGAATATATCTCAATACACCAAAAATTCAGCATAAAGGAAAACCTACTACACAACTAAGATCCATCAATAAAAAGGTCTACTACAACCTCACTACTAGGATAAATAAATATAATCCATCTGACACTAGGAATGGCTGCAGAAATCTTCCTGAAGTCCCTCCTCGAGCTAGACAGCTGCAACTGAGCTGAACTACTCCATATCATTCATAAGAAGTCTCTTCCTATCCCTTGTTTGGCCTGCTCAAAAATTAATAAGAGCAAAAATTTTATGCATCGAGACAAAAAATCATTTTGATTGCAAAAACAAGAATCATTCCGGTCTAGCCATATACTTCACATGGTCGCAGCCACGGAGATATCTCACACTATTCAATACTCCCTCTTAGTTTCTATTGCCCTCCAAAGGCCTCATACGCCGGTGGTTCTAATGGGGCACTCAACTAGTCCAAACCCCAAACACACTACCCTCCCAGCTAACCTAGCTTTAAGGTAAATGAATAAGATAGTTGTGTCCTCATATCCTAGGTTAGAAACATAACTTCTAGTTAGGACATAACTTTCAGCAACTTTATATTTGTTCTTAATTTAGTGAAGCAATCCAATACAAAAGAGTACAGTTGTAAAAGGTAAGGGTGTAGGATGGCAAGAAGACAGCCTGAAACCAAACTTTTGGTTGGGATGTCTTTTGTGGGTAAACTACAGCAAGCTGGATAATGGAAGACATCAAGTGCTTATGCCATGCTGTTTAATTGCAAAATTTGTGGGCCAAATCATTATTGAGTTATGTTATAAAGTGATGAGTAAATCACCCTAGGGGCTAGAAGGGTGAATAGTTAGGTTGTGCGAAAATTAAAATTAAAATTTAAAAATTAAATGTGTAAAGTAAAGAGATAGAATTAAAGAAAGTAAACAGAGGATATAAGTGGTTCGGCTTCCAAGGTCTACTCCACTACCTGAACTTACAGCAATTCAACGCCGCAGGCGTTCCACGATACTCAAATCTCGTACAGTTAATTCTTGATATGTAGGCCGAGATTCATATTACAACCACGGAACTTGTATACTTTTTTTTTTATGGTGAGGATAGAGTCGAAAGACTCCAGCCCAATAAATATATTAAAAAGAATAAAGGTAATACAGACGAGCTCAATTTTATACGGAGTAAAACTGACTACAAGCAACCACAAAGGAAACGAAAAATACAAAATTCCACAAAAGTAAAGAAGCAGCAATGAGGCAAATTGCTACACAGACACGACAAAACAGAGAATCAAAAAGGCTAGAGCTACAATGATTAGTCAGTTTTACTCGGAATCAAAGCAGAGAATCAAAACACGGAACTTCTATACTTAAATTATGTAAACCGCCTCAATCCGAAGTGAAAAGAAAGTGAAAAAGCAATATCGACATCTTGACTAAGAAAACAATAAAAGTGCTCTTCTCGTTTGATCTTTGGCAAATGACAAGTTCTGAAGTATATGAGTCAAAAAATATAGAGAATACGCAATGGATTCAGCTCTATTCAGAGAGTTTCAGAATTATTCATTTTCACAAATATAAAAAGAAATACCAAATGTGAATCGGGGCAGGTTGCGGTTGACTACTTATTTGGGCAGTCAACTGCCATTTCCTCAACACCAAAGTCGACAGGAAATGACAGTCGACTGCCCCAATTTTAGCTAAATTGCAGTCGACTGTCAAATATAGTCAACTATTTTATGTGCAGTCAAGCAAACATTTCCCGGATTCAATATTTCAGTAAATCCACATTATATCATTTTCACAACTTGATCATTTGTCAAAGATACTTTCACATAATTATTCATCACAAATAAAGGAGTAAAAAATCTTGAACGCAGTGACTTCTTAAGGATCAATTGCATCTTCCTTCTTCATGAAACTTTCCCGATATTTGTGATCTTTTATATTTGCATGATTCTTTTCCCTTTGCTATGATTACAAAGATCTTGAGATTTATTTGAATTTCATTCTATATTAACCTATAAAGATCTTAGATATTAGACGCATGTGTATGCAAACTTAGGATCAACAATATCTAACTCATCAAGATTTAACCTCCAGCATTTGGTTTTGCCTACTAATTGCCAGCCTCCCATGCTAACCCTGTCTTATGTTCTGTATGGTACAACACTTTCCGAAGGACCTTTCTGCAGTATCGCAGGTGCGAACCTCTTCCCTTAGTTTATGTCGACCCAAGTGGAGTTTGTTCAAGTGACGCACTATATCTTCGACTTGTGTTGACCAAATTGGGTGCTGAAGAGGACCTTCAGAGCCATTCAGCTAATTACAGCGCACTATCCACAGTGGTTAGGACTGTCGGCGCAAAAGATTTTGCCATGAATGCCTCGTGACACCTTGTCTGCGATCACGACAATGGAAAACAACTTAGATGGTTGCTCATTCGGCATGGTTGCCAATTACTTAACAGTACATCAGTAGTTTGGCAAGCACCTCCAACAATGGTGTGCCTTGTTACTTTTTTTGGGAATCTGGGGGCAAAATTTTCTGGTGCACGAGGAGTGTACTGTAAAGTCCTAGTTGTGATCAACTTTTCTTGTAGAGATATATGCATACATCTTATGATATGTTATCCGCAAATGATACTTCCTGCAACATCTTTTCAGAGAGTTTCAAAATAGCTTGTTTCAGGGGGGGAAAAAACTCAGATCATGAATGCGGTAGGAACTCAATCCTGTGTTTACAAGTTTCTTATAACCCTCACTGTCATACAAAATCACTAATAGTACTATTGACTTTCTTACTTCCATATTATAGTTCACTTGTAATCCAACCTTCTGATTGTCTGAGTTTGTTATACAGTCTCGCTCTCAAAACCCTATTACATATATAATTTTGCTAGAAATGCCGGTCACTGCAAACGGGTCAGCCTCACACATCCAGATGTTAGCCTATCGGTTCTATCCGGGGCCGGGGGGACCGGCTGCAGATTACTCTACGACCACCATAGCTCTGTATGAGCTTTGTTATATGTGATCTTTTGTACGGCATGAATCAGAGGTAGACCATACTTTTCTTTCAAACAAACTGGTCATCTTCTCAGATCTATCGATATCTTCCCCTATAAACATAACATGTGCTCCAAGTACTTGCCACCTGTTTCTCCAACTCGTATCTCTATCCATCGATTTCATAGAATGAATCAGATCTAATGAGTTTTCGATCTAATGCATATATACTATATAACCAAATATCATCGAAATTCAGTTAAAAGAGTTTATCAAGGCAAAATCTTGATGATTCTCAGAATCATGAATGCATGTGATATTTCACTGTGTTGCGTACCTACTGACTAGTCTCTATCCCCCCCTCCCCGCTAATGACCAACGTTCATGTGCTAACACTATTTGCTTACAGTGTTGTTACATTTAAGTGCTTAACAAGCAATCAATTCTAACTGTTTCCCTGTTTAGTTATAATTAGTACATCATATCATGTGATCACACTACATTATTGGTGACAGTGTGAATTTGTTATGTGAGCTTTCGGTGTAATGCAGATTGGGATATGATCTTAATGTTTTTAAGTAGGATATAGTATTACTTAGAGCAGAAGAAATTTGGGGGTGAGTGCAGGAAAGTATGAAACTTAGAGAAGAGGTGATTGATAGTGCATGTGGGATGTTCTCTTCTCTTGCAATAGATGGGGATAGCTTAGAAGGACACTGCAGAAAACCCTAGAACATAGCTCCAAAATTGTGGTAGGAATTAACAATTTAAGTATTTATACGGCCCCACAGGAGGAGGGTTATTTTGTAGGCCGAGACCTGGACTGTATGTAGCAGCATGTATTTCCTTATCCGCAATGAATATTGTGTAGCCGGTTGAAGTCGTACCTGGGTTGACCTAAGACCCAACCAGTAGACCAAAACTCTTTAGTTATGGTAGGATTGAGGGTTTAGCATTCATATTCTATCAGAAATGTTATTAATTAGTCTTAGAAATTAGAGGAGATGTAATTGTGTCGGAATCACATGAGAGGAGAGTGGAAATTTAAAGCTAGTCGTGGGCCAGTTATCAACAATGGGCTTAAAGATGAATCTGACAACACGAAAGTGGGCCCATTGAATCAGCCAAACAATAAAAAGGTTCCTCAAAATAGGACACTGGGCCGTATATGGGCCCAATATTATAGACAGACAAAACAACTCTAATAGTTTTTGCGCAATGCACACAAGACTCAAATTTTTTATTGAGATTTAAGTAGATAATTATGGATTCAATTCTTTTGATAATATCGATTGAGTTCAAAAGAACTCCACCCAAAAAGGGACAAAATCATACAAACATGAACTGAAATTTTAATTACTTAGTTTAGATTTATCAGAAGACTAGATTTGTCCGTGGGCACGTGCCGCTCTTCAGAACGATACAGCATATAAAAAACCTTGTAAACAGTAAATCAACAATTATATAGCTCAAGTTTGAATAGTATGACAATAACTAGTTGTAGATAAAAATTCATGTTTTCATTAGTATATGTTGAAAATTAATTATAAATTGGGGTATAAAAATCCATGTTTCTATATATATAGAGAGAGAGAGAGATAGAGAGAGAGAGAGAGTATTAAATAAATAAAGGAGTTGTTTTGAGGGGATGTAAATTTGAGTTTTGGAGAAAAACTTTTGTGTGGGTGTGGGTGGGGGGGTGGGTGTGTGTGTGTGTGTGTGTGTGTGTGTGTGTGTGTGGGGGGGGGGGGGGGGGGGGGGGGGGGGGGGGGGGGGGGGGGGGGTTGTAATTTTGGGGAAATTGAAGGTGAGCCACTTGATAGGTTTCTTTATGTTTTATTATATAGATAATCATCATGAATACAAACAACCGATATTCTATGATAGTAGATAAAGATAAATAGAGATAAATATATTTCACTCATATTCCTACACAAACATTAGACAATCTAATCTGAACTCTGTATATAATCCCGTTCTATATACTAGTAATATACACGTGCAATGACGGATTAAATTAAAAAAAAAATAGAGTAAAAACTCGTATTTGCACGTGTAATGCATGTCTTCATAAATATGATTATATATTTTTTTGAGTAAATGTGAAAACTATAATGGGAGAGTTGGAGTTGCACGTGCATTGCACGTAAGTAGGTAGATTTACAACTCCAACTCTTCCATTATAATAGTTACTAGTAATTTTCACGTGCGATGCACGTTTTGATAAAAAGTTGGAGTTGAACGTGCGATACATGTGAGTCGGTAGTAATCAACATTTGTGGTGAATGCCTTAAACTTTGAAAAAATTGGAATTGAATGGGTACTGCACGCAATTTTTTAAATTTTTTGAAAGAAAAACCTTGAATTGTACGTAGTGATGTGTTACGAAATAGATTTGGAGTTGCACGTGCGACGTACGTATTTGCTTTGTGACAAAAAAATTTAAAAATTATTTGTTTGGTGAAGGAAAAAACTTTGATTTACACGCGTGATGCACGTGTTAATAAATAAAGTTGGAGTTACACGTGCAACGTATGTGTTTCATTTGTGACAAAAGAATATTAAAAAATTGTTTATTTGGTTACAAACTCAAAGTGACAAACTCTCCCATTAATAGTAGTAGATTATATATTATATTAAAGATAGACGGATAGATAGATAGATAATAATTTACACGGGTGAAGCACATTTAATCTATTTTTAAAAAATCAAAGTAAAATATTTGACGTAGTGAGAACTCGAACCTGAGACCTCCTTCATATTAGTTATGTACGTGCAATGCACACATTGATAAATTTACAAATGAGGGCCTGTTTGGTTGGAGTAGAATGGAGGGGAGGGGAAGGGAGGGGAAGAAATTTTTTTAAACATTTCTTGTTTGGTTCATTTTTTAGGAGGAAATGAGAGGGGAATGGAGGGGAGCAAAATTCCTCATGAGCCAATTTTGGCTCTCCTCCAATATAGGGGAGATTTGGAGGGGAGGGAAAGTGAGTCTAATTTTTTTTAAGTGATTGAACTAAATTGCACTTTTTAGATCTAAATCTCTAATCTAATTATTTCCCCACAGACAAAGAAAGAAAAAAAAACATTTAGAACAATAAAGAATACCAAGTTAGAATTAGAAACAGTAATGCATAAACTCTCCTAAATGTAAAATGGTATAAAAGTAATTTAATTATAAAAAAATTTCCCTCCTCTTATGAACCAAACAAGAAGATAATTATTTTCCCTCACCTCCCTTCCCTTCCCCTCCCCTCTTTGAACCAAACAGAAAATATGATTAAAATCTCTCCCCTCCCCTCCCCTCCTTGAACCAAACAGAAAATATGATTAAAATCCCTTCCCTCCCCTGAACCAAACAGGGGCCTTCTCCCATTATAATATTAGAGATTATATATTATAGTATAGACAAATAGATAGCAGTTTACACGTGTGATGAACATTTAATATATTAAAAAAATTAAAGTAAAATATCTGCCGTAGTTAGGACTCGAATCTGAAACCTCCTTCATATTAGTTATGCACGTACAATGCACGCGTTGGTAGATTTAAAAAATTACAAATGACACTAAGCCCTTCTCCCATTATAATATTAGAGATTAGAGATTAGAGATTAGAGATATGCCTCATTACTTGAAGAAGAAAAAAAAGAGACAATGTTATGCACGTACAAGATTGTAAAGCTCTACTCTTCTTAACTCTGATTGTTCTTTTTTTTATTTAAATTTTAATGTGACATCTTCACCGCTTCATTAATCAAAAATTAACAAAACAAGCAATACAAATAATTTACATCTATCTGTTCCTAAAAGGAAAATGAACAGTTACAAAGTACAACCTACAACCCTAATTAGTCTCTCTCCTAACTAAACTTGTAAACTAGGCATCTGCACCATGTTCTCAACTCTGATTGTTAGCTGCTCTCCTTTGGTCGATCACTAGCTTCTTTAATTGTTTCTCTTTTTTTTAATGTTATTCCTTAGAAAATTTTGAGATTTTGGTGGTAATATCTATTTTCTTTTACTCGAATATAACCAATCGCCATCAAAAAGTTACAAACATGATACGAACTCATGAACAATTTATAGTTCTTTGCAAAGCTTCACAAAGTACGGATCATGGCAGTGATTTTTGTACTTTGCAATTTGTATAATTTATAGAACTAAGATTACCTTAACATACACTATCTGATCTTTTATCTTGGCAATGTAACTCAAAATTTACCTATTAAACATCGATTGCTTTAAATTTACGGATAACTATATCTCTATCTCTACTACTATAATGGGAGAAGGCCTTAGTCCTTAACCCAACCCTTGCAACGCACGTGTTGGTAAATTTTTTTTTTTTCCCCTTTTCATTCCCACCCACCAAAAAAAATTCCTCCACGTGCAAATCACGTAATTTTTTTTCCCTTTTCATTCCCCCTCAAAAAAAAAATTTCCACGTGCAAAGCACGGATAACTATATGCTAATGTAAGGTTAGACGTACTATAATATTACGGTTGTATTCCATGTCAATGTTTTTACTAATTTGCAGTATTCATTCTATACATGTTTCCATGTTTTTGATCATGTCATTGGCATCAATTGCTTATCTTTTAATGGATTCATCAGATTGATTATTCTATGCAGGATAACTTGAAGAACAAAGTCAGGATTCAAGCAAATCCTCTAATGGCACTGATCAATCTCCCTTTTACAACACTCGCAATCCTCTTCTTCGATTGCTTCCAAGCCTCCATCATGCCCGAGGCATCTTTCCAATTCACACCATGATCACTGCCTCCGCTCCCATCCCCACGCATATTTCCCGGAAAGACTCAATCCTAAGTTCGACCCACTGCTAACCCAAGCAGAGGCATCCCCGAAAAACAATAAAAGTTCGCCGCCAAGATGGTACGGGTGAATTCGTCAAATATCCAAGACAGTAGTGGATAGCATCCCAGACAGAAACATGAGGTGGACAGTCATCAATATTGGGGCAGGGGTGTATAGAGAGAAGGTCAATATCAGCAAACATCAGCCATTCATCACCTTCCATGGCGACCCTGATGCAATGCCCATCAATAACATTCGATGACACAGCAGCGATAGGTGGTACTGCAAAACGCGCATCTGTATAGATAGAACCCGACTTCTTTGTGGCAAATTATATAATTTTTGAGGCAGTTCACATGAATAATTTAATCGAGTTTTCTTAATCATTCAAGTCTTCTTATATATTTAGGTTACAATGTGTATATGTTTGTTTCATTGGGATTAACAGAATAGCGCGCAAAAGCCAGTTTTCAACGGAACAGGAGGTCAAGCAGTGGCACTAAGAATATCAGGGGATAAAGCTGTGTTCTATAATAGCAAGCTCTTTGGATTTCAAGACACCCTCTACGATTATTCTGGGAGACATTTCTTCGAGGAGGGTTTCGTTGATTTCATCAT
Organism: Hemerocallis citrina; assembly: GCA_017893485.1. NCBI lineage: Eukaryota > Viridiplantae > Streptophyta > Magnoliopsida > Asparagales > Asphodelaceae > Hemerocallis > Hemerocallis citrina. Next base: position 8,190,488 of record CM030363.1, on the reverse strand, counting down.
TGGCAATGGCAAATCAATTTACTTGGTACATAAATATATGAGCACCCTCATAACTCTTTTTTTTTTATCGTTAAACGGTCGGTAAAAAACCTCCCGCGTTTCATTAAAGAGAATTTAACAAAACATACAAACAAAAATAAGGCTTATGAAGTTCAGATCCCAACAGGCTGGATTCTGAAACTCATACACCCCAACCAACAAACAAAAAATACAGCGAAATCTAGTCCTACTGATCGGCCGCCCCCGCATGAGCAAATTTCTCGTGCCAATTAGGGCTCACTCTCTCACTCAGTTCTCGTTTGTACACCATTTATCCTCTCCAACTATCATACGCTCTTCCTCGTCGCCCCCAGCAGTGACCCAAACAACAAGTGTAAACACCATATGAGAGACACCACGGGCACTCCACCAATCTGACAACTCCATGTCAAGATTGAGTCATCGTTCTCATCCCCTCGCTTCACCCTCGATGACTCCCGCAACTTCGCAACGCTGTTAGACGTCGCACTTGACCCCTGCGAGCCCTTTGATATGAAAGAAACCAACGGCACCCCCTCACTTTGACCAACCAAGATCAAAGTAGAGCCCAAACTATAAATTTGCCTGACAACAGTCACCCACACCAATTATGGCACATTTCCCTGTTAATTGTGAATCGGTTGTAATTTGGATATTATGGACGAATTTTGATTTGAATTTCAAAAATCTATTTGAAATTCAAATCTCCCCCCAACCACAAAGAATCATTTGGATATACGGAAATTCCTTTTGTGGAGGGAAAAACTTTTCTCCTCCACACCCCTCAAATCTAATTCAAATTTTAAATCTCCAATTCAAAATTCAAATCGATTTAAATTTTCCCCCAAATATAATTTTGAATTTCAAAACTCAATTTTGAAATTCAAAAATCAAATTTACCCCCCATCGGCAGCAACCTTCCCCCTTTGTCGTCGATCTCGATGGCCGACCAGCCACACCAACTCCGAAACCAACCAAATTCGACCAAATCTGAAACTAGCCATGCCAACTCGTCGGCGAAAGCCACCACCTACCCTCCATAACGATGCAAGCATCATTGCCAACTCCGACGAAGTCCACGACCGGCAACCAAGTCTTCCCAACCGCAGCCCGATGCAGCCTCGACGAGAGCGTTCACTCCAAGTAGCCTCCAGCGCTACCGACGAACACCCCCGTCGCACCCACCCCGACATCAGATGCCAACCCCTTCCGATCTGACCTCACCGGCAATCCACAACTCACAGTGTAGACCAACCGTACCCCCCCCCCCCCCCCCCCCCCCCCCCCCCCCCCCCCCCCCCCCCCCCCCCCCCCCCCCCCCCCCCCCCCCCCCCCCCCCCCCCCCCCCCCCCCCCCCCCCCCGCATGAACAACCGCCATATTGGTCACCCCAAGACATCTTCGCTCCCGCAACGCTCAACGGCATGCCCCACCATATTGCTCACCCTCATTACTTTTATAATAAACTTTTCAAAAATAATTTACTAAAGTTAATTCTAATTTTCTTTTATACACAAAATTGCACAATGGAGTCAGTGGTTGATGCGGGAACGACTCTGATAGCACGAGCAAGGATCCATACAGAGGGGCAAAATGGGTTTGTTTTTATTCGCTGCAGAATTATAGGTACCGGGAATGCATATTTAGGTCGAGCATGGAGGAAAAGCTCGAGGGTGGTCTTTGTTTACTCTAATATGGACTGGCTGGCCTTTGCTTACTCTAATATGGACTGGCTTGTAAATCCCCAAGGATGGAACGATTTTGGCATCCAAAAATGCCAAAAGTAAGTTTGCTCATATGTTTTCATCTATCAATTTCGGTCTTTTAGTTCCTTATATTTTGGTAGTTTTGTCTTAATTAATTGATTTTAATTTTGCTAATTTTTAAATTTCAATTATTTTCAATTCAGTAGTGTTCTATGGCGAATACATGTGTTTCAGGCCTGGGGTTATGATGGATAAGAAAGTACCATATGCCAAAGCGCTGACCAAAGAGGAGCTCAGGCCCTTTGTGGATGCAACTATCACCGATGAGAATTCATGGTTGCCTCCAACAGCCTTACTTGTAGAAGAGAGGCACGATTGCTAAAGATAGCTAAAGGAACTATAAGGTTTGTTCCGGGCAGCAGAAATCGGAAATCAGAGTGCGCACACGGAAAACATTTAAACCTGCCTATAGGAGAAATACTTGATGATTCCTTGTTACAAATGAGAGACAATATTGGTCCACCAGTGCAGAGCCCAGATTCAACTTAATTGAAGAGGGTAGAGGCGGCTGCCATCGCAACAGAGATGGATAAAAGAAACAAGATGGCAAGATAACTCGAGGGTGGTGTTCATTTATACTTTATATGGGCAATCTCATTAATCCCCAAGATGGAATGATTTTGGCTTTCCCGAACGCCAAAAGTATGTAACTGCATCCAATTCTATTTATCAAATTTTGTATCTTAATGTCTTTAGATCTTGGTAGTTTTTCTCTTAATTAACTAATTGTATATTTGTAAATTTTACCTTTTTATGTAGAAGTGTCTTCTATGGTGAATACAAGTGTGAGGCTGAACTGAATAAGCCAGTGTCCTATGCCAAAGCACTAACAGAAGAGGAGGTGAAACCCTTTTTAAATGTGAGCTTTAGTGGAAATTCATGGTTTTCTCTAACCCCTATCCTTGTAGACGATAGGCTAGATAGTTAATTAGTACTACCTTGTGAAAGGGACAAAATGTAATTAAGGAATATGTTTTCTCATTCCCTTTTTCCAGTTTTACATCTTCTCCATATATCATAAGGTTCCATTTATCGATGTATATACAATTCTTTCAAAATCTTACAATATAAACTGCGATTTAAACACTTACATACCTGTTGTTTATGATTGCGGACATAATTACCTTCAGATAAGGCCTTTAAACCAATCTGAGATGGTCCTTGCAAGAACCCTAGTGTCGTTAAGGGATAAAGATTTCAAGCCTTGAGCAAGAGCATCTGCCGGGGTGTACTGATAACCCACTTGCCATTTTAAGTCCTGAATATGGTTGCACTTCAAATCAATCTTTTATGCGATGAAAAATTCAATAAGTAGATGGAATTTACGGGCACTAAAACTTGTTACCTGTACACATGGAGTAAGATGATTTCCTGACAAAATCTTCTTCTCCAGAGTGCCACCTAGTGACTCAACAGGAGGTCTTAAGAAGTCTTCAATAAGGTCTGTCTCATCAATGCCATCCGAACTAAATTTCACCTGAAAAATAAAATACGAAATTGACAGACTGCTGTAGTGTCAATTGTTTAAATCGCAATGAGAAAGATAAATTACCAGCAATGTATGAGGAACACTGTAGGACTTCTTGAAGAGTTCACGGTTTTCAGCGGGGGGCGGCTTGAATTCCGAGGTACCTTCAGTTACCTGGGAAAAAAAAGAACAACCCATTATATGATATTGTGCACACAATTTGACAGCATTAGGATACAGATCATACAGCTACTTGGTAAAAACCTGATTTAAGACCAATGGTAGCTGGTCAACAAAATTTGTCAACGATTCTACAGCTTCCTGATCAAATTCCTGTATCAATGTTCCAGCTGTATTTAGCAAGGTCTTCCATGCATCACCTAAAGAAGCCAAGCCCGTGGCATTTTGCGAACAGAATTCATATTTAGTTTATAGAAATAGAAGAATGACTCTTGCAAAGAAAGTTTGACAGAATAGAGATAAGTATCATCCAAGATTTAAGATGTTAAATCTCTTTCTACAGTAAACTTGATCAATATTCTCTACAAATTACTCAAAAAACCTCTTTAGAGCTTTATTGGTCTCAGAATGGTCAGCAAATTCTGAAATAGTGAAATCTGCCATGAACCAAGATGTTGATATTCAATTTATTATTAACTTACTAAAAAAGGTTACACAGTTAATTTTTCTGTGAGTGAGGCTAGCAGAACCAACTCTCTCCAAGCAATTCGCATAAAATTGTTAACATATAGTCTTCTTCTGTTGAATTAATAGAAATGGAATGAAAAAGAGATACAGATTGCTCGTGTGTAGGCGGGAAGTTTACAGAAAGTAAAAATATCTTATTTTTGTAACCAAATATAACAAACTGGATAAAGTTGTATACCTGAGGCATTTCTAGCCATGGAGTTTAATGGGTTGGCCTCTACAATAGGTCTACAGAAAGTAAAAATAGCTTACTTTTATAACCAAATATAACAAATTGGATGAAGTTGTATACCTGAGGCATTTCTAGCCACGGAGTAGAATGGGTTGGCCTCTACAATAGGCATCACTTGGCTAACAACAGGACCAAACTGTAGAAAGTACAAAAACAATGTATGAGATAAGATAGTTAGCAAGGGAGAAGATAATAGGACGGAGAGAGATTATTAAACTATTACAAAATATAGGATTACTTCATCTCAGCCAAAGGAGCTTGTGCTTTTTTCTCTTCTTTTCTCTTTTTTTTTTCTTTTTTTTTTATTTTTTTTACTACAATAAGGAACTCATTTTGTTGGTAGAGGAACTTGCTTACAGTGAGAGGAGTTTATTGGTCCAAAGCAGAGTTCGAAAACTCAGTTATGGGTTCAGTATCAACCTCATACTTCTGGCATTAGTTTCAGCATTCTCGTAAGTAATGGGTTTTCTAACTTGGTGTCTTGGTTTTTCTAGTATTGGTTTCTCAAAATTATAATTCATTGATTTTTTTTTTAAAGCTATTATATATAAACCTTAAAGCAAACACTAAATGTATATTTCGTGAAATTACAACAACAAATCACAATAATTGTGTTTAGTTTTCAACTTGATCAACACAATATACATTTTATTAAAATGTATTGTAATTGCAAGTTGTAAAATATACATGTTAAATTGTATAGAAAATACTAGAAAATTATTTCTATTGCAGAGTCTTCTTTGTGTAGTCTCTCTCACTCCCTCACTCTCTTGTTCATGTCCTCCCCATTAATCATTGATGGTGCTCATATCATAAGCTCATAGAATCTAGGGTTTCAATCGCTTATGATTGGAATTTTTTAAGTAATTTTGGTGGAAATTGGTCATGAAATCAAATGCAGAAGGGTCTCACACAAGGGGATCCTCTATCCCCACTCCTATTTATTTTGGTAGCGGATGGTCTCTCTGAAATGATTAGGAGGGGAAAATTAGCCGACATTATCAAGGGCTTGTAAGTGAAGGGTATGGCGGACTCGGTGACTATTTTACAGTACGCCAATGATACTTTAATGTTCGAAGCGGCTAAAAAGGAGGAAATTGTCGCGTAAGGGTGGTTATTAAATGCTTTGAAGCATGGGCCGGACTACGAGTTAACTTTCAGAAAAGTGGCATCGTCGCTTTTGGAGACCAGCTGTCCATTCCGATCGGAGAAAGAACTTTTTAGGCTGCGAGATTACTCAGTTTCCACTTACGTATTTGGGAGTTCCAATCAGATCCGGGAGTCTGCGTAGGGAGGACTGGATGCCGCTAGTGGAGAAAGTTGAAAGGAGACTGACCAGTTGGAAAGGACGTTTCTTGTCACTAGGAGGTAGGATCACGTTGATCAATTCAGTTCTAAGCTGCTTACCGACGTATATTATGTCGATTTCTGAGCTACCAAAATGGGTGATTCGCAGAATCGATAGATGTAGGAAAAAGTTGTTGTGGAAAGGTGCTAATGAGGAGGATAAAGGTCTGAACCTGGTCAATTGGAGAAGGGTTTGTAAGAAAAGAGAATTCGGAGGATTAGGGATTCTAGACCTAAGGATATGAATAATGCTCTGATGGGCAAATGGTAGTGGAAGTTGCACAGGAAGCGCAAATTATGGTGGTACATTTCCTTCGCCCAATATCGGATACGGAAGAGATTTAGATTCGGGGGAAGAAGCAAATAGAGTAAAGACTCCTATTTATAGAAAGGGGTAGCGAAAGTGGGAGATATCTTTCATGCCAATACGGTTTGCGAGGTGGGTAGTGGTAAGGATACCAGATTCTGGAAAGATAAATGGTGCGGGAATAATACCCTGCAAGCGTTATTTCCAGTTGTTGCTAGGAAAGTTATCGGTTTGGACATCTCAGTAGCAGACGTGATGAAGAATAGGACAGTTAAGATTACATTTAAGAACTCACCTTCCCAAGCTTGCACTGAACAGTTTGAACAGCTTATAGTGTTCCTTAGAGATAAGGATCTGCATTTGGGTGAGACATAGGGCTTAAGGAGGTGGACCTTAGAGTACAATAATAACTTCACTACCAGACCGATGTATAACTGGCTTAATGATGGAGGGATTCGATGCGGGGAGGCAATTACAATTTGGAGAACCAATGTGCCTTTAAGGGTGAAGGCTTTCATGTGGCTGGTTCTGAATGACGCGATTTTATCCAGGAGTAATTTAAATAAGCGCAACATTCCGGTGGTTTTAACGTGCTCGCGATGCATGAGTGACGACGAAGACACTAACCATATCTTATTTAGATGCCCTAAAGTTAGGTTAGCTTGGGAGATAGTGTGTTTAGGTTTTGGTGTTTTGGACATTCCTAACTCTACGACAGAGATATGGAATAAAGGGGTGGGGAGCCTAGTTCGAAAAGAAAATAGATTAGGGTGGGATATATCTGTTGCTGCTACTATGTGGGGCCTGTGACTAGACTGGAATGACTCATGCTTCCGTAATATTAATAATAGATTCTAGGTGATCATGCATAATATTTTTTCATTCATTTCTGAATGGGCTGGTCAAGATGGAATGAGGAAGAGGCTTCGCAGAGAGGAGCCGCAGAGTTCAGGAGGGACTGGTCTGGAGTTTTAAATGTAACTATTATATATGTAATTTTTCCCAGGATTTCTAGTATTTAGTCTCCGTATTTTGTAGGAGGGGTTCGATGTAACTCCTTGTTATGATGTATTTTGCTATGTTGTACTTTGTTTCATTAACTTTTCATTAATGACGCGGTGACGTGGTCACCTTCTATTTCAAAAAAAAATAAAATTGGTGGCAAGTAGGGTACCCTTAAAACCACACAACCTGGGAGTACTATATCACTTTCAGCAGAAATTTAAACCATGATTCAAAGCAAGGCATAATACAAATTGAATTTACTCATTATTCAAAAGAAAAATGTATCACAAATAACTTCAATGTCCAAGATGGAAGGCCGCGTGTTAAATATGTGAAGAGAATGCATAGAAATTAAATATATTTTGATAATATTGAACAAAAACAATGATGAAATTTGCCTTCTGCGCAGAGAAAGGAAATCCTCTTTCATGATATTTCAAGTCTATTTTAATACCACTACAGGTATTTATCATGTTCCGTATTAGCAAGCAAGATAAAACCACATGCATGGCAAAAGGAAATATACTAGGAAGTTACATGGTTTTGTTTCTCTGTCAAAATGGCCCAAACTGAAAACCCATATATTATAATCCAATGATTCAATCATAATAAGAGTGATAGAATGTACCGTGACTACCGTCCACATACTAAGAGTCCCCACAGCAAATAACATGGTACATAAGTTTAAATCAAGAATGTGGATAACTAGGAATATTACTGTAGAATTCAGCAGCTACATTAATGTCAAACTACTTCTAATAATAATGGATACTAATTTGACGTTACATTTTCCAAGTCAAGATTAAAACCTGAAATGCATGAATAAGAATGCAAATGGATTTGATGAATAAATGTGGTTTTTAAAATAAATTGTTGTCAATTAATTATAGTATTTAGCTGCTTATAGTTTTTAAAATAAACTGAAGTTGAAAATTCCAGTTTCTTATAGTATTTAGCTGCTTGTGATCTTATCGGTTGAAATATCATTGAATAATGTGGTAACTCGTGTACAAGTTTCAGCAACTAATACAACTGGTAAATACAACATGGAAAGGTGATGTCTAAACTCCTATCAGCACTAGCACTGCTACATGAGAACATCATCGAGTTATCAAGATGTGAAAGTCTAGATAGATTTTTCCCATTGAGACGATGTTTGCACAGTTGAGTTATGAAGGTGATCCCTTGTGGCATAAAATTTGAACGCCAAAAACTAAATGCAATTGTTATGTTAGATGTGAGATATTAGTTTAGTCTCATATCGAATAATGTATTAGTTTAGTATTTCATTCTCTCCTATACATAGGAAACATTGTACTCAATTCCAATCTATAAACCCAATAATCCAACAAAGTATTCTTTTCTATCCCTAAATCTAACATGGTATCTGAGTCTCTACTCCTATAAGGCTTGTTCTATTTTTCTCCTCGTCATCGAGGTAGAGTGGTTCCCGCCTTCATCGGAATCATTCCACCTCCCGTCACCGACATCCCTCTCCAGGTCCCGACAAATCTCGATCTACTATCAAATTTAGATCCAAAACCCTAACTCAAATCCCCTACTCCTAATCAGTTCCTAATCAAACCCTAAACACCCCATCTAGCGATACTTTTTTGAGGTTGCACGCACAAAGGATGATATCTTTCTTTCTCAAAGAAAGTATGTCCTTAATATTCTTTTTAAGGCATGAATGTTGAGATATCGCCCATGTGACACACCTATGGATCCCAATATTAAGTTGTCCTCCATCTCCAATGATGCATCTGATCTAGTCACAGTTGGATCTGCCACCGGAGAGGGTATGCAAATGACTTAGGTGCCGCAGTGACGGGGAAGAGAGTCAACTGCAGTTGAAGAGAGTCAGCTGCAGTTGAAGAGAGTCAGCTGCAGTTGAAGAAGAGAGAAGAGCCGTGTATCGGTCCTTAGGTGTGACATATCAGTCAATAAATATCTTTCAGGGATGTATTCGTAAAGTGTCTTGAGGGTTTTTAGGTTTTTCCTAAAAACCCTCTACTTCTTATAGCTGTAAGAGGCCGATAGGCAGGTGATTGGGAGGGGTCCACTCCAACCATTTTCTATTAAGCGTTTCTTTTCCAAATCCGTGCTTCGCACGTGCGTCATTCTTGTATAAATAAACCACCTGTAGTTTGATCTGTTATGAATGGAAATCTAATCTTCGAGGTTAATGTTCATCATCTTCCTCCTTCCTCCTTCTTGATTCCTAGCTAGGGTTTGCAGGTATTCAAGATGGTGAGGAGACGTCCAGTGGCGCCCGATTCTGCCGCCAATGGACGAGCTGGAACAATGGTATCAGAGCACGATTACGATCCTTTCGACAACACTGAACTTGAGCAAGATCAAGAGACCTATCAAGAGACTAAGAATCCTTAAGAATCTAGGTTCGAACCTCGGTTTGGACCTGGAGAACAGGATCAGGTTGTGCGAGATGACGCCGGTGACGGTGGAGCGTCTCACAAGTGACCCAATCTCGAGGAGCGTTTCGATCGTTTTGTGGATGAATTCAAGCGATTTGATCAATTTGAGGAGAGGTTCAGCTGATTGAAGGCAGCCAAGGGTCACAAGGTTCAAGATTCAGGTGGATTTGATAGGCCACCAGGTGTTCGATTTCAGGACCAGTGCCAATTTCGAGGATATGAAGAGCGTGACGATTATGATCAACAGGGGCAGTAGCGCAAAAATCAAGATATGAGATTAAGCAAAGATCAAGATCCAAGGCTTGGTCAAAATCAGGAACCAAGATATGACCGAGATCAAGAACCTAGGTTCGATAGAGATCAAGGGCCAAGAATTGGGGAACGTTATCACGAGGCAGGAAACACTTTCTTCCCAAAACATCCTAAGATTGATCTTTATAGTTTTGATGGTTCCGAAGATGTGCAAATTGTGCATAATTGGATTTATCATATGGAGCATCATTTTTCTACACAAATGGTTAACAATAGGGACAAATTAGCATTTAGCTTGTACTATTTCAGGGAAGAGGCCTTGATGCGGTGGAGGTGGTATGAGCAGCAAGAAGAAGAGGAAATTGACTGGGAAATGTTGAAACATGAGTTGTTACAATAGGGTCCAACCCGATTTGACGATCCTGAAGAGATATTGTACAAATTGCAGCAACCAGGAACAATGGGGGAATATCACAAGGAGTTCTTAGAGTACAGTCATTTAGCTAAGAATATAGCAAAATCTTCGCTAGTGAGCTGTTATATATCAGGTTTGAGGTCTGATTTGAAGGAGGTTAAGTTAAAGCATCTAAGAACTGTTCTTGAGGCTTACAAAGAAGCCATTGCTCGGGAATCAACTGTTAATGATCAAAAGAGATCTTGGAAGTATAGTGGGGTTAATAAGGGGAGTTCTTTAAATATTTTTCCTCCCAAAACCGTAGGGGGGCTCTTCCAGTGGTGGATCTGCAATTAATGTTGAAAGCCATGCCAACAAATTTGTTGGCCATGCAGCTACTAATGCTTCATATTCAACAGCAAAGCCTAACAACCCCCAGTTCTTACAATACATGATGGAAAGAAGAGAGATGGGCCTATGTTTCCACTGCGATGAAAAGTTTGTTTGGGGTCATAAATGTGCAGGGAAAATTTTTATGCAGATGATTGGCACCTATGAGAGTAGTTCTTTGATGCAAATGCTTGGGGCTTTGGATGGAGATAATGAAGAATTGTTGTTTAGTTCAGATGAGGATGAAGAAAGACCCATTATGGAGAATGAAAAAAGGGGCACGAAGCTTCAGTTGCTACCCTCAACAGAGCCAGCTGCAATTTCTTTAAATTCTTTGCAGGGAAGTCCTAGTCCTAGATCCTTCTGGGTCCAGGGAACCATACTATCCAAGGCCGTTTGTGCTTTGCTAGATACGAGAGCCACCCAAAATTTTATTGATGAGCAAATTGTTGGGAAATTAAAGTTGGCAGTAAATCCCAAAGTTCATCTGGAAGTCACTGTTGCAGGAGGCATGCTCTGGGCTTTGCGAAGAGGTAACTTTTCAATGCCAAGGGGTTCCTATAGTCACTGATTTTTATGTGCTCCTTATGGATACAAGTCAGCTTGTTTTGTGCAATCAGTGGATAGAAACCTTGGGAGATATGGCGGGGAACATGAAAGAAAAAAGAATTAAGTTTCAATTAGACAATGAGGAGAGAATTTTATTAGGAATCCCTCCTCAAGAATTGGAAGTTGCGGATCCTAAAGCTATGTCTAAGGCATTGCTGCAGTCAAAGACTGGGTGGTTATTACACATGGTGGGAGGTACAACTGCACCATCAAAGGAAGCAATTGCTCCGCAGTTGCAGTAGGTGATTGAGTAAAGGGTTGTCTTCAATGAGGATATGGGACTTCCTCCGCATCGCAGTTGTGACCACGGAATCTCATTAATACCTGGAGCCAAACCAGTCTCTCTAAGGCCTCACAAGCATCCTTGGCATCAAAAGAACGAGACTGAGAAGTTAGTTTAAGAGATGCTGCATATAGGTATCATTCGTGATAGTCATAGCTCATTTTCTTCTCCAATTGTTATGGTTAAAAAATCTGATGAAAGTTGGAGAATGTGTGTGGATTATAGGGATTTAAATGACATAACCATTAAAAATAAATATCTCATTCCCGTGATCGACGAACCTTTGGATGAGTTATTTGGGGCATCAATTTTTAGTAAATTGGATCTCCGGCGTGGTTATCATCAAATTAGGATGCGAGATGAAGATGTGCACAAAACAGCCTTCCGTACACATGAGGTCATTATGAATTTTTGGTTATGCCTTTTGGGCTAACAAATGCTCTCTCTACGTTCCAAAGCTTGATGAACAGTATTTTTAAGCCCTACTTGAGGAGATTTGTCTTAGTTCTTATCGATGATATATTGGTGTACAGTTCCAATATGATTCACCATGTTGAACACTTGTGGAAGGTATTGCAGACCCTTCAGGAGCATCACCTCTAAGTCAAGCTCAGTAAATGCTCTTTTGGTGTTGCTTCAGTGGAATATTAGGCCACAATGTGTCTTCGGATGGTGTTTCTGTTGACAAAGAGAAGGCAAGGGAAATTCAAGAGTGGCCTACTCCTAAAACCTTGAAAGCATTGCATGGATTTCTTGGGTTAAATAGTTACCATAGGAAATTTATAGCTAACTATATTTCCATTGCTTATCCTCTGGTGAAGTTAACAAAGAAGGGTGCTTTCATTTGGACCAAGGATAGTCAATTAGCTTTTAAGCACATGAAGCGCATCCTAATGTCTCCACCAGTTCACCATTTGCCAAATTTTGCTAAGCCATTTGTGTTGAAATGTGATGCGTATGGGTCTGGGTTGGGAACTGTACTCATGCAGAATAAACCGTCAATAGCATACCTGAGTCAGGAGTTAAAGGGAAAAAATAAGTTGTTGACTTATGAAAGAGAAATGTTGGTCATCTTGCTTGTCGTTCAACAGTGGCATCAATACTTGTGGGGAAGAAAGTTCGTGATAAAAACTGACCATAAGCCCCTGAAATATCTACTTGAACAAAGGCTTTACACTGATGCGCAACACCTTTGGTTAGTTAAGCTTCATGGCTATCAGTTTACCGTCGAGTACAAGAAAGGTTGTGATAATAAAGTAGCTGATGGCCTCTCAAGGCAATTTAAAGAGGTTGCAGAGGAGGGTTTACAGAGATCACCCATGGCCATTTCTATTTCTCAACCTGTATGGCTTCAACAAGTGCAGCATGGCTTCAACAAGTGCAGCAGTTGGCCCTTACAGACCACTTCTATAAGGAGATTAAGTCTCGGTTTCAAGCAGGGATGAATTCTAATTTGGGATATGTTGCAGGGGTATACTACTACAAAGGCATGGTCCTCTTGAGTCCTACATCGAGTGCTACGCAATTGTTTTTGGAAGAGGTTCACTCATCTCCTCAAGGTGGACATTTGGGAGTGGATAAAACTTGGCATAATCTCAAGAGAATTGTGTATTGGCAAGGGATTAAGAAAGATATGAGGGAATTCATCAAGTCTTGTGATACGTGTTAGCGTAATAAGTACTTGGATACTTCTTCTGCGGGATTTCTTCAGCCTTTGCCAGTACCAGATTACATTTGGGAAGATATTGACTTGGATTTCATCGAAGGGTTGCCTAGAAGTTTTGGGTATACTACTATTTTGGTGGTGGTTGATCGATTATCCAAATTTAGTCACTTTGTTCCCTTGAGCCACCCGTACACTGCAAAGAGTGTGGTTGTAGCCTTGTTTTAAAATGTCCTTCAGTTATATGGCTTACCCAAAACCATTGTGAGTGATCGGGATGCTATCTTCACCAATAACTTTTGGCGTGAATTGTTGGAAATGTATGGTACCAAATTATGTATGAGTTCCACCTTTCATCCCTAATCTGATGGGCAAACAGAAGTAACCAACAAGGTATTAGAGACTTATCTTCGTTGTTTCACTGCTCACAAGCCTGAAGAGTGGTCTGCTTGGCTAGCTTGGACAGAATTTTGTTAATACACATGTCCATAGCTCAACTCAAGTATCTCTGTACCAAGCAGTATATGGAAAAGAACCTCCTACTATTCTCTCTTATGTTCCAAAGACGGTCAGGGTGCAAGCAGTTGAAGATGAGCTTATCAATAGAGATGTCATTTGGCAGATTTTGAAGGATAATTTGCGTCGAGCTCAAGATAGGATGGGCAGTAAGGCAAATTCTCATCGCACAGATTGAGTATGTTGTTGGTGATTGGGTATACCTTAAACTACAGCCTTATAAGCAGGTATCAGTTGGAGATCATCGGTTACACAAGCTTTCGTTCCTCTACTATGGTCCTTATTAGATTACTGTGCCAGTTGGTGCAGTTGCCTATCGTTTGTTGCTACCTAAAACATCCAAAAACCATGATGTATTTCATGTTTCGCAGCTCAAGTCTCACGTGCCTAGATCAGTTGGTTCAACTGTTGCTTAGTTCAACTGTACCTTCAACTGCTTCGCCAGCCTACTATGTTGAGGCCAATCCCCAATCGTTGAAGATATTGAATAGGCGGGTTGTGCCCATGAGGGGAATTGCCATTTCTGAAGTCTTGGTTCAATGGCAGCATGGAGTTGAAAGCGATGCAACTTGGGAAAGTTACTGGGATCAATATTGGCGTTTCCCTGCTTTTCGGAGCATCATGGATGCTACTGTTGAAGGGGGAGTATTGATCCAGTCACAGCTGGATATGCCACCGGAGAGGATCTGCAAATGACTTAGGTGCCACAGTGATGGGGAAGAGAATCGACTATAGTTGAAGAAGAGAGAAGAGTTGCGTATCAGTCCTTAGGTGTGACATATCAGTCCTTAGAGGAATAAATATCTTTCACGGATGTATTCGTAAAGTGTCTTGTAGTTTTTCATAAAAACACTATACTTCTTACAGCCGTGAGAGGCCGATAGGTGGGTGGTTGGGAGGGGTCTGTAACAACCGTAAAAATATTTTCTTTCAAAATAATTTTTTATTTTTCCACACGTGCTTTTCTTCGTGCTAATTACGTTATTTTTATTAAAAGTTGTGCACTAAAAATTTTGTTAAGATTAATGTAAACAAAATATATTAAAATTAATGTTAAATAATTTTAGTATAATTATTTATTAAAGAAGAGGGTTTAAAATGAAATAAAATAATAAAATAAGAATGGAATGAAAATTGTACAAAACACGTACACACGTGCATACGTGCACACGTACTTTGCACACAAAAGAGAAGAGGGTGTTGGCCGGCCAATTTGGAGTGAGGGAGAGTGGGGAGTGTGTGAGTGGGTAGTGGGGTGGTTAGTTGCTAAAACTACTCCCAAATTCCCATATAAATCCTCCATATTCTAACTCCTAATGAACACAAAATTAAACTAAACAAAAGAGAGTCGAGAGGGTTTTGTTGTGTGGCTTGTGGTTTTGCTAGAGGAGGAGAGGCTGGGATTTGTTGGGGAGCTTTGGAGCATTTTTTTAGGGGTTCCACCACTAGGAATTCTCCTTTTTGAAATGGGGGTCCCTTTAATTTTTAAATTCTTTTATATGATGCACAATATTATTAGATGATTGTCTTGTGTAATCTAGAATGTTAATGGTGAATTAATTTGAGAATTGATGCATGTTAAATTAAATAGACTAGATGAAAATACAATATGGAAATTGATTTCCATGCATTCAATTGTAAATTTTCATAAGATTCTTCTGTGTGTTAATATCATGTATGTTGGTTCGTGTTAGATCCTAGTACATCATGATTAAATCATATATGTAAAATTGTATATGTATAGAAATTGTTAGATTGTGTGAGGAATTCAGGTTAAACTTACATGTAGAATTATAAGTAGATTGTGGGTATGGGTATTTTCCTAATTTCATATCAATTGATAGAAACATTCATGCTAATTTTATAAATCTATAACTAATTGTAGTCTAATTGATTAATAAGGTATATGAATGTAGAAGTCAAAATATTCCTATCCAAATAAATTTGTATAAAATTCCAAGTTAAAATACCTTAATTTAGAGAGAATTTCATTTCTGGAAATTTAGAGGTGCTGGATAATAGCAAAATTATGGAAATATTTAAAGAAAAAGAAAATTTAGAATTGTATGACTAGATTAAAAATACATGTGAAACGGAGAGTCGAGATAAAAATAATTCAATAGGAATATAGTCAGATTGTGGGTTTGGCCCCTTGGTTGGTGCGTGAGTTGGCTGGCGCATCTGGGTTTGGGCCGGGTTTAATCCGTGAGGGGGGGGGGGGGGACTTTTGGATTTTTTTTAATCTTTTGTATCTCTTTTATTAAATGTTTGAACTTTAGTATGAGAATTTAAAATATGGATTATAGGAAAATTTTTAGAAATAAGTTGAATATAAAAATTGAGATTCATTTGGGAGTAAATAAATAGAAATTTATATTTGATTAAGAGACATTCAATTATTTTTACTAGAGTTATATTATGAGATTTTAAAATGTGGATAAAGGGGAATATTTGGAATTGAGTTGAATATAAAAATTGAGATTTATTTGGGGGCTAAATAAATAGTAATTTATGTTTTTGATTAAGAAACAAATTTAATTATTTTGACTAAAGGTATTCTAAAAATTATATCATTTGGAGGCTAAGAATGAAATGGGAAGTTGAACATCATATAATTTTGGGGCAAAAAAACCTATTGAAGGTAATCGATAAAGTTTTGTCAATTTACAACTTCATTGAAAATCCTATTAGAAGATGTGGAGAAACCATCTATATTACGTTGAGAATGTTTAATTTGAAATGATGGATAAGACTGAAACTAGTTCTACAAATAACTGAGTTGTGTGAACAAGGGAAGAATTGGGTATAAGAATGAATAAAATTTTAAAATGAGAATAAAGAGGGTATGGAAATCCCAGGATGTTGTGCACATGAAACGTATAGATTCTAGAGGCTAAGTGAGACTCAGAGTACCAGTAAAGTGATGAAAGTGATAATTGAAATTTGAGAAGTGGGCAGTAAGGGCTATCATTCTCGGTATATTATTTAAGACAGGTAGGAGGGTAAGCTAACTCTAGGTGGTATTATTATTCATGTTGGAACTTAAGGATATGCACTAGAAGAAGATATGATAGAAACACGAACATGTCCGGTAAAGAATTTGCAGCTCTTAAGGGTTCGAGATTGAGGAATACACCCGGTAAATCCACGGTGTGTCCGTCTATCATCGAAAATGTCGGTAAAGAGTCTGCAGTTCTTAGGAATGGTCGAGACCGAGGGTATGCCGGTAAGGTCCGTAGTTGCGGGAGATCGACATGCTAGGATTCGTAACTGAGGATACGCCCGGTAAATCCACTATATGTGGGCTAGGGGTAGGCCGATAAGGTCCAATATCCTGGGGTACGACTCATCAGTAACTACGCGTTGGAGTATATTCATTGAGTTAGGTTTGGCATAACGTGGGATGTAAACCCTATAATGAGAAGTATGTTAAGGACTTGTCCTCGAACCTATGTAGTATGGGATGTATAGAATCCGAACAAGTGTGCATTAGTGTCATTGTAAGTATAAATGACTACATCAGGCATTAAGTTCATATCATACACTGACACGACTAGGATAGTCACTTTCCTTTTGCATTAAAGTTTGTGTTTGCTAAATTAAAGAATCGATGTATTCAGTTGAATGTAACTGACGTGCCCACAATTTCCTAATAGCAGGATTGGACTTGGCATGGACTTGAAGTCACTATTATGAGATGTTACAAGATTGAAGAATTTTAATTATCATAAATCGTATTGTATTCATTTATTTTCCGTTGTGTTATTGTAAAGAATAAAGTTGTAAATGAAAAGTTTTAAATTCCTTGTAAATTTGTACAAAATTGAAGTAAAAGATCCTGTTTATGCTACGAATTACCGGTGTTTGGAATTCGGAGCGTTACAGGGTCCACTCCAACCGTTTTCTATTAAGCACTTCTTGTCCAAATTCGTGCTTCGCACGTGCATCATTTTTGTATAAATAAACCACTTGTAGTTTGACCTGTTATGAATGGAAATCTAATCTTCGAGGTTACTGTTCATCGTCTTCTTCTTTCCTCCTTGATTCCTAGCTAGGGTTTGCAGGTATTCAAGATGGTGAAGAGACGTCTAGTGGCGCCCAATTCCGCCGCCAATTGCCGAGTTGGAACAAGCATTGTTCTATGATCCAGGATGATATTGCAGGCTGGTTGGAAAACTCATATATCTCTCAGTAACTATGCCAGATATTGCCTTTGCAGTTAGTCGAGCCAGTCAGTTTATGCATGCACCGACCATCACTCATTGGAAAGCAGTGGTTCACATTCTTCGCTATCTTAAGAAAATCCCCATGACAATGACTTCTCTTCAAGCCTGGTGATTTTCTTTCTTTACAAAGATATTCTGATGTTGGACAGGGTTAGTTGATGATAGGCGATCTAATAGTGGATACTTTGTGTTCTTTCGAGAAAATCTAATATCTTGAAAAAGCAAGAAGCAACCTGTTGTAGCTAAATCAAGTGCAGAATCTGAATATCGAGTCATTGAGCATTTGGTTTCTGAAGTTTTATGGCTCAAATTTCTCCTTCAAGACTTAGCGATCCCAGATCCAAGAGCCGGACCACTGTGTGTCATCCCTGCCACATGAACATCGTCAATATTCCAAACTCATGTTGCTTGAACCAACTTGAGTTTGAGATGGGGTATTAGATGTGAGATATTGGTTTAGTCCCATATCGAATAATGTATTAGTTTAGTCTTTCATTATCTATATATAGGAGACATTGTACTCAATTCCAATCTATAAACCCATTAATCCATTAAAGTATTCTATTCTATCCCTAAATCTAACATTATATTAGTAAGAGTAGGATAGACAAATTGTAAAAAAATGAGATTGAAAAAGGAAGGCTTAAGCTGCGGTAAAACTGTACAACATATGAAGCAAGTAAGATATTTTAACCATGTGCAGTTACGTGTATATGTGTGTGTATTGGAGGCGGTGTACTTTGTGCATGTGTGCTGAAGTTTGCAGTTAGTAACAATGCATGCCATTTGTATTTAATACATGTTCTTCCTGAATTCTAGAAACTAGAAAAAAAATATGTTACATCTGAATTCTCATAACAGCATGCTTCACTGTTTATAAGAAGCCACTTCAAGACAAAACTGAAATACGAGACCTCTAAGACGCAACATATATATGGACAAGTACCTGTTCAAAATATGGCACAGCCTCTGAAGCCGGCTTATTGTTGAAAGAGACAACAGCATTGGCCTTTCCTTAAACAGAAGTAAACTTGTTACATACACAGGATTACTTTGGTAATATATAAAACTAGAAGCAGTTTCACAAGTCAAAAACTACTCTGAAACTTTTGTTCCAATAGTAATGACCATGAAGACAAAGAAAAACCAGAAATCACACCTCGGGTAATTTCTCGGAGTAGTAACTTCCCACAAGTAACTGCAGCAATGCCCCATTACTGCAATAACACCATAACAGAACACAATGAACAAACTGCAAGAGATAGATTAAATTGATACTGACACTCCCCATCTGGCCTCAAATTAAATCACTTTTTTTGTGGGTTAAAATAAGGCCACATACAACAATATTACTGACTCTGATGTCCTACTAATCGCAGGCAAATCCATTCAGTAGCAGTGTTGTGTCAGTCATGCAAATCCGAAATGACACTAGCTATTTCAGAGTAGTTTTTTCCAAAATTCCCGGTATCTGTCTGCCATGTCGCATTGCGTCCGTGTCCGTGTCCGTGTCCATCCTTCTTTTTAGCCGATGTCATCTAACAAGTCTCTCTACCATAACTTACAAATTGAACTTAAGCTACAATAAGTGTTGACAGAATTATAAATGTATCCTCCAACACCTCCCCTGTGTTCTCCAATACACAAACACGTGCATTGCATGTGCAGATGAAAATGCAACTATAATGTTACCTATGCCCGACAGAGTACACAGGGAGGCCTGCGATATCCGACCCCACCAGCTCAGAATCACCCAGTCCGCTGCACGTTAGCACCTCCATACACCTCTGAAACCTCTCGTACACCTCCCTCGACGCTCTCGAGTGATCGAACGTCACATTGTAGGGAACTGACACCACCAAAAACCCTTCCTTCGCCAATAGCTCCATCAAATAACTGCCAAAATTACAAAAACGCTAAGGCTATGTTTGGCATTGCTTTTGGAGTGTGCTTCTGCGTCTGAAAGTTCTTTTATGCTCAAATTAGGTGTTTGGCGAACTTAATTAAAAGTCTGTTTAATCACTTATTCTAAAACTACCATTTTTTTTAGCATTCTCCTCGACACACCTAAAATTGTGTAGCTTTTCAAAAAGTGCTTTTACTTGCTCGAAATTTTTTGAACTTAAAACATAATTCTTTCTGACAGTCAGCGAAAGCACAGCAATACCAAACAGAGTTACAGAGCCTAATAAAAAAAACTATAATCTAACACGTTTGTAAAAACGGAAAATTACCTGTAAGTGACTTCAGGGACGGCGCCGATGAAGGCGCCGCCGAGGAACTGGACGACGGCGAGGGGCTTCTGATTGGAAGGAGGGGGGATGACGAGGCAAGAAGATTCCGGGAATCTCAGGTACGGTCTTCGTTTTGTAGTAGATGGCTTTGAGATTCGAGCCGGCGAGCGGATGAGGGAGCGGGTCGGGTTGAAGATGCGGGTTCGTATACGGGTTCGGGTTCGGGTGAGAAGAGGAGAAGGGAGGACGGTGGCCATGGGATTCGTGAATGGAGATGGAAGACGAAGAGAAGGAGAGTAGAGCCGTAGAGGGACCGAGTAAGTCCACCAATCGGGTGAGGAGTCGGGTCGGGTGGGCTTTTGTTGGACCGGTAGCCCCTTTATTAGATCCGCAACTTCAGCCCACTCTAATTAATCTCAACAGCATAGTTTTTGGAGTTATAAATGATCTACACCGCTCAGTTCATGTGCATTATAACTACTAGCGTGCGATGCACGTCTTAATAAATATAATTTTTTAAAATAAAAATTTAGACATAGTCTGGATTTGAACTTAGAACCTCATTTATAATAGTTATGTATGTGTATTGCACGGGTTGGTAGATTGACAAAACATTTACAAATGACAATAAGGTTTTCTCCCATTATAATATTAGAAATTTACACATGGAGTGTATGATACTTTCAATATTACTAGTAATCTGCACATACGATGCACATTTTAATTAAATTTTTTATATATAGTAAATAATAAGACCTAATCTGAACTCGAACCTAAGACCTCCTTTACTCATCATATACTCTTTACAAATTTTCCCTAGTGACCCAAACTTTTATTTTATATGAGTGACACTTTTATAAATAATTATGTCGTAAATAAATTTGAACTTTGAAGGTATTATGGTAACTAACAACAATTGAATAAATAAATGGTTAATATAACTCTCACTTAAAAATGAATGGTTGAGATTAGATGGTTGAATGAATGTCTACAATTGACAACCCCAACTATCCCATTATAATATTAGAGATGACTTAGAGATTATCAAGAACATACAAATACAAATTTTAGTTGATAAAGATTTAATTTGGGATCTATAAAAATGATTGGATGATCACATATTTAAATTGTAAAGAATGGAGATTTGTAAAGATAATTAGAATTCATTGTATGCTCTTAAATTCATACTTGATTGATTTTAAAGTTAAGATTTTTTTCATGCTTATTTGTTGTTTTTAATTATTAAAAACTCAAGCTTAATATTAGGGTTTGAATAATTGTTATATGGTTGAATTGGAACATATGGAGGTTTAGGTTCACTGCTCATGAGGTGAACAGTAACCAGGGTTACTGTGGTAGGGTTTCGGGTTTGTACAGGACCTACGGTATGTACAGTGCACTGGAGATATAAATACTTTAGCATACAGTTAAGATAGTGTGGTCACTTGTGGAGTTGGCTAGCCCATGGTGATTTGGGCGCTGGGTTGCACGGGTTCGAACCTGGGTGAGCCTAGTTTGTTTCTTTTGAGTTTTTTTGGGTTTTAAATTTTTTTTTAAAATGTTGGGTGGGAAATTAATTTAATAATTTTAATGTTATAGATTATTGATTCCAATACTTTAATTTTTGGGAATTTAGTTTCAGATTTCTGGTTCAAATTTCTTAAATTTTTGGTTTTTGTTTATACATCTTAGAATGTGGATATCCCAGATTTTTGTTAGTTGTTATTTCAGATTCTGTTAATTTCATGATTTATATATTTCAGTTTTTGTTTGTTAATTTTATGTCTCAAATTTGTATGATAGATTGAGAATGTGAATATTTCAAATATGGTATGATATTGTTCAAATTTTAAAGGATATAATTTCAGTTTTGGAATTTCATAATTTCACATTTTTAATGAGTATGATTTCAGATTTTGGGAACATATAATTTCATATTTTTGAATACAATTAAATTTTAGATTTTGGTTGATTAATTTTAGTTTTTAAGTGTTTTAATTTCATATTTAAATACATGGATTTCAAAATATGGAAAGTGATATCATATGAGTTGAGATATAGTAGTTTTAAAGTAATTTAAACTAGTTGATTATTTTGGATCGCTTTCTATAAATGAAAATTTGAGCAATTATGGAAATAATATTTACTCACTTAAGAGAGAGGATTTTTATTGTGATCTTGTTTATTTTAAATACAATAATCGATAAATGGAAATTGAATTTTAGTTGAGATTTAATGGTTTAGACCATCTCCAACGGACTCGCTATCTCCTCTAATGATAGCCAAAATAGCGATTATATCTCCCAAATCCTCTCCAACGGACTCGCTATCTCCTTCGCTACTCTGGCAAAAAAAAATTCGCTCGCGATCCGCTCGCCAAATCTGGCGAGCGGGATCTGCTCGCCAACGGACTCGCTATCTCCACCGACCCCTTCATCTCCCGCGTTACCACTTCCCACCCCTCCATCGAAGCCCTCATCGAAGCCAGGGCAAGAAGCAGTTTGAAGATGTCGAAGCCCTCATCGAAGCCGTATCGTCGTCGCTGTCGTCGTCGAACGCCCTCCATCGAAGCCCTCATCGAAGCCCTCCATCGAAGCCCTCATCGAGCAGAATGGCTTCAGGTACTATTGTCTCACCATTGATGAATTGGGTCTTTGTGATTGTGGGGAAGAGTGTAAGCTTCAAAGGAAAACCATTTTGTGAAGAGCAAAGGCTTAGGCTAACAGGTACTATTGTCTCACCATTGATGAATTGGGTCTTTGTGATTGTGGGGAAGAGTGTAAGCTTCAAAGGAAAACCATTTTGTGAAGAGCAAAGGCATTTGAAGATAATTTTCACTAGTAGAATGCCTTTTGTTATTTATTTGAAGATAATTTTCTTCTTCTTTTGGATTTCATGTTAGACGAAGCTTATGCTGTCTGTTCTTCTTTTAACCCCTTCATTTTAATCAACTACAGTGTTTACCTATCACGATTGATGTTGGGACAAACAATAAGAAATTGTTGGATGATGAGTTCTACCTTGGGTTAAGGCAAAACCGGGCAACTGGCCAGGTACAAAAAAAATCAGCTCATATGTAAGCAGCAGTATAGGGAGAAAGTCCTCATACAGGTCAGTTGTCATTCTCTATTGTTCTGGATGAGTTTCAACAAATATGGTAGCAGTTTAATGAGATTTCAGGTCCACCTGAATTAATTAAGTAATTTATTTGTTCATTGCAGTTTGAAGATTTTGCAAACCATAATGCCTTTGAGTTGCTATCAAAATATAGCAAGACCCATCTTGTGTTCAATGATGATATTCAAGTAAGACTATCTTGTCTTTCCCTTTAGAGTTCTAATGAACCCGAATCAATATTTTTGACCTTTTCAGCAAGATGTGTTTCTTTTCTAGAAGCATTTGCCTTGTCTGATTTCTTCTGTATATGCAGGGAACTGCTTCTGTGGTCCTTGCAGGGCTTGTTGCATCATTGAAGTTGGTTGGTGGAACTTTAGCAGACCACAGATTCTTGTTCCTTGGAGCTGGCGAGGTTGTATTTTCTCTTAGTTTTTCTTACAATTACTGCAAAATAATGCTAAGAGAACATGGGCCATTACCTGATTATATTGAAGTTGGTAACTTCATTATATCTCGACAAAGCTAATTATCATCCAATGACAGTTATACTATGAAATTGTATTCCATTTTGTGAAGAGCAATGACAGTTATACTATGAAATTGTATTTCATTGTATCAGTTTTTTAGGTCAGATTCAATGCAACAATCAACAAGAGCATCAGCTGGATAAGCTAGTTCACCATTCATCACATGGTTATCACACTGACACACTGTTATATAGCTAAAATTTTGTTTGATTGTGTCCAATGTGTGCTTTATGCACTACTTGTACATGTTTGATTTGAGCTTGTTGCACATGAATTAGGAATGGGTTAAATCTCTATGCTCTCTAGTAAGATTGGATGATAATTTCTCAAAGTTTGGTGGTAAACTGAAAATTATTGTAACTAATTATTTTAGTAAATAAAAATTAAAACATTTATGGCTAGCCAAAATAGATAGCATGGTTGGAGTGTAAGTTTTTTTTGCTAGCCAAATTATCCATTTGTTATCTATTTTGGCTATTCTAGCTAGCCAAAGTAGCTAGCGTGGTTGGAGATGGTCTTAGTAAATTGGAGCTAGTTGTGTACCAGTTAACAAATTTTTATTGATGTTTTAAGAAGAGATTGGATTATTGAATGACTGAGGAAAGGATTCAAAAAGATAAATTGAGGATGTATTATGAATGAACCGTTTTGTGTATATATTAGGGTTAATCTAGAAACCCTAGAGAAGGAATGTGGTAATGTTTTAATTGTGAGGGCTCTAGAGGCTGAACCGAACCTTGAATACCGGTCGATTGTGATTATTAAAATGTGGGAATTAGCCATGTTGGACTAGTGTTCCTAGAGGGGTTGATTTAAGTCCGGTATGGTGAGTTAGCTCTAGGTGGCCATGGTTGTTTTGTGTAAATATAAAGACAGACACTAGATGGAGATGACGGAGCAAGAGCAAACATGAGTAGGGGGGCCTCAAGGGTATGCAGTGTGAGATGGTCCCCGGAATTATCGAGATGTGATTGGAATTGTCCCCAGCTCATCTGCGGTGTGTGATTGATATTCGGAATTATCGGGATCGAGGCGACGCTCATGGGATGATTGTGTATGGTGAGGCGCCATCGCTTGCGGTGTGAGATTGAATCTCTGGAATTATCGGGATGTGATTGGGAGTGTCCCCAGCTAATCTGCGGTGTGGGATTGGTCTCCGGAATTATCGGGAAGTGTGCTAGGTACGCACAAATTGTCTAAATCTTGAAGTCCGTCATCGTGTTAGGATTGCATAACGAGATATCTAACCTTATAATGAGGTGAACGCTTAGGGCTTGCCCTCAGACCTATGTAATATGGGATGCATAGAATCCGAACAAGTATGCAATAGTGATGATTTTTTGCATTTGTTTTATGCATTGTTTTTATGCGTTTGTTTTTATGCATTTTAATTCTGTTTCAATGCATACACTCATACACTTAGACTAGATTCACTTTATTGTTCTTATTATCCCTATTGTTTTTACTTTTGCATCAAGTTTGTGGTTGTGAGACTTGGAAGATCACTGTTATTATCAGTATTGCATCAGTTGCATTTAACTGACGTACCCACAGTTTAATAGTTGCAGGACTCCTGTTAGTAAGTGACATGGATGCGAGTTTTGACATGGATAATACTGAAGACTGAAGTATGAATATTGTAACAAGTTGTAATTGATGTGTAATAATTCCTCTATGCATTGTAAAGGAAGTTAATGTAATAAATTTTAAATTTCTCTGTAATTTTTGTACTGTGTTTATATTACATTAAAGTAAAGATTCTGTATGAGTCACGGATTTCTTGTGTCTGAAATTCGGGGCGCTACAAAAATGATGTTCTATTAGAAGGTGACTGAATTCTTACAATGTCAATGAGATTGACTTTAGTTGGTTGGTATTTTGATTCGGTCTCCACATAATATTTTAAGGGTTGATCCCTGAATTCTTTGAGCATTCTATTTGGATTTAGATACAGCTTCACATGCATACCATCAAATTTCTTGGTGCGCAGCTCTAAATCTTACTAAACAGCTAACAACGAAGCACCATAATGTAATAACCTTGTCTGACACACTGCAGCTTTCTATCGGTGTCGGCGACTTGCCTCCATGCGATGATGAGATGTACTCTTTTGAAGTTGTTCAGCAACGGTTCTTTCCAGAACTAACAGTAGATGATTGGAAATCACAAGGTATACGGGTTGGTTTTTTCAAAAAATATTTTACTAATACTTTGATTGAAGAAGCCCAAAGCGGCAGAAATCTAGAGATGAAGATCGCTCGAGCGTTATTTATGTTCTTTCTCGGTGCATTTCTTTTCACAAATGGAGCTGGATTAGTAAGGTGTGGTTAGCTAGTTGCAGTTGTAGACCTCAATGCTGTTGGCAAATACGATTGGGGTAGTCATGCACTTGCTCTGTTGTATTTGTCTTTGGATTCATGTAGCAGACTTAAACTAAAGTCGTTTAATGGGCCGTGGCAAGTGTTGGAGGTAATACTTATCCTAAACTAAGTTTAGACCGAAAATGTCATTATATTATTTCAATTTATCTATTCATAACATAATCGATAATTATGTTGTACAATATTGGGTTTACGAGTACATAAATTGCTGTATTCCAGTTAGAGATAGGAACACCCCTATGGAGACCCACATGTCTAATTCTGATGTATGGCCGAGAATTTTACGATGGAATAAAGAATATTTGGATTCAGGTCGCTGTGATCCTATTCGATATAATCAGTCGATGGCCCGTGATCAGTTTGAGATGCGCACTCCTTCCTCAATCATTTGGCAGCCTTATAATTCTTCAACAATTACAGATGTATATGAAATAGAAGTTGCTAAATATATATCACGGTTTCGTCATACTTTTACTTATTGCGGTCAGGTATATTAAATTTTTCATATTAATTTACAATATTTTTTATAAATAGTATGATTATGCTTAAGTGAACAATTGATTGCAGGGTGTATGGTATCTTGGTGATCGTTGTATTCGCCAACTTACTGGTTATATTGCTATACCAAAAAACCCACCTCCTCTCATGCGTTTCATGGCATCCAATACTACATTACCTGAACCAATTGAAGCTTCACCTTTTGTGCGTCGTGTTGAGCAGATCACTTATGATCAGTATTGGGCTAAGGTTTCAATTGGTTCTATAATGCCGTTACTCTCTCATGCATCCAATGTCGATTTTATTGGGCCAGCATCTATACAAGATACTTCTGCTCAGTTGCCATATGTTGCACCTCCATGTTGGCAACCGGCCGAGTATCCAACTCAATCAACTGCAGAAACTTCAGTATTACTTGGTAAAATTTACGTCGAAGTGCCACTATTTCAAAGCGGTACTATTATGGAGAATTTGGACTCTAATGTCAATGTCCTGTTTCATCAGAGCATCTGTAGTCGTTGAAGGTGAAAATATGGATACATGGATAAATGGAAATAAGAATTGAACTTTTGCTGCAGTCGTTAAAAGCTATTTTTTAGCTTTCTATCGTAAAATAATAAGCGACGGCACATGAAGTGCCGTCGGAGAATAAATAAATAAATAAATTTTGTGGGACGGCACTCGAAGTGCCGTCCGAGCGTAAAAAAAATAATAATAATAATAATAAATGGAGCGACGGCACATGAAGTGCCGTCGGAGACAGAGAAAAAAAAATTGCCGCGGAAAGGAAGGACGGCACATGAAGTGCCGTTCGACAGGGATGTGATTTTTTTTTGGGCCATTTTGCACTTTTCCGGAATTGCTCCACCATTTCAGGATTTATTAAAGCTTTTTTAGACCATATTAGTGGGAGTAGACTTGTTTTTGTTGGATGTACTGATTCTAATCTGTAAATGTAGTATCTACTATTGAAATGTGCTATTTTGAGGCAATTTTTATCTACTATTTTAATGGGAGAGTTGAGATTTGTAACAAAAAAATCATAACTTTGTAACTATATATACACGTATAATACACGTCCAAACTATATCTAACAATTATAAATGTGCACCGCACGTGCAGTCCAAATCAAAACATTCAAATATAAACTATTTTTTTCTTATTCTATATTTGTTCATTTAATATGATGAGTTTACTTTTTTTAGACGTGCATCGCACGTATATTATACTAGTAATTAAAATGAGACAGAAAGAAATTTGCAGAGATTAAATTTGAGACGAGAAAGACAAAGGTTTCAGTGGAAACTCTCAGTCAGATGAGTGGCCTGAACAAATTTCCTTTCAATTTAAATTTCTTCATTGTGACCATCACTGAACAGATGAAGCAACTGTCCTTAAATAGCCACAACCTTTATTTAGAGCCATTCTCATAAAAGTTAATTAAATTTCCAATGGCTAGTGCAAAACTATTCTCTGCTCTCTATCTTACATTCCTACTATGGATCATGATCAGGTGGTCGCCGGGAAGCCAAGCCGAGAATGGGCCAACCACGGCCTTCTTCATCTTTGGGGACTCTGTAGTTAATCCAGGCAACAAGTACATTGAGACAATCCCCGAGTTCAAAGCCAATTACGCACCATATGGCTAGAACGGTTTTCTTTTTTTTTTTTTATCGTTAACGGTGGGTCGAAGGCCCCCTACATTCCATTAAAAGATTTTAACAAAACATACAACAAAAAAAAATGGATTATGAAGTTCATGAAACCCAACAGATTGGGTTATGGAACTCATACTTCCCAACCAACAAACAAATAATACAACAAAACATAATCGTGCTTGTTGACCGATCTCGCCAAAACAAGTTCCTCGTGCCAACACAATCTAACCTGAATAGGTCAAACATTGAGCTCATTTTCTGATCCTCTCGCTTGTACACCGTTTGTCATCGCCGCCACTCGTACTCACAACTTTTGTCACCCCCAGCGATAACACAAACACCAACTTCAAGCTCCTTAACACGAGAGATACCGCAGACACCCACCCATTTGACATGAACATGTCCAAATTGAGACCTTGTTCTCATCCCTAGCTTTGTAAAGAATCTAATACCACTTGTAGTACTAATAGCGAAACACACACCACGCGAAACAGATATGCCCAATACCCAGATGCACCAAGAACAAGCCACCATAATGAGCGCAATATCTCACAACTAACGAACACAATAAGCAAAGTTAACCAATACTTCTTATTTCTCAAGAAATACAAAGATTACAAAGAGATTAAAACTCTCAATCTCTCTTTCTCTCTCACCTTTGAAGCACTCGGCACTCATCTCTCTTGACCTTGTACAATGATAACAGTTCACCAATTCTCTCTTCAGTTTTCCTTAGTCCTAGAGTCACGTCTATCACTATATTTATACCTTATATAAACCCTAAAAGATATACACAAATTTAGCTTATTGGACCCAAAATTCGTCAGCCCAAATAATATACAGCGCCACTGCGGTCGGTGACACTTTTGGTCGGTCGACTGCAATGAGTCTCTCCAAGATCCGTTGACTGACATCGACTGCACAATCCACTATCACACTCTCTGGAATGACAGCAGCCCAAATCGGCCGACTACACAGTCGACCACAACCCTTCTCTTGCTACGTTGTTGTATCCTCCTTACTGCTTCATGTCTTCTCTTCTTCTTCTCTAACTTCAACTCGTGCCTACATGTATTTGAGGCCACACTTCCTAACAAGCTTGACCACCATTGTCTGTACCGCCACTCCGCAATGAGAGCTATCGTCGCCCCCGATGGTACCACTGTAACGCCCTGCCCCAATACTCAGACAATTTTAATATTTTCAGAAGACAAATTAGATACTATGTAGTACAACTGCCCACCACAAGCTGCCTCTCAAAAGGTGGTTAACCAATTAGGTGACTCTTGATCATTGGCAATTATATTTATACTCAAATTATTTTTGTACACATCCAATATGGGACTATATTTCACCGTGTACCTCACGTACACATCTTTAATTATTCCAAATCAATCCACTAAATCCTTCCCAAACCAGGGCATTTAATACCAAATTCCAAATCAATTTCCGGATGACATCATCATCCCATTCAAATCTCAAACCAAATCTCAAACCAACCGTATACATATCATTCTCAAACCGTGGGTACCATTCTTCCATAACCGAAATCCTATGCAAATCCCCTATAGAACATTCTATAGGACAAATCTCAAATATTTTTCAAATCATATATATATATATATTATTTCTGAAATACGGGGTATTACATACACCCCACCTTTAGAAATCAGTTACCGTGATAATTCCGAAGATTGTCCCACGCCACAAGACTGTGATAATTCCGGAGACATATCCCACACCACTAATAATCTACTGTGATAATTCCGGGGACTATCTCACATCGTAGATCATACTGAGGCCCTCTTCTACACCCGGTGTCGAAAGTCGGCTCTGATACCATTTGTAACGCCCCGCCCCAATACTCAGACAATTTTAATATTTTCATAAGACAAATTAGATACTATGTAGTACAACTGCCCACCACAGGCTGCCTCTCAAAAGGTGGTTAACCAATTAGGTGACTCTTGATCATTGGCAATTATATTTATACTCAAATTATTTTTGTACACATCCAATATGGGACTATATTTCACCGTGTACCTCACGTACACATCTTTAATTATTCCAAATCAATCCACTAAATCCTTCCCAAACCAGGGCATTTAATACCAAATTCCAAATCAATTTCCGGATGACATCATCATCCCATTCAAATCTCAAACCAAATCTCAAACCAACCGTATACATATCATTCTCAAACCGTGGGTACCATTCTTCCATAACCGAAATCTTATGCAAATCCTCTATAGAACATTCTATAGGACAAATCTCAAATATTTTTCAAATCATATATATATATATATTATTTCTGAAATACGGGGTATTACAACCACAAACGCCACCTCCAAGCCTGTAGATACATGAGAAACCACAGACATCCTCCAATATGACCTGAATATGTCAATATTTAGCCCTTTTCTCAATACCTAACTTGTCCACCATATACTGTTACCCACAACCACAACTTGCCATCACACCAACGGTAACACGAACGCCACCTTCAAGCCCATTGGTACGAAAGAAATGCTAGACACCCCCCAATTCAACCTGAATAGGTCAAACCGGAACCCTTTCTCTCATAACTAAACTTGTCCATCGTTCTCCTTCACCTCAAACCTCAACTACAATGACCGTCGCCCCCAATGGTTCTTTGAAAAGCCTACTGGACGATTCAATGATCGTCGTGTTATGGTTGACTTCATAGGTATTTTGACACCCTTCACTGTTTTATGTTTGTTTTTATTTTCTCGGTGCATAATAACGATCATCAATTTGCAGTATCGTATACTTCGATATAAAAGTACTTGCTAACAGTGGTACTAATATTTACTTAATGCAGCTGAATATGCAAAACCTCCAATTTTTTCACCATTCCTGCAACATTCAACTCGTGTTAAAAAATGGAGCCAACTTCACATCGGAGGAGCTGGTGCCCTTCCTGACACCGGTCAAGGAATGGTAATTTTTTAAAATTTTTTTTTTAGATTAAATGACCGCTCTCGGTCACCTGTTTCATTAAAAAGGTTTTAAAGAAACCAAATATTACAACCAACATAAGTTCCAGCTAGATTCGCAGATCTAGACCTCAAAAACATCCAATTACATAAGGATTACAAAACAATGTTCCCATCCATACATGAAACCAAAACAACCAGCCTCGAGTCGAAAAGCTGATCCATGTCCCTGTCCTCCTCTCAACTGGCATGCCCCCTGTATGACCTACCCACGCGACAATATGGAAACTTGTTTTATGCAATGTTACTTGAAATGAACAACTATTATTACGAAAACATGCATCATTCCTATCTAGCCATAGACTCCACAAAGTCGCTGCTACCGATATATCCCACATGACACGATATTCTTTCCTAATGTTAGTCATTCTCTAACACCCCCATAGATCCCCTATAACGTTTGGCAGCACTAAGGTTCCAAAGCTTAAAATCAAGACTTCCCATAACAATTTCGCTTTCAGGCAGCGAAGGAAAATATGCGCGGTATCCTCCTCTCCCTCAGTACATCTAGGGCACTGAGTATCAATTTGTATCTGACGACTCTTAAGATTCATCTTGGATAGTATCGCATTATTCATAACCAACCAAAGGAATGCCTTGATCTTGTTAGGGACTCTCGACTTCCAAATAATGTTCGCCTCCTCGTTTCTAACACCCCATCATTGTAGAAGTTGTACATGCATCTAACCGAGAACAATCCAGAGGATTCTAACTTCCAATACCTGTCATCTTCTATTCCCCTATTGACTGTCACCCCTTCTTCCAGTAGAAGTTTGAGTTGTAGCAGTTATTGATTACTTTCATCCGAAAGTATTCCCTCGCGCTTGAGTTTAACTGACTTGTATTTCCAAATCTCCGAAACTAAAGCATTTTCCTCTTTTGATTCCTCCGCCAGTTTTGGAAATAATGCTTGCAGTGTATTCTCTCCTGCCCACTTGTCTTTCCAGAACATGATGCTGTTTCCATCACCCAGCTTGCAGCTAGTGTTAGCATGGAAGTCCTCCCCCACCTTCGCGATCCCCTTCCACATGTGAGATTTTTTTCCGTGTTTACTTCTTCCCCCAAATCTGAACCTTTTATGTCTCCAGTATAATAGGAACGAGTTACCCCACCACACCTTGCGCTGCTTTTGCATTTTCCACCACCACTTTGCTAAAAGTGCCTTATTCATGTCTCGTAAATTCACTATTCCAAGTCCACCGAAGTGCTTCTTTTTACATACCCTACCCTACCTTACCAGGTTAATTCCTTTACTGCCCTCCTGGTTTCCCCTCCACAGAAATCTCCTCCTACATTTGTCAATTCTCTAGATAACCCAAGTAGGGATCTCATAAATAGACATCAAGTACGTTGGTAGGCTACTAAGGACCGAGTTGATAAGAACAATTCTTCCCCCAAATGATAATAATTTCTCTTTCCAACTGTCTAATTTCCTCTCTATTTTTTTCTTAAGTGGAATCCAATCTTCCCTTAGCAGTTTACTAGGTCTTATTGGTGTTCCCAGGTATTTAAGTGGTTACTCCCCCTGTTCACATTGTAGCGCCTCTGGAATCCTTGAGATGGAGTCGCCCGATCCACTGCTAATCTCCAAAACCCTACTCTTTTGAAAGTTAACTGTCAACTCAGACCATAGTTGAAAACATCGTAGAATCACTATAATGGACACCGCTTCCTCCATCCTAGAAATCCCGAACATAAGGGTATCATCTGCATATTGCAAAATTGACAACCGCTCAGGGCAACCTTTAACCTTGATCCCTTTGATAATCCCCGTCTGAACTCCTTTCCTAGCCATTTCAGCCAACCCATCAGCGATGATAGCAAATATCAAAGGTGATAAAGGACCACCCTGCCTCAGCCCTCTCATGCATCTGATTTCCCTGCCTAGTTCCCCATTAAGTTGAATGAATGAATTTCTATTTGTAACACACATCTTCATCCATCTCTTCCATTTAGGTCCAAATCCTTTAAGTTCAAGTGCCTCGTCCACGCAGTCCCACTCTACCTAGTCGTATGCTTTTTCGAAGTCAAGCTTCAAAAGAAAACCATCGACCTTCTCCTTGTTTGCTCTGAAGACCATTTCGTGGACTGAGGCAATACTGTCCGTGATGTCTCTACCTTTGACAAATCTGCTTTGTGGTTCATCAATAATATCTGCTATGTTCGGTGACAGTCTATTTGCAACCACTTTAGTGATGATTTTGGAAGACCCATTAAGAAGGCTAATGGGTCTGAGGTCTTCCACCCTGAGAACCTCCGCCTTCTTTGGGATAAGGACAATATTAGCATAGTTGAGTCTATCTATTTGTGCCACTTCCGCAAAAAACTCATCAATAATATCTAGGAAGTCATTCTTGATTATCGTCCAATATAATGAGTAGAAAAGAATCGAAAATCCATCTGGTCCCGGAGCTTTGTCTTGTCCCAAGCCTTTAATAGCTCTTATGACTTCGTCCTCTGTGAAGGAACCCTCCAAACTTTCGCTCCCATCCAATCTCGACTCACTCCACATATCAAAATTCAATCTGCAAGTGTGGACTCTCCTATTTCCCATTAGCTCTCTAAAGGTCATCTCTACATGGTTTCTAATTACACTACCCTCCTGTGTCCATTCTCCCCCCAGAAGTAATCCCGAAATATTGTTCTGCCTTCTTCTACCAATAGCCACCTTATGGAAGAAGGTCGTGTTGGAGTCTTCCTCCTTAAGCCATTGGATCCTAGATCTTTGTCTC
The DNA here is from genome assembly GCA_017893485.1 of Hemerocallis citrina. Taxonomy (NCBI): domain Eukaryota; kingdom Viridiplantae; phylum Streptophyta; class Magnoliopsida; order Asparagales; family Asphodelaceae; genus Hemerocallis; species Hemerocallis citrina. Next base: position 8,156,706 of record CM030363.1, on the reverse strand, counting down.
CAGTAGCACTCTTCCATCTCTCCAATCTTGTGCATATCAATTCTGTTCTGTGCTAGCTCCTCCATCTCTCTACCATTTAATACTCTCTCTTCCTCGATGGTTTCTAGTTCTTGTGTTCTATTTCTCAATCTATCTTTTCGTCTGCTTAGTTCCCCATTCTCCGCTTTCGCCCACTTCTTTAGAGTTTTTCGCAATCTCTTAATTTTGACCATCCATTTGGATACTGTATCATTTATGTTTGTAGGCTTCTCTCAAGAGCCTTCAATAACCTTCTTGATGTTACTGGAGTAAGTCCAGGATTTCTCAAATCTGAACTTCTTTTTAATGAATCCTGAACCTATTCTGCAGTCAAGTGCAAGTGGGGCATAATCTGACGTAAGTCTGGGGATTGACCCAAGCTTAGCCAGTGGGAATCTCTCTTCCCATTCTGAGGACACTAATACTCTATCTAGTTTTGCTAAGGTCGGATTAGCTTGCATGTTTGTCCACATAAATCTTCTATCAGACCCTGTAGATCGATAAGCTCTAGATCGCTGATTAGCCTGTTGAACTCCAATCTACATCTATTGTTTCCCCCCCTCCCCCGATGTTCCGACCGGAATTTAGTAATGTTGAAATCTCCTCCCAAAACCCACGGAAGGACTGGTAATATTCTCGAACAAAAACTAATGATTGAGAATTTTATTTGAACACATTATTAAGATATTATATACAACGTACTTATATTTGCATGAAAAGTATATTGCTCGATCGTAGTACTTTTGCTCAAATTTTATTTGCTCCTCTTCAAGTGATTAGCTTTCAGATCCAGATCAAGCAGTTTGAAGAGGTATAAAAAATGCTAGTTAGGTGAAGCAAAAGCGAGAGAACAAATTAAAGAAGCAGTTTATGTCATTAGCATTGGTTGCAACGATTACATACTAAGGTAGTGTTCTTTTTCTCCTCTTATAAGTGATTTACATCTTGTAAGAGGTGGTCCACCACTTACAAGAGTTTTTTTAGTGTTCTTTTTTTACCTCTTATAAGCTTAAAAGACTTCTAGTAGCCTCTTTCAAATTCTTATATGACTTCTATCACTTAAAAAGTCTATATTACCCCAAAGTCTATATTATAATTGTTACTAATTTCAATCTCAAATTTCAATCTTTTCAATTAACAAAAAATTTGTTCTCCATCTTTTCAAATAACAAAAATTTCAATCTCAAGTTATAGACTTCAATCAATTTTCTTACCAGTATGCTATCCTTACGGTGCCAACATGACCATTTAGTTCAATTAAATGATTTTTTTTCTTTGTTCTCCATATATAGGTATGCTAACCACTTATATGCGATTATTATTTTATTATACTTCATTATTTGGTCCGCTTGTCAGTGTTACCTCTTTGACTGTTTATAACAGATATTTTGTATTTCAGATATCAGCAGTTGCTAGAATCAGAGATGAGCTGGCATATGCAACCCATACATTTTTCAGAGAGAATGGATTTCGATATGTGCACACTCCAATAATTACTACAAGTGATTGTGAAGGTGCCGGTGAGATGTTTCAGGTGACAACACTTTTTAGTGATGCAGAGAAGGTTGAGAAGGAGTTGAATCAGAACCCTCCGCCATCAGAGGCCGATGGTGAGGCCTCTAAAAGTTGATTCAGAACTTTTTTTTTCTTTTTGTTATATTCAGTTTATTGGAACGCCACATTCAATCTCAAATTTCCTTCTTTTCTTGTCCTTCATCTCACTATTTTTATACTTTGGGGTAATATAGACTTTGGGGTAATATAGGCTCTTGTAAGAGGTGAAAAAAGAACAGAAATGTCTTCTAAGAGATTCTTATAAGAAGTTATTTTTATATAAAAAAACACCTAAAAAGAGACTTTTACAAAAGGCTCTTACTGTAAATCTCTTATAAAAGGTAACCTATTATAAGAGATAAAAAAAAGAACAGTACCTAAGCTATATAAACAATGAGAAGATTCGTCACTACAAAACAGACTCGATTTACCGGTGTATATTCCCCGGCGTTTTACCAGTAGCGCCGGGGTAGGGAGCGACTAGGAATGGGGCGCCAGATGGGATGGTTAAACACCGGCGGTCGCTTTAAACCGCCGGGCAATCTGCGTATTCACCGGCGTTTTATTTAACAACGCCGGTGAAGTGTATCATTCACCAGCGTTTTAATAAGAAACGTCGGTGAATATACCGATACATTCACCGGCGTTTCTTATTAAAATGCCGGTGAATTAGCTGAGATAAATCCCGCGAACCCTAATCTTTCGCTCGCCAATTTCCCAACCCCCCCCCCCAAAAAAAGGGGCGCCTTCGTTTTCCCTCCTTCCTCGCTCTACTTCGCGCACTTTGCCTCTGCCCCTTCGTCATCTTCGACAGCCTTCGACCCTTCGTCATCGTCCCTTCGTCCCTTCGTCATTTTCGTTTTCCCTCCTCCCTCTCTCTATTTGGAGGTGAATTTGCGATCGGAAATCCGCTCTCTCTCTATTTGGAGGCTCGTCGCCCCGCTCTCTCTCTATCTCCTACGCCCCCACGTCGTCACCCCGCTCTCTCTCTCTCTCTCTCTCTCTTCGGTAACATCTCTTGATTTCCCTTCTTTTTGAAACACAAAGATGCTAAAATCATGCATCTGATTGTCATCTTAGCATGTTTTTTTTAACTAAAATGGGTTAACTGTGAACTAAGGATGCTAGCTGTATACCAAAATCCTCCAAATCTGTATAAGAATTGGGTCGAACGCACCTTGTGCAGGTTTCTTTTGGAGCCACAAACATGAATGGTTTTGTTGGGATGAAGAATTAATAGAAAAATAGATGCTTAGATACTGAAAATTTTCATTTTCTTTTACTGTTAAAGAAGCTGATTTCATGCATCTGATTGTCATCTTGGCATGTTTTTTTAACCAAAATGGGTTCACTGTGAACTAAGGATGCTGTATGTATACCAAAATCCTCCAAATCTGTATAAGAATTGGGCTGAACAAACCTTGTGGAGGTTTGTTTTGGAGCCACAAACATGAATGGTTTAGTTGGGATGAAGAATTAACAGAGAAAAATATATGCTTAGATACTGGAAATTTTTATTTTCTTTTACTGTTAAAGAAGTTGATTTCATGCATCTGATTGCCATCTTGGCATGTTTTTTTGAACAAAATGGGTTCACTGTGAACTAAGGATGCTGTATGTATACCAAAATCGTCCAAATCTGTACAAGAATGGGGTTGAACAAACCTTGTGGAGGTTTCTTTTGGAGCCACAAACATCATGATTTAGTTGGAATGAAGAATTAATAGAGAAAAATATATGCTTAGATACTGGAAATTATCATTTTTCTTTTACTGTTAAAGAAGCTGATTTCATGCATCTGATTGTCATCTTGGCATGTTTTTTACCAAAATCCTCCAAATCTGTACAAGAATTGGGCTGAACAAACCTTGTGCAGGTTTCTTTTGGCGCTACAAACATCAATGATTTAGTTGGGATGAAGAATTAATAGAGAAACATATTAGTAGCCATATGAACAAACCTTGTGCAGGTTTCTTTTGGCGCTACAAACATCAATGATTTAGTTGGGATGAAGAATTAATAGAGAAACATATTAGTAGCCATATTAGTTTCTTTTGTTTAGTATTATTATTATTATTATTATTATTATTATTATTATTATTATTATTATTATTATTATTATTATTATTATTATTATCATCATTATTATTATTATTATTATGAGATAAGTAAGTGATTATTAGTAGCCATGAACAGAATAGTTCATGAGTCATCAGATCTTCTTGTTACCGTATTTACAGCACGACGCCCTCATTATTCGTCTGATTCCTCTTCCTCAAACAATACCCTTTACCATCATCATCTCCTTGAACGGAAAGCCAAATACAGGGGAGACTATAGTCGAATTGATATTACACTCGAACACAGGGTGTGCGATAAAATACCACTAAGGTGGTTGTGATAATTTCCACAAAAGGTAGTTTAGGGTTATGTGAATAGAGTAGATTGTGTTAAGATTTAATTTTTTTTTGGTACATTTTTTGGAACCACAATTTCTTTATTTTACAGTTAATTGTTATATCGTTTATTTATTTACAACTAGGGATGGTTTTCAAAAAGGTGAAATTAAATATACAAAATACCTTTTACTGTTATTACTATTTAATATATCAAATTTTAATTTCAGATTGTGTGCTATTGTTATAATGGATAGAAGTTGGATTAGTAAACCACGATTATCCAAGGAGTACTGTGATGGTATTAAAGATTTTATTATCTTTGCCAAACGACATTCCCGTGATCCCAACCTAATCCTTTGTCCATGCCTCCGGTGTACAAATTGTAATTTGAGGACATGTGACGTAGTACATATACACTTGGTTGTCAACGGTTTTCTTCAAGGGTATACAAGGTGGTTTTGTCATGGAGAGGATCATACGTCGGCTCCTGTTCATCCGGTTGTATTAGAAAATGAAGATGAGGCCTTAGTGAACGAAGACTTAAGCGTTTCCGATGAGATGCATGCTTTGTTGCAAGATGCCATGGGGATTCATAATGTTCCTTTCCACACCAATAACCCAACAACCCAAGTTCACAATGAGTCAACAGAAACATCACACATTGGTGGTGGGGTGGACGAGGAAATGCCTGACCACGCCCCTGAAAATAATAAGCAGCAAGAATCCTTTGCTAAGTTACTTGAAGATGCTAGTACTCCGTTGTACCGTGATTGCACCAAATTCTCTAAATTCTCATTCATTGTCAGACTATTTCAGATTAAATGTTTAAACGGGTGGTCTGCTAAGTCCTTCACTATGCTACTTGAATTGTTGAATGAAGCATTTCCTGAAATCTGTATTCCAAACTCAGCCTATAAAATCAAAAAATTCCTAAGTTCTTTCGATCTAAGGTATGAGAAAATAGCAGCATGTCCAAATGACTGTATGCTTTTCACGAGAGGTAAGGAAAGTCTGGAGAATTGCGAAGTGTGTGGTTCTTCGAAATGGATAGAAAGACCAAATCAAGATGAGGGAGCTAATGGATCTACTAAGCGAAGTAGGAAAAAGAAGCCTGCCAAAATATTGCGTTACTTTCCTCTAATTCCTAGGCTACAAAGGTTGTTTATGTCTACGAAAACTTCTTCTGATATGAAATGGCATGTTGAAGGTCGCACTAATGATGGAATTCTTAGACATCCTGCTGATTCTCAATCTTGAAAAAAATTTGATGAAAGATATCCTGATTTTGTGGAAGATCCTCGGAATGTGAGACTTGGACTAGCTAGTGATGGTTTCAACCCTTTCAGGCAAATGAGTAGTACATATAGCATATGGCCGGTTGTGTTAATACCATACAATTTGCCGCCTTAGAAATGCATGAAGCAGTCCTCATTTATTTTGTCCATGATAGTTCCTGGACCGAAAGGTTCTGGAAATGATATAGATGTGTATCTACAACCATTAATAGATGAACTTCAGAAATTGTGGGTGGGTGTTCCAACCTATGATGTTGTGGCTAAAGAAATATTTTCTCTTCGGGTCGTGTTGTCTTGGCCAATCAATGATTTTCCAGCATATGCAAATTTATCTGGATATAGTACTAAAGGACGTTATGCATGTCCATGTTGTGCTGACCAAACTAGTTCAAGGTGGTTGTACAATGGCAGAAAGTTTTACTATATGGGTCATAGGAGATGATTGCCTGACACACATATATTTCGGGCAGAGACAGCGATATTTGATGGTACCGACGAGTGGGAACATGCTCGTGGATCTTCTTCTGGTTCAGATATTTTGAGGCGGGTAGATGGTCATCAATTCAAATATGGAAAAGAACCAGAAGTCAGGACAAAGGGCAAGAAAAGGGCAAGGCCGGAGCAAGGTTAGGAGACCGATCTATGTGGCGAAGATGAGCATCAGAACATGACGATTTTAGGTGCATGAAAGAAGAAGAGTATTTTCTTCAAGTTACCGTATTGGGAATTCAACTTATTGCGACATAATTTACATGTGATGCATATCAGAAAAAATATTGGTGAAAATTGTATAGGAACAGTTATGGGAGATGACCGGAAGACAAAGGACAATCTCAAGAGCCGACTTGATTTGAAGTCAATGGGCATCCGACATGAGTTGCACCCAGAAGAATTACCGAACGGGAAAGTACTCCTACCTCCTGCAATCTATTCAATGTCGAAATCGGAGTTGGAATTGTTTTGCAAAGTACTACTGGAACTTTAAGTTCCTGATGGCTATTCTTCTAACATAGCAAGATGTGTCAACTTTAAAGAGAAGAGGCTTCAGGGTCTAAAGTCACACGACTACCACATCCTAATGCAGGATCTCCTTCCTGTGGCCCTAAGGTCTTCAATGTGTGAGCAAGTCACTACTGTCCTGAAAGATCTTTGTAGCATATATAAAGGTATTTGCTCAAGAATGCTTCGTGTTGAAGATATTGACCAATTAGAGCAGCGGGCGGCATTGACACTTAGTAAAATGGAGATGATATTTCCTCCATCGTTCTTCACTATAATGATTCACTTGATAATCCACCTTTCTGGTGAAGCCAGAATCGGCGGTCCTGTTCACTATCGGTGGATGTACCCCATTGAGAGGTAAAAGAATTCATTCATCTTACAAAATTGAATTTTCAAAAGCTCATTTCTTTTAATCCCTTAATCCGCTCTAATTCATTAATTGTACATGTTCAGGTACCTATACCGGCTAAAGGGTTATGTTAAAAATAGAGCATATCCTGAAGGGTCAATAGCTCAGGGATATCTATCAGAGGAGTGTTCACATTTTTGTTCCAGGTATTTGCCGGGTGTAGAGACATCTTTGAGTAGACCACGTAGAAATCCAGACATTTCCAACCTTGATGGTGCTCAATATCTTTTTGATATCGCTGGCACTACTGTTGGTAAAGTTGATGCATTTGAGCTAGATAACTTAACGTGGGAATGCTCAATATCTTTTTGATATCGCTGGCACTACTGTTGGTAAAGTTGATGCATTTGAGCTAGATAACTTAATGTGGGAACATGCACATCGATATGTGCTAGACCACCATGCATCAGTGGAACCATTTCGAAAGTAAGTTGCTTTTGAATTTAAATCGAATATAGTGAAAACCGCGGAGTTCGATATTAACTTACTTTTGTTATTCTTTATTTCAATTGCTTGTTTTCTAGTGAATTTGTCAGGGACATCAAACGAAGGGCTAGACCAAGAAGACTACCACCACGTGAACAAAACAAGTTGATGAATGAAAAATTTCATAAGTGGTTTGAATCTCATGTAGGTGAATTACAGTTATGCAAGTTAATCTTCATTATATCTACACTTTCTATGGTGCTGATACGATTTGCGCAAAATTAATAAGTACATTCTTTGGGTCCTGAAGGTGTGTCATCTGAAATACAAGTACTTGCCAAAGGTCCCTATAAGATGGTCAAAAGATACGGAGGATATATATTCAATGGTTTTAGATTTCGTACTAAGGATCGTGAATGTAATTTGAAGTCTCAAAATAGTGGAATGGTAGTGACGTCTAAGACTAGAAGTTATGCTTCCAAATCGGACACGAGGCCTGTAGATGGAGATCTCGACTACTATGGAGTGCTCACGGATATCATTGAGTTGAATTATTTTGGTCATTTCTGTGTTGTCTTATTTCGTGGGGATTGGGCTGAGTTTGATAGGAATTTTGCTAACAACAAGGATAAGTTAGGCTTCACAGTTGTAAACTTCTCAAAATTGATTCACATCGGTACACACATTAGCCATGAGCCATTTGTGTTTCCATCCCAATTGCAACAAGTGTTCTACATTGAAGATCCAACCCTGCCAAAATCGTATGTGGCTCTCGCTATGCAACCAAGAGATGTATTCCAACTGGGCGATACTTCAGAAGATGAAGACGGTGAAGTCATGAACAGTTACATTGCTTCTGAGTTTCCTATGTTTGATGTAAACACAACCGGCGGTGGAATTTGTGGGACTTGGCTCCGCAAGGATGGAGAAGAGGGCGATGTATTGGAAGATGTCGTATTGTAGTTTACTTGATTTTCAATCCCAATATTATATGTCTGTAATTTTCATGCCTTAAATCTTGTTGTAATATTATGTCTGTAATTCCGAACATGTTGAATGTGAATTTAATACACCGGTTTAATTCTCTTTCTATTTTCTACTGCTTGGTGTTATTTACATTAAACTATGCTTAGTGTCATTTGAATCAAACTATCATTGTAATTGAATTTGTTACAAATCTCATTTTTTTAAATTTTTTTATAATTATGTTGGTTTGTTAATCCTACTAAAGTACAAATTTTATGATAGTTATTATAAACATGTTATTAATTAAATTTGCATCTCTAATGAAGTTATTGAATCCTTGACAGGTACAAAAAATGCCGAGGCGTTGAAAAAGGATAAACATAAATGATGGCAACGAGAGCCATGGGGATGAGCAGCCACTACATAATAGTGGCAGTCAAACATGGGTAAGTCTTTAAATTGGTATTTTTAAAGAGATTATGGTCTTGAATGCATGAAAGACACGTATTAGTGTTTGTGAGTCTGCATTGTGGCTGTCGTCTATAAGCATTTCATCTATGTTTCTTAAGTGAGCTGTGATTAGAAAGAAATGGCTGGAGTGGAGATCTGGAAACCCAAATAGAGACATCTCGTTTATTATAATCTATACTTATTGTTGGACCAACCCCCTCTTGCTGTTGTTGCTGATGTCTCTTTGTGTGCGTGTGTTGAAGAGAAAGAAGGGATGAGAGAGAGTTGAGGAAAATGCCGCTATGTTAGCATGGTGTATCCTCATTCTCTACCATTCCTCTTTCTGGCTCCATATATGGCTTCTATATTAAATTGGTTTCCTTCCACGATGACAGTCCGTAATACTACACTTGATATGAGCCCTGTTCACAGCTGCACCCTACTGCATACTCACAAACAACTAATACGTGTCGTTCATGCATTGTATGACCAACCCCACTTTGGCACATAACATGCTTAGATGACATTGATGACCTGCAAACAAGGTTTGTTCAACCGTGTTGTTGTACTGATTTGGAGGATTTTGATATGCATACAGCATCCTTAGTTGACAGTGAACCCATTTTGGTTAAAAAATCATGCCAAAGATGGCAATCAGATGCATGAAATCAGCTTCTTTAACAGTAACTGAAAATGAAAATTTCCAGTATCTAAGCATATATGTTTCTCTATTAATTCTTCATCCCAACTAAATCATTGATGTTTCTGGCTCCAAAAGAAACCTGCACAAGGTTTGTTCTTCCCAATTCTTGTACAGATTTTGGGAATTATGTATGTTTTTAGATCCAAGATCACAAATTTTGAGGGCGAACTGTGATTGGATTGTTTAGTGACTGTGAACAATTGTTCTTAATTGGACTGTGATTAGAAAGAGACGAGTTGGAGTGGAGATTTGGAAACCCATATAGAGACATCTTGTTCATAATAATTTATTATTATTGTTGTTCTTGTCGCTCTTGCTGTTGTTGCTGATGTCTCTTTGTGTTCGTGTGCTGAAGGGAAAGAAGGGATGAGAGAGAGATGAGGAAAATGCCGCTATGTTAGCCTGGTGTATCCTCATTCTCTACCATTCCTTTTTCTAGCTTCTATATTTAGTTTCCTTCCACGATGACAGTTCCTTACTCCTACACTTGATATGAGCCCTATTCGTATTTTTTTTCAATGAAGAATTGATCTATGACTACAATCTCCATTCAAAGCCCAATCAAAATTTGTCATCCTGAATCTGAAATCTTCTTTGGAGCCACAAACATCATGAATTAGTTGGGATGAAGAATTAGTAGAGAAACATATATGCTTAGATACTAGAAATTTTCATTTATAGTTACTGTTAAAGAAGCTGATTGCCATCTTTGGCATGATTTTTTAACAAAAAATGGGTTCACTTCCAAACTAAGGATGTTGTATGTATACCAAAAAACTGTACAAGAATTGGGCTGAACCAACCTTGTGGAGGTTTGTTTTGGAGCCACAAATATCAATGAAGAATTAATAGAGAAACATAAATGACTAGATGCTAGAAATTTTCATTTTATTTTACTGTTAAAGAAGCTTATTTCATGCATCTGATTGTCATCTTGGCACCATTTTTTGACCAAAATGGGTTCACTGTGAACTGAGGATGCTAGTTGTATGCCAAAATCCTCCAGATCTGTACAACAATTGGGTCATGATTTAGTTGGGCTGAAGAATTAGTAGAGAAACATATATGCTCAGATAATGGAAATTTTCATTTTCAGATACTGTTAAAGAAGATGATTGCCATCTTTGGCATGATTTTTTAACAAAAAATGGGTTCACTTCCAAACTAAGGATGCTGTATGAATTTTCATTTTCTTTTACTGTTAAAGAAGCTTATTTCATGCATCTGATTGTCATCTTGGCATGTTTTTTTGACCAAAATGTGTTTTTTTGACCAAAATGGGTTCACTGTGAACTAAGGATGCAAGCTGTATGCCAAAATCCTCCAGATCTGTACAACAATTGGGTCATGATTTAGTTGGGCTGAAGAATTAGTAGAGAAACATATATGCTCAAATAATGGAAATTTTCATTTTCAGATACTGTTAAAGAAGATGATTGCCATCTTTGGCATGATTTTTTAACAAAAAATGGGTTCACTTCCAAACTAAGGATGCTGTATGAATTTTCATTTTCTTTTACTGTTAAAGAAGCTTATTTCATGCATCTGATTGTCATCTTGGCATGTTTTTTTGACCAAAATGTATTTTTTTGACCAAAATGGGTTCACTGTGAACTAAGGATGCTAGCTGTATGCCAAAATCCTCCAGATCTGTACAACAATTGGGTCATGATTTAGTTGGGCTGAAGAATTAGTAGAGAAACATATATGCTCAGATAATGGAAATTTTCATTTTCAGATACTGTTAAAGAAGCTGATTGTCATCTTTGGCATGATTTTTTTAACAAAAAATGGGTTCACTTCCAAACTAAGGATGCTGTATGAATTTTCATTTTCTTTTACTGTTAAAGAAGCTTATTTCATGCATCTGATTGTCATCTTGGCATGTTTTTTTGACCAAAATGGGTTCACTGAGAACTGAGGATGCTAGCTGTATGCCAAAATCTTCCAGATCTGTACAACAATTGGGTCATGATTTAGTTGGGCTGAAGAATTAGTAGAGAAACATATATGCTCAGATAATGGAAATTTTCATTTTCAGATACTGTTAAAGAACCTGATTGCCATCTTTGGCATGATTTTTTAATAAAAAATGGGTTCACTTCCAAACTAAGGATGCTGTATGAATTTTCATTTTCTTTTATTGTTAAAGAAGCTTATTTCATGCATCTGATTGTCATCTTGGCATGTTTTTTTGACCAAAATGGGTTCACTGTGAACTGAGGATGCTAGCTGTATGCCAAAATCCTCCAGATCTGTACAACAATTGGGTCATGATTTAGTTGGGCTGAAGAATTAGTAGAGAAACATATATGCTCAGATAATGGAAATTTTTATTTTCAGATACTGTTAAAGAACCTAATTGCCATCTTTGGCATGATTTTTTAACAAAAAATGGGTTCACTTCCAAACTAAGTATGCTGTATGTATACCAAAATCCTCCAAAATTGGGTTTTTTTACCAAAATGGGTTCACTTTGAACTAAGGATGCTAGCTGTACATATACCAAAATCCTCCAAATCTGTACAAGAATTGGTCTGAACAAACCTTGTGGGGGTTTCTTTTGGAGCCACAAACATCAATGATTTAGTTGGGATGAAGAATTAATAGAGAAACATATATGCTTTAGATGCCGCTATGTTATCATTTTTCTTTTACTGTTAAAGAAGCTGAATTCATGCATCTGAAGATTTAAGATCCAGGATGACAAATTTTGATTGGGCTGTGATTGGATTGTTTAGTGGCTGTTGTCTATGTTCTTAATTGGGCTGTGATTAGAAAGAGATGGCTCGAGTGGAGATCTGGAAACCCATATAGAGACATCTCGTTTATAATAATTTATTATTATTGTTGTTCTTGTCGCTCTTGCTGTTGTTGCTGATGTCTCTTTGTGTTCGTGTGCTGAAGGGAAAGAAGGGATGAGAAAGAGATGAGGAAAATGCCGCTATGTTAGCCTGGTGTATCCAAAGTCTCTACCATTCCTCTTTCTGTTTCCATTTCGGGCTTCTATATTTGGTTTCCTTCCACGATGACAGTTCCCTAAAAATACACTTGATATGAGCCCTTTCTTATTTTTCTTATTTTTCTTATATTTGGTTTCCTTCCACGATGACAGTTTCATGGATTGTCTGAACAATCCATGAAAGACATGCTTAGATACTGAATTTTCATTTGTTTTACTGTTTTAGATAGTGGATATTCCCAATCAGAGGAGAATATAAAGGTTTCAAGTTAGATACTGAATTTTCATTTGTTTTGTTGTTTTAGATATATTTAACAACAAAATTAAGTACTAGATTTTTAGCATTGCAATGTAATTATTTTACCTCTCTATATATCATTAAAAATTTCATTTGCAATTGGCACTTTGATCTTATAATTTAAGATACAGGTAGATCTTTTTGCAAGTTCAAAAAATATGTATATTCTTTATTGTGGTCTACTGTTGAATTGAATTATTGTTTTTTTCACAGAGCGGTCGCCCAGATGAAGGAAATTCTGATGATCAGAACTGAAGCTACTCGAGGGGTATGAATCTGTGGTCGGCCTAGTCTGGTTGTTGTTCTTATGTCCTCCTTGCTGTTGTTATGTCTTGTATTGTTGTCAGACTGGTTTGTTGGGATATTTGAGATGTTCATCACTATATTAATTTGTTAATTATGATACTGTTAACTTTGCGGTGAATTTGGACGATGATATGACACGTGTGAAACTTTATTATCTTTAATTATTCTTATGTTTGGTTGTGATTTGCGCATTAATATGCAACGAAATTGGTTGAATCAGTTGTGAATTAGTTTACAGGTTTTATAAATGAAACTGTGAATTGAAATCGAACGGAAAACTGGAGCACGAAAAACAAACGGGCATAGATAGACCGGCGTTTTATAAAACGCCGGTCTATCTAATGAATTAGTTGCAGTGTGCGATAGAGAGGCGTTCCCACACACGCCGGTATATGCCGCCAGCTGTAACGGCACCAAGGAACACCGGCGTTTTATAAAACGCCGGTGAACCTAACTACACTGGCGTTTTTTGGTCACGCCGATGCTTGTAAGTAGGGAAAACCAGGCACTCATAAACGCACATACACCGGCGGTGTACGACCGCCGGTATACTTTCAATCTACACCGGCGTTTCTATAAACGCCAGTGAATGGATAAATACCAGCGGTTTATGGCCGCCGGTGAATGTATATTGGGGAAAAAGAACGGCACTCAGAGACCCCCATACACCGGCGTTCGTTGACCGCCGGTGTAGTTGTAATATTTACCGGCGTCCAGTAAAACCGCCGGTGTAGACCCCTACCTTTCCGCGACGCTCGCTTCGGCGGCATTTGGACCGGCGCAATTATAAACGCTGGTGAAGGTTTCACCGGCGTAAAAAAATGCCGGCAAAGACGTAAAAAAACGCCGGAAAATCGAGTCTGTTTTGTAGTACGTGAGACCTACAGTTCCGATGATTTTATTGGAATGGTGATTGGCAATTTTACGCAATCTATCCAAGTATGCATCATATTATGGTTCTTCTCTTGGACAAATTTGTTTATAATTTCAGATACTGATTACCAATACACGTTTCACGCTACTTCTAAACAAAATTTGAAAATTTTTTTCAATGCAAAGTTCTTCAATAATTTACGATTTTATTTTTTTTTAAATGAAAGATGGCAAGAGAATTGCCATCGGATAATAATATACAATTTCTGAATCAAACTTGCTCTTTCTTTTTAACAAATAGATTTCTGCTATAGTATACTAGTCTCGAGTAAAATATATTGTTTTCAACAGGAACACATTATATTTTGATTGGAAATAGACTTTGGTTTTTGTTTTCATTAAGGAATTGTACAAGAAGGGAGCTCGGAAATTCTATATTCTTGGCATAGCCTCCTTGGGATGCTTACCTGCACATTCAGAGCAATGAATCCAAAAGGGCGATGGTGGTTGCTATGAAGATGCGTCATCCCTCGCATTGGCTCACAACCAAGCAGTATTATCTGTTCTCACTAGCCTTGAGTACGTCCTCAAAGGCTTCAAATACGCAAACTTCAACTTGTATGACTGGCTCAACGATATATATATATATGTTAACTAATTCTCCCTCCTGCTCCAATTTTTCGAAGAATTAATACATAATTTTGCATCTGAACTTATTGTTTCTGAAGGCTTTAAAGACGGAGTGAACGGTTGTTGCGGAACTGGGCCATTCAGAGGAATGTACAGTTGTGGGGGATGGAGAGTGTGAAAGAATGCGAATTTTGCGAGAACCCTGAAGATTATGTACCTGTGGTTTGGACTCCAATCATGCAACAGAAAAACTCGATCAGCAGTGTGCAAGTGCCATTTGGAACGGACCGACATCTACTCCTGGCGCAAACAATGTTGGATATTTGGAGGATGGTGAAGATGAGATGCACAAGTCCAGTTACATGGCTTGATTTCTGGTCTTAGCATGTGATTAATAATAATCTATGTATAATAGCTCGATGCATGGTTAATATATATGAATGAAGGGGCATGTTTGGGGGTTTGGAGCTGTAAACTCTGCACTTTCTTTACACATGGGTTGCACGTTCTTTGTCCCAAGTAGAGGGGCAACAAAAGAATTTTGAGGGACCTGTATGCAAGTAAGCAAGTTCCATACTACGGATGGCAATGGGTAGGGTAAGGGAAGGGTACAGAATTTAATCCTACCCTAAAGTTCAAATACTTAACCCTTCCACTAACTAGTAATTAAGTTAGAAAGCAAAAAAACAAAGATAAGATTGATTATCTTCCTAAGTAATTCAATTTGTATCTAACTTAATTAATTATATGGAAGAACATGCAATTGAGTCTCAACCATATACATTTTAATTCCAAATTATATAAACCATCAATTCCACTTAATTTTTAAAATATTGAACATGTATTAATGCAGGTGCTTTATAACCAGTTAGGCATAAAGGGTGTGATATGTACTCACATAAAGTGCATGATATGGAAAATAACGTGACCTTCTTATTTATCCCCCCCAACCAAAAATAATAATAATAATAATAATTCCTATATCATTACTGAGAGAGCAATTCTTTAAAAACTATGTTTTGTATTTTCATTGCACCTATTCACCTAATAATGTTATTATATACCTTTATAATTCTAAATTCGTGTAAGATATTGGAGAAAATTAAAGAAACTATATAAAAGAGAAAATTGAACAAGTTTTTATTGTTATGAGAGGAAAAGTGGGTATGTTTTCTTATCAATGACCATTATATATGTTTTTGACAATGTTAATCATACTAGAGAGGTCTATAATTTGGATGGAACAATTTGTGACTGGGCCGGATACAAAGATAGTGTGACAAATTCTTAAAAGGAATTGTGATCAAGCCTTTACTTACAATGAGTTAGAATGCGAGCAAAAACTAGTTCAACATGTTGTATCCATCATTAGTTGCCACTTAGTTGCCAGATAAAATACTGCCAATGCCATAAAAAAAAAGAACTATCAATTGTTGGTTAAATCAAAATCAGTTGTGATACAAGCATCCACCAGGCAGAGAGTGTGATGGGACTGATCATCAATCGCCATCTCATCAAGTTTATTACACGTGAGACCCGAGGTATTCTTGTTTGTCTAGAGGAACAAGAGCAAGATGGTGAGCATGACAAAGTTTCACTGATTCATGAAGATTTAAGCAGAATGGGGGCATTGTTCACAATTTATAAATGGTGATAATTACTATTCAAGTTTTTGCTTTAAAAAAGAAAAAAAATATTATTCATGTTGATTAACCATGTGGTAGCTCAATGAGTAGATCCTCGATCCTGTTTCTTTAGAGTTATAAACCAATTCAAGCACTTGTCGATGTGGAGGATAATAAAGTATGCTTGAATATCTTTTTAAAAAATATATGCTCCACCAAAAACAATTCCAAGTGGAATTCCTACTATGGTTGTATATGTTTTATTAAAATTTAGGGTGAAGGACCTATCGGCACATAAAGTTTATAGAAATTACCTACACACACCTAAAGTGGAAATAATACCCCAATAGCACCCAAACTTTTATAAATTGGACCAAAAGGCCCTCTCAGTTTAATTCTCAGTTAAGTTAGTGGAATATACTTAACAGGTTTAGACCCATTAAGGTGCATATGAAATTACGAAAATACCCCCCTCTTCTTCATTAGATCTGTCACTATTTCTTCGTCCCTTTTAAACCCTAACCCATTTTTCTCTATCTCCATCTCAAATCAATTCTCAAAATCACCGCTTCTCACAAATTTCTCGACCGCATCTAAGCTCTCTTCTCCACCCACCATGTCTGCCACCAGTTCTTTTTGTGAATCACCAACGCAGAATTGATTGATGTGCCACTGCGAACTGCCTGGAAGAGCCCAGATTGTCAAGTGTGTGAGAGGTAAGAATAAAGGTAGGTTATTCTACTCTTGTCTGAATTACAAAGGCAAAGATGAGCGTGGGTGCAATTTTTTAAGGTGGGTATCAATTGACAATGACAGAGATGAGAAAGAGATGGGGTTGGTGGAGTTGAAGGCAATTTTGTTTGAGCACAAGGAGATTTTGAAATCAATGAAACAACATATGGAGGTTAATTTCTCTGCGAAGCTTCTTCAGTTGGAGACTAGTATCAGTGGCTTGACATCCTTGTTTCGTAGCTGTTTTGTTCTGTTGTATATATTGTTGTTCTTAATGCGATGCATATCATGTATGACAGATGCTGAATATGCGTAGTGTAAGAATTTCATTCATTGATGGAATATGATGTAACGAATGAATGTATCTTTATGAAGGGCGAATTATCACAACTGAATGTATCTTTTTGAATGACTGAATGAATGTATCATTAATTGAACACAGTTTGAATGAATGAATGAATGAATCTAGGTTTGGAGCATGAGGGAGAATTTGCATGAATGCTTTGTTGACTACCCCTTCATGATAGCCAATATAAGAGAGCTAGCTTTCTTCGAAAAATTAATGGTACACACCTAGCTTATGTTGCAGGAATGCAAAATTATGTATGCTGACTTGCATGAATGAAGGGAGCAACTAACCTAGCTTTCCACATACACACCATACCTGTTGACTTGCATGAATGCTTTGTTGATTCTTGATTTTGATGATTCCAACACAATGCAAAGTTGTTATACTACTTCTTATATATTACAGAATGTACACAAAGGCAAAATGTTCAAACAAGCTCAAAGCAAATTGATCAAGCTCTACAAGGTTCTAAAGCTCAAGTGTGATCAAGCATTCAAAGTCAAAGACAAAGGCTAAAGCTCCATCTCAAGACTCAAGACTCAAGACAAGCCTTATGTTTCAATGTGTTGTATTAAGTGTCTTGTAACAATTGTAACTTTTTCCTTTCTTTGAGTCTTAGATTGATGTAACAGCCTTATCACACACACACACACACTTATTTTATAACTGAGTGTTGCTTTTTCAAAAGATTAAAAGGTCGAAACAGTTTGATTTAGATCAGCTGTTGAGTACCAGTCGACTGCCTTATGGCATCAGTCAACTGTTCAGTATGAAACTGTCTGAACTCTTTCAAACTCTGACCAGTCGACTCATCATGGCAACCCATTCAACTGTTCAAGCCGTTTTGACAGTTTTCTGTTTTTAAACTTGTTTTTTCAAAATCAAATCTTTACTGTCATTGTATGGCAGTTGGGACTCAACCTTTTCAACGTTCAAACGTTTCTAACTCTATAAAAAGAGTACAGAGGTCATTTGACAAAGGTTAACAACTTTTTCCAAACATTTTGTTTCTCAAGTTCACAAGCTTTTGGTTTTGACAAGAAAAAGCATTCTAAAAGCATTCATTTTCTAAGTCTTGGTTCTCTAAAATCAGTCTAGTATAACAGTGATTTCGTTTTAGACTGATTTTGGAAGTTGACCTAATAACCACGTACAAAATCACATTCACAACAAGGCTATAGGTTGATTGTAATATCTTTTATTGTTTTCGTATCCTCTCGGTTGGAGAGTAGGACTCTAGGTTGTAGAGTCAGGTTTTTACTCTTGGTGGAAAAGTGAGGTGTGAGAGAGGACTACGGGTTGGACAAGATTGTTGTCTAATGCCGTAGGGTATTCTTGTACATTTTCAAGGATAGTGGAAAATCTCAAGTGGGTTACTTGGGGACTGGATGTAGGTCAGGAGGACCAAACCAGGATACATCATGTGTACTCTGTGATTGGAATCTCTGTGGTTGTATCTCTTTGAACTTTTTCATTACTTGCATTTCAGTTTACTCTAAATCTTTCTAGTACATTGACTGGATAACCATTCTAAGTCGACTGATTAGACTGATATAACAAATATTTCAAAAACTCTTCTGGCGAGTCGACTATCTCTCTTATTTAAGTCGATTTATCGGACTAGTCTAAAATACCCTTCTACCCTGACACCCCGGTCGACTGATATCTCTTTTATAGTCGACTGGACAGAAGATAACTTTCAATTCCGCAATTAATTTTTGATACAACACTATTCACCCCCCCCCCCCCTCTAGTGTTTCTTGCCTTGCCTACAGGATCCAACATGCTTTACTTCATGGTGCTTTGGAAACCAAATACACAGACACATTTGGCACCTACTAACAATCTCAATCTGCTGGAGTTTATGGCTTGCTAGAAATGAATGCACTTTCTCTTCTAAGACTTTGCAACCAAAAAAAATTCTTTCTAATGCAATTTTTTGGTTTCGATCTTTGCTAAATGGACTCGACAGCAACAAGAAGAAGGCGGAACTCCTTCGAAAGGTGGAGCAAGCTGGAGTGCAAGATGTCCTCCTCAAGCAGGTGCTCATCCAGATTGATCAGGCTGACAGTGAGGAAGACAGCTGCTCAGCTTAAGATAACACCAGCCATCCCTCTGCTCTTTTGATATTTGATATTTTGGATGTTTTGTTTGCAAACTTTATGGTGCTGAACTTGTTATAACTATTTCCTTAAGTTTTTGGGGATCAAGAGTTCGGCATCTGTAAGCTGAACTATCTTGACCCTTATGTATTATTTACCTGTATTTACTCTTATATTAATATATCTCATGTGAGGTAGGGACTTACCCTAACTTTAACCAGTCAAAAAAAATATACAGTTTTGAAAATCTACTGAGAATGCAATTACCCCTTCCAATAAATATGCAGCAGTAGTATAGGATGGTGCAGCACAACAATTAGAAAACCTGGAAATAAAGAATGAAAAAAAATTGAATTGGCTTATATACTGTAAACTGAGAATGCACAAAACTGAGAGACCTTGCATTCATTGTCAAAGCATAAAGCCTGATGCAAACAAACATCATACATAAGCCTGAAAATAGTTTAGCCAAAGCCTGATCATAGTTTAGGCTGATACAAAATAGTCCTAACCCCAAACGTGAAGCTGATAAGCATTCATATGGTTTACATTTCACATTTCACCTTGATTATGATACATAAATTGATAGATAAGTCTAAAAGTGTATTGCAACCTAAATTGCTGGTGATAAAGGCAAATATTACAAGACTAAGTTTTTTCTATTACATCCCAACACTGCCTCTTCCCCTCTGACCCTCCCACCACTGCCTCTGAGAGGTACAGTCATCCCTCTCCTTGAACTTGTTGGTTGACGTGGTTGTGAAGGTGGTGATATTTGAATTGTTGGCCACTGAATTTCAATTCCTTCTGATTGTACTTCTGCAACACTTCCTTGAGATTGGATTACATTATCCTCATCTGCAACTAGTACAAGTATTAGTAGTTACTTGATGTCAGTGGTTAGTAAAAGTATGTGAGGCTAATGTGTAAGGATGCAAACAAGCCGAGTCGAGCCGAGTATCTTGAGGCTCGATCGCAGCTTGTTAAGCAATCGAGCTCAGTTTCGAGCTCGAGCTCGTTTCGAACCGTGTTTTGATCGAGCTTTGACCGAGTAGCTCGCGAGCTTAGCCCAATAATCACAAAAAGTCCAAGCTCGAGCTCAGCTCGATAAGCTATCGAGCTCGATTTTGAGCTCGAGCTCATCTCGAGTCGAGCTTTGACCGAGCTCGAGCCGAGTAGCTCACGAGTAGCGATGGCAAATGGGTCGGGTCAACCAGTGACCCACCCGGGACCCGCCCATTGGACCCGGCCCGTGAAACAGTTTGGCGGGTTCGGGTCGAACCCGATGAATAGTAACGGGTCGACCCGGGTCGTCAAAAACGCGAATCTAACCCGCTAAACCCGGCCCGCGAACCCGTTTTAAAAAGTCCAACCCGTCGCCAACCCGCGGGTTGACCCGCAGGTTTCGAACCGTTGGACCCATACGGGTCGAACGTTCGATCCGTTACGGGACAACCGTTGACCCGCAGGTCAGTGGCCCATTGGGGGTTGGTTTTTTTTTTTTTTTAGCCCATAAATACCCTTCAAAATCCCATTAAAAATTCACATCTTACTCTCTTACTCTCTCTACTATTATACATCATTTCTAAGGAATGTTTCAACAATTGTAGTATTCAACAAGCAAGTCTACAACAAGGCATATACACGATCAATTTTCGATCGTATCGAAATCAAAATTCAACGTCTTCAACTCTCTTCAACTCTCGTCAATTCTCCTTCAAGCTCTCCTCAACTCTTCAATTGCGGAATCGGCGAAGCGCTTCTTTCTAGTTCAATTTCTATTCTTATTTTCACGGTTTATTTTACATACGCGTATTCCACGGTGAACGGTATCAAAATTTCATACCTCTCTCGTTATATTTTTTTTGCGTTGTAGTTAAAATTATTGTTGGTTTTTTTATCTTCTCTATCTCAACCCTCTTGTTTTTAAGGATTTTTTGTATAATTCACCGTTCCTACATTGTGTATTTTTTTACATACATTAGTACATTACTACATTATGTCTAGATCACGCGGTAGCGGTCGTAGCGGGCAAGATTCCTCCTCCTCTTCCCGTAGGCCACCAATTGTCCCAACTAGTGAGCCCACCCAAGAATACCATGATCCTCCTATCCAACAATGGGGTACACACGACGAGGTTGTAGGTGACATACAATTAGAAGAAGAAGAACAACAACAACAACCAACTGAAACCACACATCCCCGTAGTAGTAGGAAAAGTAGAGGAGAAACTAGTGATTGGCATAAGTTTTACGATTTTATCCCGGACGAACATACTCCGGGTATAGGTTTGAAAGTTTGTAAAATATGTGGTAAAACATACAAAATTCAAGAGGGGTGACGGCACCGGTACAATTAGTAGCCACATCCAACACAACCATAAAGACCTTCTTGCTGACCTACAAGGCCAACAAAAAATCAACCTTAAGACCGGTCTAGTTGATAGCCACCCTTATGATCCCGATCTTGTTCGTCGGAAAATGGCCTGATTAGTCATAAAGAAAGAGTTACCATTTTCCTATCCCGAGAGTAGGGACTTGGAAAATTTTAACCAAACGGCCTTAAATCCTCATTTTAGAAGAATTTCGAGAAATACTTGCAAATCGGATTGTTTTAAAATGTACATCGAAATGAAGGATGCTTTGATTGTAATTTTATGGAGTTTAACTTGTAGAGTTAGTTTAACTTCGGATTGTTGGACGGGTGTCAACAATATTCCAACGATGGGAATAACATGTCATTGGATCGACAATGATTGGATTCTTCAAAAAAAAATCATATCACTTGTGGCGTTGCCGTATCCCCATAGTGGCCCTGAAATAGCAAATCGTATTATAGAAATTTGTAATGTTTTTCATATTCGCGATAAAATTATGTGTATTAGTTTTGATAATGCATCTAACAACAATGTAGCAATTACTACTTTAAAATCCGTATTAAACCCTCCATCTGACAATATTTTTCATGTTAGATGTGCATATCATATTATAAATTTATGTGTTCAAGATGCATTAAAAATAGCCGATCCATATATAATTAAAATTAGAAATTGTGTACATTTCATTCCATTAAGTCCAAGCATATTATAAGAATGGAAAGCTTGGTGTAGGCTTAAAAATGTACCTTTTAGAAGATTTCCAAAGGATGTTAGACACCGATGGAATTTTACTTTTAATTTACTAAATGTTGTTACCGAATATAAAGCAGCTGTAAATAATTTTTGTATGGCAAAAAATATGCACAATTTTGAAATGACTCCCACTGATTGATTTTTTGTCAAATCTTTGTTGAAATTTTTAGAACCTTTTAAAACCGTAACTTTAAAATTTTCAAAAACATATGAATCTACTTCTAGTAGCATTTTTATTTCATTAGTTAGCATGATGCAAATATTTAACGAAATGTTAAATGATATCAATGTTGGTGAGATTGTAAAACCTGCATACAAAATTTTTTTGAAGTATTATTTTTTCCTCCTCCTATGTTGATTTGTGTTGCTACCGTTATGGATCCTCGTATCAAATTAGAAGGTACGAAGAGTTTGATTGAAATATTTTTTGTATTACTTAGGAAAAATGTAGAATTAGTAATTGATTGCGCTACTTTTTTTAGTTCAGTTTGAATCTATATTAAATAACTTGTATGATTATTATGATAGACGTTTTGCTTCTAGTAGTACAACTTCTGTAGTTAGTTATTCTTCTGGTACTTCTAAAGGTAAGGGTAAAAGTAAATTTGATGATAGAACATTTAATTTACTTAAACAAATTCAAACAAAAAAACCTAGGACTAATCAACCAAATGAATTAAATTGGTATAACCAACAAGATTCTGAGCCTTCTACTTCTCCACTAGATATTTTACAATGGTGGAAAGACCATGAACACACTTTTAGTATTCTGTCAATTATGGCTAAAGATTTACTAACTCCTCCTGTCTCTACAGTTGCTTCTGAGAGTGCATTTTCTTCAAGTGGTAGGGTTCTAACTGATTACAGGAATCGCTTGAAGCCAGATTCGTGAGAGATGCTCGTTTGTACAGAAGACTTACTGAAGGCTGAAGATAGGATACAAGGGAAAGCACTATCAACGTCCACAAGTGGGAGCAACTCGTCGGAAGAAGAAGAAGAAGAACAACAACAACAATAGCTGCTTTGCTTGTAATAGCAACTCGACCGACATGTTAGGAATTGTATTATATCTTTGCTTGTTATGTTAAATTAGAAAAATTGGAGTCAATTAAAATTGTATATAAGAAATATGTTATTGTATAAAACTTATTTGTGAATTGAATTCTTCATTTCATTAGAAATTGTGAAAATTGTATAACTTAAATTCATATGAATAATATTTCAAAATTTTTTGCCATTTCACTCTTTCAATCTTATTATTATTATTACGATTTTTAATGTTTATTAGTATTATTAGTTACTTAGTATTAATATTATTAATATTTTAAGCTAAAAATATTATTAAAAAAACCTACTATCTAAATGGGCCAACCCGCGGGTCGACCCGACCCGACTCGGGTTGGACCCTAAAGGGTTCACGGGTTGGGCGGGTCACCTAAATCAAGTTTGGGCTCGGCCCGGCCCGGCTAAGTGGCCAAACCGGCCCGAGCCCGCCCAAGTCACGAGCCAACCCGAGCGGGTTCGGCCCGGCCCGTTCGACCCGTTTGCCATCCCTACTCGCGAGTAGCTCGGTTTGTTTGCAACCCTAGTAATGTGTAGTGTTAAGATACTAGTAAATACCTCCTACACCTTGTGTGCCTCTCCCCCTCCCTACATCAGCCCCTCTTCTATTTCGCAAGCCTAGCTTGGAACCTCTCCTAGCAACATAAATGTAGAATAAGATTAAGTATAAGTAAGGACAATTTATATTATGTCATAACTGTTTAATTTACCTATGCAATGTATCTGTGGATGATTGACTAGGAAAGCCAACATTAGATGAACTGCCATCCACTCCTCTAACAACTTGGTTAATTGGTGCCTTACAAATGGATTTGTTGTGATTGCTTCCGTGACATCTACTACATGTCATTTTCCTCTTTAAAAATTTGTGGGCTCTAACATCATCTTCATCTCTTGGTTTAATTCTCTTTGTTTTTAGTCTTCCTCTTGGTCTCCTAGTATGTGGTGGACCAACAGTATACCCAATCTCTTGATACTTCCATTGAACCTTACACGGA
The DNA here is from genome assembly GCA_017893485.1 of Hemerocallis citrina. Classification (NCBI taxonomy): domain Eukaryota; kingdom Viridiplantae; phylum Streptophyta; class Magnoliopsida; order Asparagales; family Asphodelaceae; genus Hemerocallis; species Hemerocallis citrina. The sequence continues at coordinate 8,132,417 of CM030363.1, read as the reverse complement.
AGAGGTGCGATTGAGTACTGATATGCTAGTTTGAACCTGACATTGGTATACAAAATAGTAGAAAAAGAGTACCAAGGATGTGGTGCTATAATTTGCCTTCAATTGCTACAAGTGGTGCTAAAATAAAAGTTATACAATCAATAGTATATACATGTCAATATAGTACACTGGATCCACAAATATGGTCCAATCTACTCTGACCTTTGTGCATATGACTTCAGCTGCGTGTTTGCAAGGCATACCAGTTAGCTGCCATTGTCTGCATGCGCAGATTCTGTCTACCATGTCAAGCACCTCGCTTCTATCTACACTCTCAACCTCTGCATACCTTTCATTTGGTTTTCTAACTATCCACCCACCAACCTTCTTACTAATATCTCTGATGTATCTGTCAGCCATTGGTACGAGCACCTCCTTCCATCTTCTAGCAATCTGCCTTCTCAATGTCATCTTCTCCATTATTTTGAACCTCACACTGTCTGTAAGATCAACAACTGGATGATATCTTGATTCCAATATCCATGCATTGAAACTCTATGCCAGGTTGTTTGTAATATAGTGTTGCCTTGATCTGGGAGTGAATTGGCTTCTACTCTAAAGGTGTGTCTGTATGTCTAATGCAGCTGCAGCTTCAACTAAAATTGCCCTCAATTCTCTCATAGCCTCATCATATTGCATTACTGTGTAGGCTTTAGCATCTCTCCAAACCAACATTTCATAGATTTCACCAGAGAAATTCTTTTTAAATTTTTTCCATAGATGTCGAACACAACATCTATGTTCTACATCAGGCAACAACAATGACACTGCTTATTGTAACCCCTTCTCCTGATCACTCATTATGGAAATATGTCACATATCATTTCCAAGAGCTTCTTTCAAATTTTGAATAAACCAATGCTAAGAATGTAGATTTTCTGATTCTACTACTGCAAAAGCTACTAGGTACAACCCATTATTACCATTAAGTGCATTAGTAGCAAGTAAAATCTCCAAATACTTACCTCTCAAATGACAGCCATCAAGGGCAATGTATGGTCTACATCCTAACTTAAACCAATCTGCACATTGTTTGAAAGACACAAACATCCTATGGAAAGATTTATCATTCTCTAATTCAATTTCAATGTGACTACCTAGGTTTCTTGCCTTCAGTTCAGCTCTCAAAGAGTGCACAAGGTTGTAGCTCTTCTCAATGTTCCCAAAAAGTTGTTGCCTGGCTTCTTCCCTTCCCCTCCAAGCTTGTTTGTATCCAACCTTCAATCCATATTTGTTGTCAATAAATTCAGCAATGTCTGCAGGTCTCATATTAGGATTGGCTTTCACATCACCCTTAATTATCTCTACAATCCAGAATTTTGTTGTAGCTCTATTCCCACACTTATTTATTCTCGTGCAAGTATGGGCATCATTGTACTTCCTCACTTCAAATGTCTTCTTGTCCTGCATCCTAGCAGCTCTAATTCTCCATGGACATTCCTGCATCCCACATATTGCAACAATTGCAGTGTTGTCATTCTTCTTCAACCAATATGCAAAATTGTTTTGTATACTGAATTGTTTCAATGTCAAATCTAAAGGTGTAGCTGTTTGGAAATTTGCTGCCAATTTTAAAGTGAGGACATTGGATATCACTTGTTCACCCCACACTGGACCTAAGGGCTCTTGTATAGATCCTGAACTCATCTATGACTCTTCTTCTCTGCTTACATCCTCCTCACCCTCACTGTCTTCTTCTTCCAACTCACTATCAAAAGAATTGTATGAATCTTCGGAGTAGCAATCATCTGCTTCATCATTTGTAACTTCCAAGTTTTCTATATGTATTTCTTCTTCCTTACCATCTGCATCACCATCAGTGCCTTCATTTTCAACATAATCTGGGTCTTCACTATCATTATCCTCATAGTCAGCCTCATAAAACTTTTGTAGTGCTGTCTTTTGCCTTGGAATCTGTACTTGTTCATTTGCCTTATCTGCATTGCCCTCTGCTTGTTCATCAGCTTGATCTGCGTTGCCTTCTGCTTGTTCATTAAGTTGATATGCATTGCCTTCTGCTTCATCATTTCCCTCATCTGCATTGCCTTCTGCTTGTTCATCTGCTGCTTTAGATTTTGCCACTAAACCTGATATGTCATTAGGGGATCCAACCTGCCTCACATAAGAATCTTCATCATCACTCGATACAACCAACTACTCAGATGGAATGGGTCCACGGCCTAGATGATATCTAGCCCTCCTTCAACCAATAATTTCACCTGCATGAACACCAAACCTACTGTAATTCTTGGGTGGTCTAAATGATAAATATAGCTCTCGTGTTTTCTTCTTTTCTATATGCAATTTCCATATATCTGCAAATTCTATATCATGTCTAATAACTCCATATTCTTTAGGTGATGCCCCAAGCTTTGCATATACTACTTTCATCATATACCCCTAATTATATGGTAGTAAAGTATGTAGTCTCTCACTCAAGTAGTTTAGGTTACACTCCCCTGAGTCAATCAAAATACTTTTCGTACGATACCGTTTATATTTCAGTCTATTTGTCCTGGGTATTACTCTCCAATGCCCGTGGTAGAATACCAACACCGTCACTCTATCTATCACCCTGTCACACAATAATAACCACAACAATTACATTAGTGCTTATCTATAACTCCAATAATTAACGTAACACAACCACAACATAACACAACACAACAAACAACACAATACAACACCAAAGTGAGCCATATATTGATGACAACACAATAAAACACTAAAGTCAACCCTAACTTAGGTCAAATCCCAATTCTGCAACCGTCACTAACCTCAACTCAGAATTAAACCCTACATTATTTATCAAATACTCAACAATCAACAATCAACATTCAATAAAATTAAAATAAACCCTAACAATTAACAATCAACACTTCCTTAGGGATGGCATTCGGGCCACTTGGGCCGGTCCGGGCCGGGTTTGACTGGGCTTTGACTGGTCCCGGGCCTACCCGGGCCGGGCTCCTCCACTACGCGGGTCGGGCCGGGCCAGGCTCAAGGTTGGAAACCTTGGCCCGGACCTGGCCCCCGGACCCAAGTGTAGGGGCCGGGCTCAAGGTTGGAAACCTTGGCTCGGACCTGGCCCCCAGACCCAAGTGTGGGGGGCGGGCCGGGCCAGGCCGGTTCGTGGGCCGGGCCGGGCCAATTCGCGGGCCGGGCCCGTGTTTAGGGAGAATTTTTTTTTTTTTTGTGTAAAATGTTATTAAAGATCAAGTATATGGATTTGTAATTTCATAACAATTGCAAAGAAAAAAATTTCATAAATAATTGAAGTACATGAATAAATGAAGTACATGATTTAATAAATTTGAAATTCTTAAATAAAATGAAGTACATGGATAAAATTCATATAAATCAGTCTAATTAGATCAAATTACAAATCAAGGGAATTATTTGAATTTAAAGATCGAGATGGCCTCTACTTAGATTGAAGAGAAGGCATAGGACTATTGTCGTGCACTTCAACTTAACCTAAATATAGAATCTCATCACCCTAAATTTTCCAATTAATTACAATTTATTGACCAACATTTTAATGTAAATAAACTAAATGTAATCGTTCATTCATCGCTACTTGTTGATCCATCTCTAGCTTGTGCTTCAAGTAAGTCTTGGGTCCTCTCTTCCGCTTTCATCCAATCTTCAACGCATACTAGTATCTTCAAATTTTTGGCTGTCAATCGGTTCCTGCTCAGGCTCATTATCCTGCCACCAAGAGAAAAAGTACTTTCTGATGCAACAATTGACACCGGTGTTGTTAGCAGATCTTTAGCCATATGAGAAAGAATATTAAAAATTGCTTCATTACTCTTCCGAAATTGTAACACATCTTCTACATCTTCAACTGCACTTTGTGCATTATACCAATTCAACTCATTTGGTGAATTGGTTCTTTGTTTTTTTTTTAATTTAATAAGATTTAAGACACCAATACTAGCTTGACTCTTTCCTTTTTCTAATATGGAGGAAAAAAAAAGAAGAAGAATCAACATTTTGTGTTTGTGTTTGTGTTTGAATAGTGTTAGATGAATAAATCTTATCATAAGAATCATATAACCTAGTCAAAATATTTTCAAATTTATGAGTAAAAGCAATATGATCAAAATCTAGTATTGCATCGTGTGGGGCATAAGTGTAAAAAAATTTAATTAAATTTTTTGTACCATCTAATTTAATCATAGAATTCATTACACTAGCTACACAATATAACATAAGAACTGGATGAAAATATTTCAAAAATTTAACATATGCCGCATTAACCATATCTCCAATAAAATGGTCATTTTGCAAATCTTTAATTGTTGTTATCATAGTCACAATTTCAAGTAAAATACCACTAGATATAGATGTATATATTTTTAAAAATTGCAAAGTTGCATCGTTAAAAGGTTGTAAAAATTTTACAAACTATCGGCAAAAAACCAAAAATCATCATCTAACATACAATTTTGCATACCCATTGCGACACAAAATTCTTTAAGATTAAAACGATAATGAAGAACAACACCTAATAATTCAAAGGTAGAATTCCAATGATGTCGTACATCTTTAGGAAAACGTCTACATACAATGCCCCTAAGTTTATACCAATCATGAAAAGCTTGATAAATTGGACCACTCAATGTAATATAATGAACACAATCTCTCATTGCTTCTAGTTTATCATTTCTATATTTTAGTGCATCTTGCACACAAAGATTTAAAATGTGACAAGCACACCTAACATGAAAAATTTCGGGTTCTATAGGATCTAAAGTAATTTTTAAACTCTCAATTGCCTTAGTATTATTGAAGGCATTATCAAAACCAATAGCAAACACTTTATCATAAATACAAAAATTATTACATACTTCCATAATGTGTGTGGCTATAATTTCACCCTTATGTAGGTACCTAACATATCCAAAAGAAATTATTCTCTTTTGAAGTACCCAATCCGAATCTATCCAATGACATGTTACACACATCATTGGAACGTCGTTTACTCTCTGATGTCAATGAAACTCTAGTATTTAGTGATTTTAGTGCTGCTATCAAAAAATCCTTAGTCTCATTGTAAACTAATTTACAATCACTCTTCACAACATTCCTAGCAATCTTTTTATAATAGGGGTTAAAGGTGGTTTGTACAAAAGTCTCTACATATTTTTGTTCACCAAACGAATATAGCAATTCACCCTTAATTACTAATTTAGCCATTTTCCTACGAACGAGATCGTGATCATAGCTATGACTATCTACTTGACCTGTTTTAGGATGTATTTTTTGTTGTGTGCGATTATCTTTTAAAAATTGTGATTGACATTTGTTTAAGTGACGTTGAAGTGTACCCGTGCCCGATCCTATTTTAAACTTAAATGGGGTTCGACACTTCTTACATATTTTAAGTCTTACACTATTATCATTTTGTGAAGGGACAAAATTGAAAAAATTGTGTACTTCGGAAGTAGTCCCTCTTGTTTTCCTTGAGTTTAGAAAATGACCTTATTCCGATAGTTGTGGTTCTACATGATCTTCTATTTCTATAGGATTTGAGTGCGTTTCATTCAAATCGGGAAAACTATCATAATTCATAAATGTTTCTTCACTATCTATATATGGGTTAGGAATGAAAGGAATGTGATGACCAGTAGATTCTTGACTACTATGTCTACCATCACCGCGTGATCGATTAGAGGCCATTTAACTATAAAAAACTATTGTATGTAAAAATTAGAAAGAAAACAACAACTAAATGTATGGCAACTAATAATTAAAAACAAACAACAATCTATCTCAATTAAAAAATAACAACATATCAAGAACTAGTGAGTGAGTAGTGTATGTTTCTTTTACCACTTTATCAAAATTAAAAATAAAATCTAAAAAAATGAGAGGAAGAAGATCAAGAAAATCCAAAGTATATGAGAATAATGAATAATCAACTATGTTAATTCTACAAATTAAAATTATACTAAAATACCGTAAGAAAGTTGAGACTTGAGAGCTAGGAGTAGAAGCAGTATTGATTGTTGTTGTTCAATGTTGATGAGTTGATCACATAATTGTTGTTGATTTTGATTCCTTCAAAATATAGAGAAATTTGATCTTGATCACTTGAGAGAGTGTTGATCACCAAATTGTTGTTGTTGATTGGAGAAATAGTAGAGAGAATGAGATATTTGAGTGAATTAGTGAAGAGAAATGAAAGAAATGATATGGTATTTATAGAAAATGTCATTTTTTGATTTCCTAAAGTACCCCCCCAAAACTAGCCAGTATAAATCCGTTGGGGGGCTTTTTGTAATTTTAAATTTTTTTATTATTTTCTGGAAAGAAAGAAAAAAACTGGCCAACGGTCGGCCCGGACCGGCCCGATCCCGGGCGGGCCGATTCAGCCGGTCCCGGGCCTTGAGCGGGCCGGGCCTAACCGGGCCAATTGCCGAAAACTTGGGACTGGACCAGACCGGGTCTTTGGGGGCTGGGTCGCAGTTAAGTCCGGGTAGGAGGGGGGCCGGGCCGGGCCGGTCCCGGGCTGGCCCGGACCTGATGCCATCCCTACACTTCCTTCAAATTAATGCAACCCTCACTCAAATACTCAACCCATCTAGAATCAAGAGTCAATAACAGCAAAATAAGCCTAATTCAGATTACTGCATTCTTATAATGGGGAAGCTCATACCGTTCGCTGTTGCGATTCACCCCTGATGCTCCGCCGCCCGCCTTCTTCTTCCTCATTTTTCTCTACCACTCCACGCGCTCTGGATTTCACCTTCAAGCGGAACTCAAAAACAAGTGGTCGGAAGAGGGGATTTAACGAAGTGAGAAATGAGGTTTTAATATAGAAGAAATGAAGAAGGTGGAGGGTAAAAAGGTAATTCATTAGCTATCTGTTAGAAGATTAGCAGAAATAGACGGGAGGTGCCTATAGGTCCAATTATAACAAGTTTGGGTACTATTGGAATATTAGTGTAACTACATGTATGTTTATGATATTAATACTAACTTTAGATGCCAATAGGTTAAAAACCCTAAAATTTATTAACGAAACCAAGGGTTTTCCCATCATCTTTCCTATTTTTTTATTCTAAAAAAAAACATATCTAGTCATCTATAACTATTATAATGGGAGAGATGGGGTTGGTAAACAAACAAACCCTAATTTGTTTGTGAGCAAACCCGTGCATCGCACGTGCTTTTCTTTTTGTCTTTTTTCATTCCCCTCCACGTGCATCGCACGTGCATGATACTATAACTATTATAATGGGAGAGATGGGGTTGGTAATTAATTAACAATTTTTTGTATGTGTGCAAACACGTGCAGCGCACGTGTTTGTGGGGTTTTTTTTTCTTTTTCCTTCCTCCTCCACGTGCATCGCACGTGCACGTGTTGGTAGGTTTTTTTTTGTCTTTTTCCTTCTTCCTCCACGTGCATCGCACGTGCAAACAAATAAACAATTTTTTATTTTTTTTTGTACGTGTGCAAACACGTGCAGCGCACGTGTTGGTAGGTTTTTTTTTGGTCCTTTTCCTCCCTCCTCCACGTGCATCGCACGTGCATCATATTGGTAGGTTTTTTTTTTCCTTTTCCTCCCTCCTCCACGTGCATCGCACGTGCATCATACTAGTCCAGATAACTTGATAGATTGGTGCATTAGATTCACATGCTAAGGGCAACCGACCCAATTAATGAGCTAGATATTTTGCATCTTATTTCATAATATGTGGCATTGGGTATCATGCTCTGTGACTTAGACGCAGTATGCGATTAAAACCATGCTTTTTGTCTCAAAAAGTCACATATAAAAGTAAAATTTGGAGACATGTGAAACCATTCTCAGCTTCTTTCCTTGTTTCTTTTTTTTCCTTTCTTGTATGTTGTCACTATCTTACCATGACAGCCACCAAAAAGAAAGCCATAAGGAGTGTCTAAAAAAGGGTACATTTGTCTTAATCTGAGCATGCTAACCTTTCTTGTTCAAAAGCTTTTATCATTTGCACAATAAAAGTTTAGTAAGTGAGATACCTAATTAATATGATATTGCAAGATATATTTTGGTACATTCAAGCATATCATGAGATATTTATTGAATAGTTGATATCTTAGAGCATCTCCAATCTATTGCTATTTTGACAATTTGGCAAAATAAGTATATTGTTACAGTTGTTTTTTGCTATAATATAGTAAATGAGAAAAATAAATGGACGGACAGAATATGTTATTTCGTCCAACCAATTAAAATAATTTTTCTTAAAAAATTATTTGGTAAAATGGACTTCGAAGCAATTATTTTAAACATGGTTTGACTTTATCTTGGACTAGTTATGAAAAGAATGGTGGAAATTGGACTTGGATTAAATTTTCCATCATCGAGAAATGGAAGAACGGGACATGTTGTTCTGTCCGTTCCTTCTTTTGGTTTTTTTCTTCTCGGACGGTACATGTCGTCCGCCGTTTCTTTTTTTTTTTAATTAGGGACGGAACATGTTGTTCCGTCCGATCGTTAAAACAGTATAAAAAAAATATTAAAAAAATATTGGACGAAACATGTTGTTTCGTCCGACGAGTTAAAAAATATTAAAAAAATAGAGACGAAACATAGTGTTCCGCTTGCTATAATTGGCAATTGCCAAATTCGTTTCTCAAATATGAGAAGCTATTATTACTCATTTACTAAAATTTGACAAAATAGCAAACGATTGCAGCGCTCTTTTGCCAATTTTTTTGTCAAAATGATAAAATAGCAAATGATTTGAGATGCTCTTAGAACTTATGTCTCATCCACATTTTTATTTGAGAAAGTGAATTATAGAAGTGTAGGGTATGCTTTTTTTGGCTACTACACTACACGAAGAAGTATAAAACTTTGTCTTTAAAACGATTAAGACATGTTTGGACTCTAAGACTCAAGAGTTCTCCCTAAAATTTCTGGAGACGACTATCAGACCGGGAAGAATGTGACGACAAGATTGGATGTCGTTGGTGGATAAGGTAAAAACAAAGAAAAACTAGCGGGAAGGAAATAAATTTTTCTTTCATTATAAGGTAGAATTACACTTATCACTTCGGTATTACGTAGTCTACTTACGTATTTAATGTTAATTTATGAACTTCCATGATGGGTCATTAATAGATTTGACAGTTGTAGGAGAAAATTCCTCTAGATGGGTGCTAATGAGGATAGCAATGGGTTCTACCTGGCAAAAATGGAAAAGAGCTTGTAAGAAAGAGTTTAAGGGATAAGGAATCATGAATCTGGGAAATATGAATAAACCGCTCGTTAGTAAATTGTGGTGAAAATGTGTAAATGTCGCAATCTATGGTAGTGTAAATCTTTTACATTATATCGTAGAAGAAAAAAATTCAGATATGGAGGACAAAGTAGATATGTGAAGACATTGTATCTATGGAAATGAGTTGTGAATGCGGAAAAAATGTTTTATGTCAACACTAGATGTGAACTTTGGGATGTGAGGAATATTAGGTTTTGGAAGGACAAATGGTGTGATAACAATACACATTGCTCCCTCTTTCCGCAACTTGCCAAAGAGGTACCTAACAAGGATGTCACAGTGGCAGATGTTTAGAGAAAATAACGGTTGGCAATGGGGTTTAGAAACAATCTTTCTCCGGAGAGCCAGGAACAACCACAACATTTTCAGAGTATAGTGTCAGAGGCTGGACTCTATATTGATGGAGAAGAAGACAAACGAAAATGGTGTTTGGAGTCCAACGGTACCTTTTCGGTGAAATCAATGTATACATGGTTGAATGAAGGATGTTTGAGAAGTATGGAGGCGAAGACGATATGGAAAACTCAGGCTCCTACAAAGATGAGAGTTTGTGTGGTTGGCGGCGAACAATTCTTTTATTTCTAAAGAGAATTTGAGGAAATGAAACATAAATGTGGACATTCAGTGCCCTAAATGCAACCTAGAAGAGGACACACTTCACATTTTATTTCTCTTGTCATAAGGCCAAGTTAGTTTGGACATTGTTAGGTTGGAATTTGGATTAGTCCAGGATCTAAAAACTAGAGAGATTAGAAAAGACAACATGGCTGCGTAGGACATCACTATAACCGTTATCATGTGAATCTATGGCTAGATAGAAACGATTCATGTTTCTGTAATTATACTTGTAGATTTTATGTCCTGATGCATAAAAAAATTTGCTCTTACTGATGCTTGGGCAGGTTGCAGGGATAAGAAAGATGCTTCGTATGGAGGGCGCGAAGTAGTAAAGGATCCAGTAGAGGTTTTAGGAGCATTCGCAGGGTTTCGTCTTCCCTCGGGCATGAAGATGGTTTGAGGGGGAGGAACTAGTTGTAGTTGATAGTCTCTTTTGTAGTAGGTTTACATTTCGTACTTGCATTTTATGTAATAGACTTATGTGGGGTTTGACTTGTAGCAAGATGTATATTTGTTTCGTTAATTATTCATTAAAGAAACCGATTAAGAGTAGTCACATTTATCTCCAGAAAAACTTCTGGAATTAGCCACATGATTTGTTTCATGTTTAGTTTTGTCAAGGATTATCTCAGCTCTATCAAAGATATTGATCCTTTATCAGACTAACATCGGAAAAAAAACCTTAACTGTCTCAGTGTCGTATCTCTAACGGTTGGAGTTATTTACTGAACTTAGATTTCGAGAAAGCATACAACTCGGTGGACTGGGAGTGTTTACTGAAGGTCGCGGCTTTGGAGTTAAATGGATCACATGGATCAGACAGTGTCTTTTTACCAGCAGAACAACAATCATTGTTAATGGCAAGTCAGGGCAACCGTGCTCCTCTAAACGCGGGCTGAGATAAGGGGATCCCCTTTCCCCACTCCTTTTCACTATCGTTGTGGATGCATTAAAAGTCATGTTGAACAATTGCAGGCGAGAGGGGTGGATCAGATTTGTGGCCATTGGCAGGAACCGCCCGGGGTGTACCATTCTACAATATGCAGATGATACTCTACTATTTGGTAATGTGGATATGGGAGAAACTGTTGTTTTCAAAGGAGTATTGTACAACTTTGAGGCTTGGTCCGGTCTGAAGGTTAACTTCCATAAGAGTGCACTCATACCCATTGCCATGACCACCGAGGAAGCTGAGGTACATGCTTCTATCCTTAATTATTAGGTGGACAGTTTTCTTATCAAATACTTGGGCTTACCAGTTAGACCAGGCAAGCTCAAGAAAGCAGATTGGCCTCCTATCATCGATCGAGTCGAAGATAGGCTGGCCGGATGGAAAGGTAAATCCTTTTCCCTTGGGCGGAGGGTTACCCTAATCAACTTAGTTTTATCCAACTTTCCAACCTACTTTATGTCGTTCTTTAAAATGCCAAGATAGGTTATCAATAGGATCGATTGGATCCGAAAGCGATTTTTGTGGAAAGGGGTGGGTGCCAACAGGGGAGGCTACCACCTTATCAGGTGGGAGAAAGCTTGATTGAAGAAAGCACACGGCGGTTTGGGTATTATCGACCTCAGGACATGAATTTGGCCCTCCTCGAAAAATGGTGGTGGAAAGTGTTCCATCCGAATGGCAAGGGTTAACAGGACTACGTACGGTCATACATGTTGGGACACGTTAACTGGGATTCAAGATAGGAGCCATAATATCCTGGTTCTAGAGAGGGGTCGCTAAAGCTTTTGACCGGTTTCAAAGTTGTGTGACATCATTCATTGGTAATGGTCATATGACTAAATTCTGGTGGGACAGGTGGTGCGGGGCACATTCGCTTAAAGAGTTGTTCCCAGCTTTTTACGACCAATCATCGCAACCACACGTCACGATGGCTAGATCTTGGAAACAGGGTTTTTGGAAACATGCGTACAAGCGGCGACTTAATCAGGCATCACTAACGAGGTTGGAAGAATTACAATCCTACATTGGCCAAGTCGGGGTAACATGTTCACAAGGCCTAGATCGGAAGTGTTGGGGGCCAGAAAAAAGTAGGGAATTTACTATGCAGTTATTGTATAATCGAAAGCACTTTAGAGGGTGTAGACCATTGCGGTATACAGTTATTTGGTGGGTCAAGGCACCACTAAAAGTTGAAGCGTTTCTATGACTGGTCCTCAACGATGTCATATTGACTAGGGAAAACCTTGCTAAACGTCAGCAAAATATTGTGTCGTTCTGTGGTTTTTGTAACTTACACACGGAACCAGATAACACATATTTCTTGAGTGCCATAGGTGCAAGTCGGTTCTTGTTAAGGTGTTGAAAGCACTAGGCACCTTGACGTTTCTCATTACATATGAGGAATTGTGGACTGATCCAAAGTTTCTTGTTGTTAGGAGGGAAATGAAGGAAGCCTGGTACATCGCTATTTCCGCCACAACCTGGGCTCTTCATCTTGACAGAAATAACTTTTACTTTTGTGGGAATTGTAAAAGTATTTCGGGTATTTAAACCCATATCATGCATCTAATTTTCTTGTGGGCTTCTACAGCAGTTTAGGGACCGAGAGGCAGGATCACCCATACCTTCCATGTGGAGGAGTACGACGATGAGGAGGTAGAGGTCGGGCCGACCATTCCGTGAGCACCACAAATCCATGGTCAGATGACCCCACCCTCCAGGGGCTTTGTTGGAGGAAACCATTTTATCTGTATGCTTTTATTATTATTCCCACCGTCCTATGTTAGTTGGGGGTACTATGTTCTATTTTCTGTATGATTATTTTTTTGCTTTCTTGTTGTACTTCACCCAGTCCTTTGTGATGTTTTATTAATGACTTATTAATATAACAGGGTGTCTATACTCTCCCTTTTCTTTAACGTTGTTTTTTTTTTTTTTTTTTGGAAAAAGTCTCAATTTTAATTTTAATTTTTTTGCCTACCTACCTCAGTATCAATTATATTTATCATTGAACTAGTTACACTTATTTTTTAACGTCATACTTCTTAAAATCACAATAAGCAAATTTCATTTCCAATCTAACCACCTCATGCTCCTAAGACTTAACCCCATGTAGTATGTCTTCTGCATACAGATATTTATTCAATTCAAAAAACTAGTAATCTGCACGTGCAATACACATTATATATATATATATATATATATATATATATAGTAAATAATAAGACATAATCTGACTTAGAACCTGAGACGTCTCTTTATTCATCACATACTCTTTACAAATTATTCCTAGTAGCACAAACTTTTATTTTATATGAAGCGCCCCGAATTTCTAATATAATATCTTAGAAATATGTGGTACAATTCCCAGCATCAACTTCAATGTAATATTAAACACAGCCAAAAAAAAAATAAAATTTTAAACTTTCATTTCAATAATCATTTTCATAGCACAGCGGAATACAATACACCTTAATCACAATTATCTTTTCTTTACAACACTTTCTTTTACAATTACATAAGTCATCACATCACTTGAACTCAAGCATCCAAATCCGAGCTATAAGAAATCACCTGTAAAATATGAGGCTAGAGATAACCCTAACCCCCAAAACTAAAGGGGTCAGCCATAAAGGTGTGAGTGACATAAAAACAACAACATAAGTTAAGCATGGATTTATCAACAACATGTAATAAACAAGATTACATAAAATATGACATAGCAAGGAAACATGAAAACATCAAGTGAAACTAACTAAGTGTCAAGTGTAGAAAACAGGAAACCACATGCATGAAACCAAGTCAAGAAAACACAATTTTATATGCTGACTCTCTAATGCGTACTTGTCGGAGTCTATGCATCTCACTCTACATAGGTCCGGTGCAAGCCCTTAACGTCTCCACTTTATAGGGTTTAATCCCCCACTATGCAACTAATCATAACACGATGACTACTACGAGATAAAGATAAACTGTGAGTATTAGCCCATACCCCGATAATTCCGGAGGTCAATCTCTATCCACAGATAATTCGGGAGACTATTTCACTCACACCTGGGAATCTTTGAGAATACCCCACACTGCAAGCAATGTCACCTCTTCACACGAATACCACATGTGCGTCGCCTCGACCCCGATAATTCCGGAGATCAATCCCACACCACAGGTAATTCCGGAGACTATTTCACTCACACCTGGATAATTTCGAAGATTATCTCACACCGCAAACCATACTGAGATCCATAACCCATGTTCTCGTTCATCATATCACCACTAATGCTTGTCCTTATCATTTAGGTTGTATTATTACTTTACGAATCTCCTAGAGTTAGTGTACCATACCGGACTTAACTCAAATAACTGATCAACTAAATGCCTCAACAGGCCCAAACATAAATATCTCAACTGCCGGTATACTAGGGTCACACACACCCTCTAGAGACTCACGCTCAAATATCCAAGCCAATCTTCCAATATGAATTGCTCAGTCAAAACAACTTGAAAACATATGTTCAGTAGAAGATAAAGTTTAGAATAGTAAGTTATAGATTAAAACGTTTAGAGAATAAATCATTTGAAAGAACATTCAAAAATGTAAAGACACATCAGTATCAGTCGACTAATAACAAGCGTAAGTCGACTGTCCAGAATGAGAATTCCATGGTTTTAAGAAAATAATCTAAGTGTTATAAGTCAACTCTAAAGGTCATAGGTCGACTGTCCAGAGAGAAAAATCCAAAAATCTTTAAGAAAATAATTCTAAGTATAGCAGTCGACTGTAAAGGGTATAGGTCGACTGTCCAGAGAGAGAAATTACAATAACTTCGAGAAAATAATTTTAAGTGGTACCAGTCGACTGTAAAAGTCCTCAGTCGACTGTCCCGAACGAAATTTCAAGAAAAACTAGAGAACATAGCAGCTGGGTCGTATCGGTCGACTGAGAAGTCATACTAGTCGACTGTCGACCTACAGACTGCATACTTTTGGTTGTGCACATTTCAACCGATACGTAGTTTTACTTTATGAAAACTACTTTTTCGAAAAGCTTATTTCTTATATGATTAAATACAACTGTAGAACATATAATAGTCCATAAAACTAAATCAAAACTACTTGAATTTATAAAAATAGAGATTTTGTTGATTTCTTTCGATTAAAACATGGATTGTGCATATAGTCAAAATAGAATTTCTTAAAATTTATTGATCACTGAAATAGTTTCGTATTTAGATCCAAATCATATAAATATCAAAATCTCAAAGAAAATACCCAATTTGGGTATATTTCCTCAACTCAACTAGATTCCCAATTTCGATTTTCATGTCATGATCTCTTGATTCATACTTTTCCATTCAGATTTCTCAAACTGAATTACTACTAAAACTCACATCCATAATCCATTTGTAACCTTACCATATCAAATTTGTATTCAACCAATACTCAAAAGTGATAAAAGTCTCATCTTTATTAGATTCATGTATAAAATTCACCATATTCAATCAATCCAACATTGATCCAAAAGAGATGGACTACCCATGATCTCCAATGGATCATTCATCAATCTCGAATTACTCGCATACAATTTTATTCACAAATAACTAGGGTTTCACAAGATCCTTTGTTTTTCATCAATCCATCCAATTCATCATGTACACATTCATACTCAAACCCTAAACATGCTTTCTAGTAGATAAAATTTAACATCCATGAACAATCCAAAACATTTCTATCATTCGCATACAACATACACAAAATAAAATAAAACACAACAAATCACTCACCTCGAATGAAGAAAATCTTGTAAGAAAATCTTTCTTTTGCGAAATCCAAGATCTCCTCCTTAAATCTCCAAGAAATAATAAAACCCTTGTGTTGTGCAGCGAAAGACACCTGCACTTCTTTTAAATAAGTCGGAATTGAGGATTTTAGGGTTTTTAAACGCATTTGCAAAATAATCCCTTTAAATATAACTTTACATAAATGGATCCCTATATTTGGAAACTTGATATAAACCAATTAAATTGAGATTTAAATGTAAAATAAATACCTTATTTCCAGCCGGCACTGTTTGAAAAATCCAGAAAATAGTTTTGCACTTTCACCCCTCAAAATAGCAATTTTGCAAAAAGATCCTTCTTTTTCTTAATTTTTGCAAATAGATCCAATAAATATCAGAAAAATCTAGAAAAATTACAATTAAATCCCAAATAATAAATGATGATTTTCCATGAAGAAATTTTGGCTTTTGAACTTCTCAAGAAAATATTTGCACGTGTTTTGCACGTGTGAGAGATAAATTTTCAGAAAAATATTTATTAAATCTCCAAAAATTCATTTTAATTCATTTATAAACCTTTAAAATAATATTTAAAAATACGGGGTACTACATTTTTGTAGATAATTATGTTGTAAATAAATTTGAATTTTGAGTGTATATGGTAACTAACAACAGTTGAGTAAATGAATGGTTAATATAATTCTCACTTAAAAATAAATGGTTGAGATTAGATAGTTGAATGTCTACAAATTACAGGTTGTCTACAAATGACAACCCCAACTCTCTCATTATAATAAACTAGTATTTTTCACATGCGATGCACGTTTTGATAAGAGTTGAAGGATTGTCACATGCGATTTACGTGTTAAGAAATAGTTTTGAAGTTGGACGTGCGTTGCACATAATTGGTAAAAAAAATTTGAAGAAAAAAAAAACTACAATTTGTACGTGCAATGCACGTGTTTATGAGTTGTACGTGCAACATATGTATATTTAGTGTTTAAAAAATAATGTAAAATTGTTTTGCACGTGCATTGCACATTTTAAATAGGTGGAATTTTTTTAATTTGTTTATTTTTGTTGTAATTAATGGGAGAGTTGGAGTTGCACGTGCAACGCACGGGTTCGTATGCTGACAACATTACAACTCCAACTCTCCCGTTATAATATTAGATATCAGATATTAGAGATTAGAGATAAATTAATTCCAACATTCGATCAGGAGTTCCCATTTATAATTTGCATTTACAACTTCCTACATACACTACTTAAGAAAGACCTTAATTAAGCTTTAAAAACTAATCAAAATATTTTAAAAATTGCTATGAGTATCCTAAGTTGTATCCAATATTTAAGTTTTTTTGATGAACCGGATAGGATCCTAACGACCCCAGCCATCAGAATTTCATAATATAAAAGAATAAATCGTCAGATACAAACAATTTTACAAGCTATAAAATGATCACCAACAATACGCAAGGAAAAACAACAATAATAGAGATAAACACCGACTACACAGAAAATAGCAATAGGGAACTAAAAAGCCAGATCAGGATAAGAGCCCCAGTCGCAGCCAAATGCGCAGAGCTCCCAGAGACGATGATGGAGAAAACAACCGCCTCAGCCACCAAAACTGCAACCCGAAACGTTTCTCCAAGCCCCTGACCTGGAGAAGCACTCCGAAAGCCAAAAGATGGGGAAGTGGCGCACAAGGTTAGGCTCCAGCAACTGGAAAAGAGCCTGATCAAACAAGACAACGCAAGCAAACAGAGCAACATCCATAATAAAACAACCAAAAGGGATCAGGAAAGCTCAGGAGCGATCCAGTGACAGTAGCGCAATTCCGAAACGGCGCAAACAAGAAGAATAGACCATCAGAAGATATGGTCTAACAGGAAATACAGTAATCATCCCACCAAGAGTGGAACAAAGAAAGCCTATAGTTTAAACACAACAACATAAAAAGTGAGACACTGAGACTTAGCAAAACATCAAACTCCCAGCAGCACTAATGTTAGAAACCTAGAGAGGATAGAAACATCTGATATAAAACCATCCCTTTAAAGGGAGTACAAAAAAGAAGGGCGTCCATAATCGCATCAAAAAACTGATGATAGAAAGCATCAGTAACCAAAAAAGAACATCATAACGTTAACAGCATTAGAAAAGAAATAAACCACTGCCAGAGCAAGCCAAAACCTAGAGCTAACGCTCATAAAAGGAATCCCAAACAGGTGGCATGAACCTCCGGGAACGCACAAAAACTGATCTGGCAACTGCACATGAAAGCAGGGATCAAGTCTGCAAAAAGGAAGGAGAAGGGTAATGTTAAATAAATAATCAAAAACAGAAAAGTGCAGACGAACTATAAGCTTTGAAGAGTACTAAGACAGAGGAAAGCGTCTACTAATTTCTGATAAGCAGGAATAATAAAATCAGTAGGTTTCAATTTCGACGACCAAAGTTTGAAAAGAAACAAAAAATCATCAATCATAGTGAGACTAGAGTGCCTGCGGTTCTGGAACAAGATGGCATTCCTCTCTTTCCAAATAATCCATATAATGGTATGAATCGACAGCATCCAAACTTTACTGAACTGAGGGTTCGAAGGCTTAGAACTCCAACAAGAAGATAAATCAGGGGGAATAGCACCTGTGTCCCATGCCAGAGCGCATATTTTTCACAACGGGAGGACACTAGAGCATTGAGTAAAGAGATGATCCGCATCCTCAGAATGCTGGGTGCACAGTGCACAAAGTTGACCCCAAGCTAAATTCCTTTTGTTAAGGAATTCGACCGTGAGAAGCTTATAATTAAAGGCAAGCCAAGAGTTGATAATCACTTTAAGAGGCGACGAGATATCCCAGAAGTATTTAGCTACTGGAGATCTAACCCCTCTAGAGTTAAGGAATTTATAAAAGGATTTAACAGAAAACGAGCCCGAGGTTGACCATCGCCAACCGATGCCCTCTGAAGATTTCCATTCAAAATTATTGAGCAATGAAATGAGCTCATCAAAGGCCTCAGCCAACGATTGGGGAAGATCAATCGAGAAAGGTATAAACCAGAAGCGATTATTGTCGATCAGGACAAAAGAATCCTCGATGGACGCCAACGGGTAAACCGCCAAATTAAAGAGAGAGGGGAAAGCCGTGGCTAGCGTGGTGTTACCAATCCAAAGATCAGACCAAAATTTAGCTCTTGACCCGTCATGGCAAATACGATAAGTACCACATTGAAAAGCGGAAGCTGCCTTCCAAATACCCTTCCAAAAGGGGGAAGCGATGCGACAAGTTGACTCGGGAAATTCCCACCATTGGGTTGCGCTAGAGCGATAACCCCTAACTAACTTAATCCATGGTAAATGATCATGGTTATGGAATTTCCACAACCATTTACCTAAAAGAGCAATATTATGATCGCGAAGGTCCAGAACACCGAGGCCCCCTTCCTCTTTGGAGGAACAGATCAGTTTCCACTGGCACAGATGGGAACCTGGTTTAAAGGAAGAAGAACCGTTCCAAAAAAAGTTACTACGAATTTGATCAATCCTTTTGATCGCACAGGTGGGTATCCAATATTTAAGTTGACATGTTGAATTCCTACTTGGAATCCAGTTGCAATATAATGATACTACTATAATGTACGTGCGATGCACACCTACTAAAAATATAGTCATTAAATTAAATGGATATATATCGAATAAAAAAAAAGTTTATATTTGAATGTTTACATTTGGGTGACACATGAGGTATACGTATATATTGTTGGATTTAGTTTGGATGTGTATTGCACGGGTTTGTTTAGTTACAAAGTTAAGGCTTGTTTAGTTACAAACCCCAACTCTCCCATTAAAATAGTAAAGATGGTATATATAATCAAAAGTAAATAATTAATATTATAAATATCAGAATATATGATTATACATAATGTAACTGATCGTATCAATTGAATTATACGAAGGAATTCAGTACATCAATTATATTAGTAGATACAATTAAGAAGTACCTCATCTCCTTCAATTAACAAAACTAGTTTTTTTCACGTGCGATGGACGTTTTGATAAGAGTTGGAGGATTTTCACATGTGATGTACATGTTAACAAATAGTTTTGGAGTTGGACGTATGTTGCACGTAATTGTAAAAAATATTTTGAAGGAAAATTTACGATTTAACGTGCGATGCACATATTCATATGTAGAATTGGAGTTGTACTGCAACATATGTGTTTGTTTGGTGTTAAAAAAATTGAAAATTTATTTTATACGTGCATTGCATGTTTAAGTAGGTGGAATTTTTTTGTTTATTTTTATTTTTTATAATTAATGGAAGAGCCAGAGTTACACGTGCAATACACAAGTTTGTGTGTTGACAAATTACAACGTCAAAGGAGAGAATTCCCAAACTGATCGACTTTTTGAAAGTTTTTCCCAAACTGACCCACTTTTTGAAAAAATTACCAAACTGACCCACTCACTTTCTCAGATAGCGAGTGTAGTCAAAATTCACTCGCTATCTGAGAAAGCGAGTGCTGGTTTTGGGTTTTTTTTTTTTGTTTCTTCCTTGGCCAAGACTCGTTGTCTCAAAAGGCGAGTTTGTTTTAACCAAACTCGCTTTTTGAGACAGCGAGTGTCGATTGGAGTTTTTTAACTTTCTCAACCCAGACTTGCTGTCTCAAACAACGAGCGTGTTTTAACCAAACTCGCTGTTTGAGATTGCGAGTGTCGATTAGGAATTTCTTAAATTCCAGGCTCGAATTTTTTTTATTTTTTTCTCTCCATTCTTATTCCTAACTTCGAAACATAAAATCCTAGCCTCCCAAATTCAACCTCATACCCACAAAATCGTCCCAAACTCTTGAATTTGGGGGCTAGGGTTTATGGGTTATCGAAGAGGGAGAGTTGAGAGAAAAAGATAGAGGGAGAGCTCAATGCTCGAAACAGCGAGACTGGGGTTTAAGAAATTCCCAATTGACACTCGCTGTCTAAAAAAGCGAGTTTGGTTAAAATACGCTCGCTTTTTTAGACAACGAGTCTTGACCAAGAAAGAAACAAAAACACCCAAAACCAACACTTGCTTTCTCAGAAAGAGTGTAGTACCCCGTATTTTTAAATATTATTTTAAACGTTTATAAATGAATTAAAATGATTTTTGGGAGATTTAATAAATATTTTCTGGAAATCTATCTTTTTACACGTGCGAAACACGTGCAAATATTTTCTTGAGAAGTTCCAAAGCCAAAATTATTTTATGGAAAATTATTATTTATTATTTGGGATTTATTTATAATTTTTCCAGATTTTTTAGAAATTTATTGGATATATTTGCAAATATTACGAAAAAGAATGGTCTTTTTGCAAAATTGTCGTTTTGAGGGGTGAAAGTGCAAAAATATTTTCTGGACTTTTCAAACAGTGCCGACTGGAAATAGGGAGGTTATTTTGCTTTTAAATCTCAATTTAATTGATTTTATCAAGTTTCCAAGTATAGGGATCTATTTATGTAAAGTTATAGTTTCAAGGGGTTATTTTGCAAATGTGTTTTAAAAAAAACCCTAATTCTCCTATCCCGGGTATTTAAAAGAGGAAGTGCAGCCATCTTTTGCTGCACAACACAAGGACTTATTATTTTTTGGAGGATTAAGAAGAGGATCTTGGATTTTGCAAAAGAGAAGTTTTCTTATCGGATTTCTTCATTCGAGGTGAGTGATGTAAATTGTTTGTTGTTTTATTTTTGTTGCTCTTTGAATGTTGTATGTGAGTGATGTAAATTGTTTGTTTGTTTTTGTTGCTCTTTGAATATTGTATGTGAGTGATTTGTTGTCTTCTTTCATTTTGTGAATGTTATATGATGGATCTTGGATGTTGAATTCTATTTGCTAGAAAGCATGTTTAGGGTTTGAATATGAATATGCACATTATGAATTTGGATGGATGGATGGATGAAAATTTGATCTTGTGAAACCCTAGTTGTGGTAAATAAGATTATATGTGGGTAGTCTATTTCTTTTGGATTGGATTGACTGAATATGGTGGATTTCATACATAAATCTAATAAAAATGAGATTTTTAATACCTTCAGTATTGGTTGAACACAAATTTGATATGGTTATGTTATCCATTGTTTGAGGTTGTAAGTTGTAATCGTAATTCAGTTTTGAGAAATGTGAAAGGAAAAGTATGAATCAAGAGATCTTGACATGAAAATTGAGATTTGAGAAATTAGTTGAGTTGAGGAAATATATCCAAATTGGGGATTCTCTTGAGATTTTGATATTTAGATGGTTTGGATTTGAATACGAACTATTTCAGTGATCAATAAATTTTGATAAAACTCTATTTTGATTATATGTACAAATTCATGTTTGATTGAAAGAAATCAACAAAATGTCTATTTTATAAATTCAAGTAGTTTTGATTCAGTTTATGGATTATTATAAATCCTACAAGTAGTATTTGATCATACAAGAAATAAGTTTTTGTAGAAATCGTTTTCATAAAGTAAAACTAAGTATCGGCTGAAATGTGCACAACCAAAAGTCTGCAGTCTGTAGATCAACAGTCGACTGGCATGACTTCTCAGTCGACCGACACGACCCGACTGCTATGTTCTCTAGATTTTATTGAAAATCCGTTCTGGAAAGTCGACTTAGGATCTTTACAGTCGACTGGTACTACTTAGAATTATTTTATCCAAGTTATTGTAATTTTCTCTCTGGACAGTCGACCTATAACCTTTTGAGTCGACTGATATTACTTAGAATTATTTTCCCAAGTTATTGTATTCTTTCGTCTGGACAGTCGACCTATGACCCTAGATAGTCGACTTATAACACTTAGATTATTTTCTTAAAACAATGAAATTCTCTTTCTGGGCAGTCGACTTACGCTTGTTATTAGTCGACTGGTACTGATGTATCTTTATATTTCTGAATGTTCTTTCAAATGATTTATTCTCTAAATGTTTTAATCTATAAGTTACTATTCTATACTTTATCTTCTATTGAACATACGTTTTCAAGTGGTTAACTGAGCAATTTATGTTGGAAGGTTGGGTTGGATATTTGAGTGTGAGTCTCTAGAGGGTGTGTATGACCCTAGTATACCGGCAGTTGAGTTATTTATGCTTGGGCCTGTCGAGGCAATTTTAGCTGATCAGTTGTTGAGTTAAGTCCGGTAGGGTACACCAACTCTAGGAGATTTGTTAAGTAATTAAACAACCAAAATGATAAGGACATGCACTAGTGGTGATATGATGAACGAGAATATAGGTTATGGACCTCAGTATGGCTCACGGTGTGAGATAATCCCCGGAATTATCCAGGTGTGAGTGAAATAGTCTCCGAAATTACCTGTGGTGTGGGATTGATCTCCGAAATTATTGGGGTCGAGGCGACGCACATGTGGTATTCGTGTGATGAGGTGCCATCGCTTGCGGTGTGGGGTATTCTCGAAGATTCCAAGATGTGAGTGAAATAGTCTCCGGAATTATCTGTGGATAGAGATTGACCTCCGGAATTATCGGGGCATGGGCTAATATTCATAGTTTATCTTTATCTCGTAGTAGTCATCGTGTTAGGATTAGTTGCATAGCGGGGGATTAGACCCTGTAATGTGGAGACGTTAAGGGCTTGCATCGGACCTATGTAGAGTGGGATGCATAGACTCCGACAAGTACGCATTAGAGAGTCAGCATATAGAATTGTGTTTTCTTAACTTGGTTTCACGCATGTGTTTTCCTGTTTTCTACACTTGACACTTAGTCTAGCTTCACTCGTTGTGTTTTTCGCGTTTGTGATTTCCTATATTCATGTATTCTTGTTTATTACATGTTGTTGATAAATCTATGCTTTACTTATGTTGCTTGTTTATATCACTCACACCTTTATGGCTGACCCCTTTAGTTTTGGGGGTTAGGGTTATCTCTAGCCTCATATTTTACAGGTGATTTCTTGTAGCTCGGATTTGGATGCTTGAGTTCAAGTGATGAAATGATTTGTGTAATTGTAAAAGAAAGTGTTGTAAAGAAAAGAGAGTTGTAATTCAAGGTGTTTTGTATTCCGCTGTGCTATGTAAACGATTATTGTAATGAAAGTTAAAATTTTTTATTGGTGTTTGGTTGTGTTTAATATTACATTGAAGTTGATGCTGGAAATTGTGCCACTTATTTTCTAAGATATTATATTAGAAATTCGGGGCGCTACACAGCGAGTGGATTTTGACTACACTCGCTATCTGAGAAAGCAAGTCGGTCAGTTTATGAATTTTTTAACAAAATGGGTTGGTTTGGAACAAACTTTCAAAATGTGGGTCAGCTTGGGAAAAAATTATATACAGAGAGAGATACAGAGAGAGATAATTCCCTTACCAAAGCCTAATTAACAATAACTAGTAGTTTACACGTGCGATGCACGTCTTAATAAATATAGTTTTTTTTAAAGTATAAATTCAGACGTAGTCTGGATTTGATATAAAACCTCATTTATAATAGTTATGCATATGCGTTGTACGGGTTGATAGATGGACAAATTACACTAAGGCCTTCTCTCATTATAGTAGTAGAGATTGACGACGTGATGCCCACCATTTCATCAAATGCAAAGGAGTAACCCTTTTTCTAACATGAAACTTAGAAGTGGGACCCATTACTCTGACCCATTACTCAGTGATGGGTTCTTTTGTGGGTGCATTATGAAAATTTGACAGGTTCATGGAAGAATTTTTGTCGTACTGACCAACTTTTTGAAAATATTTGGCGGTCTGACACACTTTCGAAAACAATTAGCGATCTGATTCAGTTTTGGACACGTCAGCATAAACCGTTATTGAAAATAATAGCATAGATTATTTATATGCCGTTATTTTCAATAGCGGCATAATTTTTAAAAAAAATTTAGCATGCCGCTATTTGGAGTAACGACATCAGTATATTTCTCATATAAGTGTGAATCTTCTGACTTAGAAAAAAATTTAAGTGTTGAAATAATTTATAAATAATGTCGTTATCCCCAAAAACAACATTCAAATTACTGATGTCGTTGTTGGAGATAACGTCATCAGTTATAATAAAATGAACTGTTGCCACTGTTCCAAACAAATGCAACAGTTCGTTTTATTATAAGTGATGCCGTTATTTCCAACAACAGCATCAGTAATTCGAATGCCGTTTTTGGAGATAACGACATTATTTATAAATTGTTTCAACACTTACTTCAAATAGCGGCATGGTAAAAAAATTAAAATGATGCCGCTATTGAAAACAACGGCATATAAATAACCTATGCCGTTATTTTCAATAACGGTTTATGTTGACGTGTCCAAATATACTGATGCAGTTACTTCAAATAGCAGCATGGTAAAAAAATTTAAAATGATGCCGCTATTACAAATAACGACATATAAATAATCTATGCCGTTATTTTAATTAACGATTTATGCTGACATGTTCAAAACTGGATCAGATCGCTAATTATTTTCGAAAGTGGATCTGACTTGCCAAATATTTTCAAAAAGTGGGTCAGTACGGCAAGTCTTCCTTCATGGGATCGTGGCATCGTGGCATCGTGATCTCGTCGGCCCCACATAATAGCTTGTTGGCTTTGTTGTCACGTGGCATATTTCTGTCGGCAGCGCAGATTCCACCTTGTGCTCCCTGTATGATATCATATGCTGCCAACTTTCACTTGATTTTTCTTTTTTTAATATGCTTATGTGGGTATATGATATTGTATGAAGTGGCATAGGGGACCATTGGATCTTCTCACGTTCGAAATGATCTTTCAAAGTTCGCTGAGATAATGAAGGCGGTTAGTTGCAGGGCCGACCCTGAGTTCCCGAGGACCCGAGGTAAAATGCCTAAATAATTATTTTTTTGATCGCTAATAACAATATAATTTTTTTACGAGCAAAATACGTACCTATATTTATAAGGTAAATACAAATTTGAGGTCCGAGGCGATCGCGTCAAGGTGGGGGCTGACCGGTTTCAGTTGCGAAGGTGATAGACTGCAGGTATTGCAATACGATTATCATATGTCCACTCGAGGCTATGAATTTGTTTTCTTTGTTCCCGCTTGTTGTCTTTAAAATTCATTATGAATATTTTATCCGACTTGAGATATAGACTTGCTTGAAAAGATTGTATGCCAACATAGGTATATGATATCATGCAGGGTCGGCCCTGATATGAAGGCAGGGAAGGCGGCCGCCTCGGGCCCCCGCGGAATTCGCCATTTTTGGGGCCCCCGATTTCAAACTTCCCTTGTAAATATAGGCACGCGTTTCGCGCGTTTTTTTTTTTTTTTTATATATGGGGCAGGGGGGGCCATTTCGGAAGTTCGCCTAGGCCCCCCCGGAACTCAGGGCCGGCCCTGATATCATGTGAATTGTGACTGATCCATAATCTCCTTGAATATCCAGTGGATCGCTTGGACGAGAGGAGTTTTAATGACGCTCCTCGTTCCTTATAATATCATATGCATGTGTTTAAATTCGAATCCCCATAGAGCATATGTAGTCATGGTGAGCCAAAATTTGGGTATTTGGAAAATGGAAATAGAAAAAATGAGTTCACGCTGCAGTCGTCTAAAGCTAAAATTTAGGTTTTTGCGTTTTTTTAATTCTCAGACGAAAAATTATCTATCGTCCAAGCGATTTGTACAGATAAATTAGAATGGACGGAGAATTATATATCGTCTGTTAAAAAGGAAAAATAATAATTTTTTAAAAAATATACGGGACGGGGAAAATGAATTCCCGTCTGACGAAATTTTTTGTTTTTCAATAATGTTGAGAGAGAGAGCAAGGGTATATACGTAATTCCATTATTTAATTAAAAAAAAGTTGAGGGAGGGACGGTAGATTGTTTACTGTCCCGACCTAAATATATATTTTTAAAAATAGTTTACCGTTTTTTTTTAATTAATAGGTTGAACGGGAAATTATTTCCCGTCCGTCGATGTGTCAGCAAAAAAATTGTTGGGACAATGTTTTATTTCCCGTACGAGCTCTCCGACGAAAGATAATTTATCGTCCGATCAATCAGACGAAAAATCATCTGTCGTTAGCTATATTTTGGCAAATGCCATTTCATCTCCCAAATATAGTAAGCTGCTGTTCAATCGAAACCCAAATTTTGGGTAAATGACCAACGACTACAACACGAATTTTCCCAAATTTTGGATAACTTGGCAAAATGGCCAACGGCTACAGACGCTCTTAATTATACTACTAACGTATCATTCACAAACTTATATTTATATAATAAATTACAAAGAAAGCTATCAAGTGGCTCACAATCAATCCCCTAAAAATCAAAGGCCCATACAAAACCTCACAAAACACATTTTTCCTCCAAAATTTTAAACCCCAAAACCAATTTTTTCCCCCTAAAAAACTCATTACTTTATTGCTATCTATCTCTTCTCCCTTTACTTTTTCATATTTCTCTTCCTCTATATATATCTCTCTATCTCATTCTTTCTTTATTTACTTAGAAATTTAGATTTTAAGATTTCGGTTTTGTTAATTTTCAGAATTTTTAGTAACAAATATCTCTTCAACAATTAAATTTCATTATTTTCCATACTTAAAGTTCTAAGAAGTTAGATTTTATATCCCCATTTATAATTATTTTTCAACATATACTAATGGAAACATAGACTTTTATTTATAACCAATTATTGTCATACTATTCAAACTTGAGTTACATAATTATTGTTTTACTGTTTACATGGCTTTTCGTGTTTTGTATGTTCCGAAGACGTGCCGTAGGCACGTGCCCACGGGCAAATCTAGTAATATAATATAATATAATATATAGTATAACCCGTGCAATACTGCACATATTTTTTTTAAAAAAAATAAGAAAAGATTTCATCTAATAACATCTATATAATAATGAAGATTTCAATTTCAATTTGGATGGAGCAAGCGTAGGGAGTTATCTCTTACATTTGCTCTCATTTTTTTTATTTTAAAAAGGAAAAATGAGAAAAATTCTAGACAAAAGTTGTTTAGCATAATATATTGTATAAATTCCAAAAATTTAATTACTTTTTCAGAATTTCTAATTTAATTTCCGTATTTAATATTTTTTTTAAAAAATTAATTTAATTTCCTAATTTTAAATCATTTTATGTGACTTTTTATTGATACATCGAGCTGGCGCGATTTTTTAAGCGATCTAGATCGCCCATGGAGCTTGTGCTCGCCCATTGCGAGGAATAAGGTTTCAGGATGATGTGGTGATGTGGCGCAACTTGGAACGCTGATCACGTGATGGGCTCGCCCCCTGAGTGAATTGGACTTGCGTGATTGGGTGGTGACGTGTCACGATCGGGAACATCGATTATGCACGCCTTCGTGCACCTGGACGATCGGACGGTCAAAAATTGAGCGAAGATGGTGGCTGGGTGTGTGCACGTGTTAAGATATGTGTGAATTCATATTTTTGCCCTCCTTTCTCTATTTCAATTTTCAAAATGCAGAAAGAAGATATGAGGTTCATTCTCTCTCGTATTAGCATAGTATATAGTTATAATTAGTTGTAAATATTATTTGGGTAGATTTTTTATTAAAAACATACCATTACTTTTCTCGTGGGATCTTACATATTCCGAATGTTGTTGGTTGTTCTAGATCAAGCTTATTAATATGCAACAATTAATATGCAACAATTGGGCAGGTGCTCAGGCGGCAACAAAGAGATCCAGGACCGATACTGAAGACTAGCGTTTGCTGGTGGACACTCTAGTCCGTCTGAGCGTAAAGCATGGTGGATGAGATGCTGATTTGTCTTCAAATGAAACGATGGCTTCGGCCATCTTCTTATAAAAAAAAAAAAAACAATTAGCACTGTTATCGGGTCGGATCAGATTTAAATATTACTAATTTGAAACTTGAACCTAAATATTTACTAGCAGTTAAAGAAGTTGGACCAAAAAGTAGTCATGCGCAGAGCCTGTTTAGATTAGCAACTCTAACAAAGAGGCCATGCTAGGTCAAGCTCAATGGAAAAAATGTGAGTAGAAGCTTTCATTTTCTTTGAAACTTCAATCCTAATAACACCAAGCAAAATTCTAAACACCCATTAAAGTGATTAACACACATTTTTCATATGTTCGTAATATACAAGACAAAAGAGTATGTTTGGTCCCAATCCTAAGACACACATCACCAAAAAACTAATTGGTGACTTTGGTAGGTGAGTGTCAAAGTTGTTCATTGGCTTACCAGGGGTGATGGGATTCAAGCTCTAGTCTGGTCTAGACTCAACCAGTTGTTGCTTCCAAGCATGTCTAATTTGGACCCTAGCAAGCAATCATCAATTTGGACTCTTCCTAAATTAACATCAACAAGTATATTTGTCATTTAATCATTTTAATTCTTAAAATAATTTTAGAGGTTCTATTATAGTGCTTATAAATGGAGAATGTAAATTAAATATATCTTTTTAGTTCTGAATAATTATTTTAATATATTTAACAGTGTTTAAAATTAATAAACAAATTAGAAAATTAGATAATTAGTTTTAAAAGTTATCTATATAATAAATTACAAAGAAAGCTATCAAGTGGCTCACAATCAATCCCTCCTAAAATCAAAGGCCTAGATCAAACCTCACAAAACATATTTTTCCTCCAAAATTTCAAACCCCAAAATAAATTTTTTCCCTCCAAAACTAAAAAACTTATTACTTTATTACTATCTCTATCTTCTCTCTTCACTTTTTCATATTTCTTTCTTTCTCTCTCTCCCTATCTCTCTCTCCCATTCTTTCTATATTTACTTAGAAATTTAGATTTTCAGAATTTTAATGTTTTTTTTGCACATGCTATATTGAAAATAGTAAATATCTCTTCAACTCCATACTTAAAGTTCTAAGAAGTTAGTTTTTATACCCCCATTTATAATTATTTTTCAACATATACTAATGGAAACTTGGACGTTTATTTACAACTAATTATTGTCATACTATTCAAATTTGAGCTACATAATTGTTGTTTTACTGTTTACAGACTTTTCGTGTTTTGTATCGTTCTGAAGACGTGCCGTAGGCACGTGGCCACGGGCAAATCTAGTTTAAAAATAAAACCCTACATGAAAAGGTCGGACACGTGTTTTAGATAGGAGAGCAGTTGCTACGACCCAACTCCACCCTAACGCGCAATACATGCCCGATATAATGGTTTTGTATTTTTGTGTTGGGTCAACCTAGCATGATTGCTACCAATGTCTTAAAATTGTATATGTATCTATACATAAAACAATTCGATAACAATAAAACATTCATGAAAAGCAGAAACAAGAAGAAAAATTATAATATTGAATGGTGACTTTCCTGCAATCTCTTTCCTCATTTTTCTATCTCACTTAAGACCCTAGACGTTAAAAAAACAACCATAATCAATTATCACAATATTAGTCAATAGAGCACCAATCGAGCCGGACATAAGTCCGTCCGAGTATTATTGCGGTCCGATGCTTTATCAAACCGAGTCCAGACTATAAAAATTTTGTCCGACCTAGACCGAGCCGGACGTAAGCCCGTCCGATTAGATTTTCGGTCCGAACTTGAACATATGATTATCCGATTTCGTCGGTCCGATTTACAGCCCTAAATATAGTCTAGATTATAAATTAATCCCCCCCAAAAATAGATTAAAACCTCTCATTTTCATTAAGATGTGCAAACCAATTTACAATAGTTGACTCATACCACCCTTAAGCCAGCTGTTAGGTATTTAAAAATTCAGGTAAATTAACAAGTCCTATTCTCTAACCAATATCTAAAAATAATAAAAATACATTAAAAAAAAACCAAATTAACTTAAAATAAACCCTTCACTAAATTACTAAAAGCAAGAAAAAGAAAGGAAAAGAAAAGAAAAGATTAGAATTGAGAAGAGCCCCCATTTCAATTATTAATTAATTAATTAATTAATTAATTAGTTTCCATATTTAATTTTTTTCCCTTTTTTTTGTGTGGATTGAGGCTTCTTCCTCTTCTAATAAGCAGTGGTTTTCCTTCCTTCTCACAATTTTTCTCTTCCTTATTTTTTTCAAACCCTAAAAATCGTTTTTTTACCCCCAAAATTCCCCCAATTTGTGCGAAGCTCGAAATCAATTCCAATCTCTACCCAATCTCTGCGACCCATTTCGGTTCGACCGATCGCATTTGCGATTCCGGTGTCACAATCGGATTTTGACGGTTGGTGAATGGAGGAGAAGGAGCTATTACTCTATTTGAAGCTTCCAAGAGAAGAAATATAGGGTTTGGGAAGAAGTTTAGGAGGAGATCTAGGTGCTTTGAAGCTGCGGGTTGCCTGTTTCGGATGCTTGAATGAGGTGACCCGAGCCGAGGGCTCGGGATCCGATAAGAGGAGGGAGAATGGCAGAGGCGTGTCGGATCAGTGATGACCTCGATTGTGGGAAGTATTTTCTGCAGAAATTCAGGCTCTATGAGACCAGATCGGTGAGAAAGTTTGAATTTTCTAGGGTGAATTTGTGAATTGTTTTTAGTATTGGGTTGGTAATTTCATGGTATTTGATGATATATTGAAGGACTAATTTGTAGAATTTGGTTGTTTGTATGATTGCCTGAATTGTTAGATGACAACATTAATTAGGTGAACTATTGTGTTGTTTCATTATGACAACACTTTTGAATTTGAATTAACTCTTTTGAATTTGAATTTGGTAGTTAATGAAATTCAATGATATTGTGTGTATGATTGTTTCAATTGTAAGGTGACAACATTAATTGGGTGAATTGTTGTGTTATTGTATTTTGATGATATTTCTGAATTGATAAAAAAAAGATAAATTGAGGATTAGGAAGTGTTGCATTGACAAGAAGTTAGGATGTGTATTTAATTGAGTATTTGATGGGAAAGCTAGCTAATGCATGCATAGTTATATGGAAATGAACATGATAGTTGTTATTAACAAAGCTGAATCTCATAGTTATATGGAAATGAACATGATAGTTGTTATTAACAAAGCTGAATCTCAAAAATGGATTTATGTTAATGTTGTTGTGTCATGTTGGCATCTTTTGAAACATTCTCTACAAATTGCAAGGATGGTTCGTACTGTATTGCACTTTGGTTCACGACAATTGTATTCTTACAGAGACGAAGGGTAGTTTGTTACTTCTGAATTTATTATTGTATTCATATATAATGCTTTGGATTTTACGAGTCAAAATGTTTACTAAGGCAAGTTAGGCTGTATCTGAGTAACTAGTTTGATCATAGATTTTTGAGGCTCAACTAAGTGTTTGTTATGAGACATTGATTCAGCTAAACTAGTTCTTGCACTATTAGGATGTCCATTGCTCTGTACATTTTATGATGATGACGAGCTTTTGTTATTTATTTTATTTTTTTTGTTACAGAACTTTTATATGGTTGGAAGAGATAAGAGTAGAACACTTTGGCGAGTGTTAAAGATTGATAGAATGGAACCTTTTGAGCTGAACATCCGCGAGGATTCCACTACGTACTCAGAGGGAGAATGTAATGAGCTACTGAAGCGAATACATGAAGGAAACAGGTCAACTGGTGGGCTGAAATTCGTAACAAGTTGCTATGGTATTATTGGTATGCGCATCCACTTATTTTTCATTACATGTATGAATATAATCACATGAATTTGCTATTGGTATTACTAAAATTTTATGAGCGGATCCTTTTTGTTTCCTTTGTCTAGGATTCGTTAAGTTTTTGGGCCCTTACTACATGTTGATTATTACGAAGCGGAAGGCAATTGGTGCTATATTGGGTCATATGGTGTATGCTGTTACCAAAAGTGAAATGATTGCACTTCCGAATCCTAATGTTCGGTCAAATATGGCCGTTTCTAAGAATGAAAACAGGTCTGTTTGTCTGCTGCTTTTTTTGTTTTCCAGTTTACTTCAATTGGTCACATATTTACCGTTACCTGTTAGTTGTTACTATTAGCCATTTTGTGCTGTTGAAATGTTGTCAATGATACCCATTAATTTCATTTTTTAAATTTGATTTTTCTGAATTACTTTTTTATGTAGAGTTTTTATATGTTTCCGAATTATGTATTATTTGGAAATGAGGATTCTATGCTTGCTTATTTCTTAGTTTTTAGTACATTATTTTTTCATGGGATCCTTCTACCATATATGCACATTTTTTTTTTCTTCTTTCTTTTCTTATTCTCATTAATTATGTAGGTACAAGAAGCTTCTATCCATGGTTGATCTCACCAAGGACTTTTTCTTTAGCTACTCGTACCATGTTATGCGTAGTCTCCAAAAAAATTTATCTGATGGTCAAACGGGACAAGTTGTTTACGAGACCATGTTCGTTTGGAATGAGTTTTTGACACGTGGAATTCGTCATCATCTTAACAATACCCTGTGGACAGTAGCGCTGGTATATGGGTTCTTTAAACAGGTACTATATGTGAAAGACCTATTGTGTGTTCATTTAGTTTTAAACTTTTCCAAGTATATGCACAACTGAGAATTTCTTTGGCTTGGCTGAACTTTGCTTGTAACGCTTTACGCATCTAGCATTATTCATGGTTTTCTGAAGTAGCTCATTCTGGAACCTTTGGCTTATTTTCCAGCTAAAAGAACTTTTGAAATTGACTGTGGAGACGTTGTCAAAATCTTCTTGCATGATATATGTGTAGGGAAAAAATTCTTTTTGTTATTTTTGAGTTTCCATTTTTTCTAATAGTGACTATTGTTGAAAATAGCAATAGCGCAAAGCGTAAATAGCATAAGCTATGAAGATTTTTTATTTTTAAATTTAAAAATAAAAAAATTATTCTGCAAAAAAATCTAAATTCTAATTAATATCCCAGAATTAAAAAAATTTTAAAGCTAAAAAACTAAAATATTCACCAAAACGAGACTTCAAAATTCAAGAACCAAGATTTCAAGTTACAAGGCCTAAGAACACACATAAATGTGAATATAAAATGGAAGTATTCCCTACAGGGACGCCTCGCGAGCCGGTCACTGTTTTAAATTTTCTCCGATACGGCCGAAATTTCGGCCGAAATAGCATGCCAATACGAAATCACATATTTTATACTCTACATCGTTTTAGAAATGTGTAGATTTCAGGCGAAATTACCGAAATATCGGCCGAAATATTGCCGAAATATCAGCCGAAAAAGACATGTTATTGTGAATATATTTAATTTTTATTTTTTTTTGCATATATGACTTTCAATATAGGACCTTAAGCTAAAATAATGTGAGGATTTCGTATCGCTATTGTTTGTATATATGCAAAGTCAAGTCAGTTTATTAACTAATATATTTTTTCTAATCAATGCAAATTCAATTTAGTTATATACTTATATTACATACTCTTCTATATTATTGTTAAATTATGCGAAGATTTACCGTAATTGATTCATATCATTAATTACATTATACAATATTTTATATGATAAATGACATGTAGGACATATAATATCTTATTTAGTAACAAAAAAATATTTATTGAGTAGAGGAAATGAACATCCGATATGATCACATTTCCCTGAGATCTCCTCTTATATCTTCTTGCCGAGACGAAACACCCCTTGCCTAGATGAGTCCGAAATCCGAGATTTAAAACCATGGAGCCGGCCTTTGGAGATGAGGCCTTTTGGCGAAGCCAAGTCAATTTCGGGCCACCAACCCTGCAACTGATGAGAAGTACCGGGGTAGCATGTACGTTGTCACACACCTTGCCTTCCAAAGGTGTCTAGAGGATGGGCTAGACGCAGCAGAGCGAACCCGGGAGTTGATTCCCTACCAGCAGGGGGGGCTAAGTGAATGAAGTAGATTAACTTTTCTGGTTTTAATCTAATACTCCTAATTCAAACATCAAAATCCAAAAATTGAAACTGAGATTTTGAAATCATGGAGGATCGACTACAAAGAGAAAGCACGAGGAATAGGAAAGGAGAACGAGAATAAGAGAGACCCTAATATTTGGGTTGCTATCTAGAATAAAATAAAAATAAATAAATGAAATAAATACTAAGAAATTCGTTGGTAATGGAGCCATAGTCGCAGGAGACTGCATCTTCACCACTACTTGAAGATATTGGAGTCTTTCCAAGGATCGGGTGTCTTAGTCTTCAAGAAAACATGATGAAAGAGGAAAACAACGAAGGGGTTTTGTCACTTGTGCTTATAATTCAACATTTTTTTAAAATAATTTCTTTTTTTAGTTAAATAAAATGGTGTGTTTGTGGCGCATGCTATTTAAATTAAGCTATGATGCACAAATATCATGCGGTACATAAAAATAGCACAGAGTATGTAGGAAATGGGTTATGTATTTTGAGCTTCATAACGAGCTATTATATACACTATATATATTGATGGAAGGTAGGAGGAATGTAGTTAGTTGCCCTGTACCAGTCAACACCATCGCCTCACAGCTCGGCAAGAGAAGTCTAGACACAAACCAACTAAATCACTATTTTCTTTCACTAATGCCGAAATCGTTGAATTCGTTCGCAACTTGCGAGGTCCGTAATGGAGAATGCCAAGAACTCAAATAGGAGGAAATCCCAGCAAGTTGAACTCCCTTAAATCCTAACAAATCTTCGCGGATTTAGGGAAACTTATTAGAGACTTATCAAATCTGGAACTAAATTTATTATCGAATTTCCTCAAGACCTTCTGTCTTCTCTGAGAGAAATGACAAGACTACTGAGGCCGATTGTCTACCACTTTCCCTTGTATTGCCACAGGGTCTTGACCACTCGTTCTCTTCTAATTATGGACATGAATTGACCATTAGTTCTTGTCAAAGTATGGCCCTGAATGTATAACACACTCCTATAGGCATACTACTGCAGCTAGTTCAAGCCCTCTTTTAATCATAATTTATTGATTAGATCTTATAAGCTAACTTGTAGTGTCAAAGTCTAAAAAGTGAGCTTATTAAAGGATAGTTACAAATGCAGTTTAATTGTAACATGAGTCGATTGACAGCCTTACATCGGAGTTATTTAAAATAGAGATGTTGATAGCACGATATGAAGAACTATATATGCATACACGTACATTCTATAAACATTTTCTCTACATTTCATACTCATATTTTTAGTTTTTCCTGTTGCTAGAAAGCCCAGATGTGGGCATGGCTCTGGGACTTGAAACTCACATGTGAATGAGGCATGAAGAATTTGTAAAAAGTAGGACACAAGGGTATGGACATAAATTTTATCAAATGACATCAAACAATGTAATTTTGAGTTACATGATCAGAACAATAGATCTATCTGGTTTCTTACTTATCTGCCTCATATTTTTTCCTTCTTGATTCTGGCCCTTATTATAATGAATGTATCCTTTTGCAATTAATTGTGGTGAAATTTGGGTATGTATTTGTCTGTGTTTTTGGCGTGTCTGCGTGTGAATCAGTCAGTTACGAAATTGGGTTATTTTCAAAGTTTTCTATAAGTTTCATGCTGTAGTCTTGAGAACAGAATGTTCCTGAGTGAGCTTGCTTAGTTTCACCTTTTAGACTTGCTATGTTTTTACAAGGTTTCTTGTGATGATCAATAAGATCAAGTGCCTTTCAATCTCGATTTTTTTTTTGGGGGCATGTGATGACTGTATATTCTCTATTCAGGCCAAGCTTTCAATATCAGGGAAAGAGTTTAATTTGACACTCATTGCTAGGCGTTCACGTCATTATGCAGGCACCAGGTTATTATATTCTATTGCTTTTATTGATTATTGCGCGAGTTACAATTTACGAAAATATATCATATGATCATGATAGTAACCAAAATCTGCAAATTATTCTTTTGTTTTGTTTAATTTGGAGCACACTCCAACTTCTTTTTTCTTCTTAGCTTCTATTATGATTCGGAAATAGATCTGAGTCAGTTTAGTAAATGACTAAATGTTGATACCTTCCCTTCTAGTAAAATGTAAAAGTTTCCTTTAATAAATAATAGACAGGTATGATTAAGAAAAAGACAACATAGACCATATACTGATGAGGAAATGCTTAGCTGATATATGGAGTTTATTCTTAATTTAATCAGGAAAATTAAGGAAATGAACATGTCAGTTTCAGTTATTAAAGCTGGTTGTTAAGGACCGTACAATTTAAATTGGCATATTATTTAGAGTAGAAGTGATTGATGTTCAATTAGAACCTTTTAAGACATCTAATCCTACTATTGAATCTTAGATATCTGAAACGTGGAGTAAATGAGAAAGGAAGAGTCGCAAACGATGTGGAGACAGAACAGATTGTTTTTGAGGACAATCCTGGAGGACTTCCTGCAGAGATAAGTTCTGTGGTGCAGAACAGGGGATCCATACCCCTCTTTTGGTCCCAGGAAACTTCTCGGCTTAATCTTAAGCCTGATATTGTCTGTAAGTGATTTACTATGTTAAGTTCTGATTTTTTAAAATTATTTTTTATATTGTAATCTTCATCTTGATTGATGTCCTTATGACGTTTCCTCAGTGCAGCAGAAGGACAAAAATTATGAAGCTACTCGGCTTCATTTTGAGAATCTTGTAAAAAGATATGGAAACCCAATTATTATTCTGAACTTGATTAAGGTATGTTTTTTTTTCAAATTGATTGTAATCGAAAATTATCAATACCTCGTTTTTAGATGCCCCCCCCCCCCCCCCCCCACCCACCCCCCCACCCCCACACACACACACACAATTTGATAATTCGTTTTCAAGCAGACACGTGAGAAGAAACCTCGAGAATCCATACTTCGTGAAGAATTTGCCAAAGCAATTGATGTCATAAATAAAGATTTACCAGAGGAAGATCGTCTGAGATTCTTACATTGGGATCTTAACAAACATTCTCGAAGGTTCGTTGCCTCTTTTCCAAAGTCTTTTTGACTACTTCTGGTTTAAATTGCAATGCCTGTACAAAATAGATTCTAACCTCAAAGAAATCTGTCTTCTTCAGTAAATCTGTAAATGTACTGGCAATGCTGGGCAAAGTGGCTGCGTATGCTTTAAACTTAACGGGCTTCTTCTATTGTCAGGTGACACCTGTTATAAGCCTCGAGGGTGCTCTGAACTGGCCAGTACTCTTGTAAGTATTGATTAATGAATTCTACCTTTTAGTTCTTTGCACCGTGCAGTTTTTAAATTTCCAATTCCAAGTGCTAAAAAGTTATGCATTATGTCTTTTTCCCCCCATCTTTCTATGTCTGTTCCTTTTTTTGCCCCATCTTTCAATATCTGTTCCTTTATTGTTGTATTTGTAGTAACTCATTTCTTATCATAATTATGTAGACAAGTAGTGTCATTGTAATGTAAAACTTCAATGCATTAGTGCAACCTCAAATAGTCATCATCTTCCCATTGGAATCAAAAGATTAAAACATTTAAACTCAACTTTCTGTTCTGAATAACATCTCCCATTTTCACTAAAATTCAGGCTAAATGGCAATCTGGTCTTCTGATCCAATTTGTTCAGAGTTATTTCTACTCGTCAAATTTCTTTTTGTTGCAGACTGGAGACTAAGGTGATATAATCCACACCTTGTCGAATTTCTTTTTCCTGCATATTGACTGGGGTTTAAGGTGATATACAATGCACCCCTTGATCACCAATGGAATGACTCCTGTAGATTTAAGAGTCTAGTTGCCACTCTACACAAACTAAGAGAACATCTTGGAGAAACAATTTTTTTTTTCATCCCTAAATTGCAAACTCATTTAATTTGCAAAATAAATCAAAATTAATAAATGGCTAGTTCAATTTGAACCCAGTTCATCTAAGTCACACCACGTTGCAATTTCCGGGTTTTAGTGAGCCAGATTGCCTAAGGTGTTGGTTCTAGTTGAACTTGGTCCTATTGGTTCAGTTGTGACAACAAAATTTGTAGTTTCTTTACCTGTATATATTATTATTCTTTTTCTTTAAGGACTTACGATCTTCATTGCTTGGACTATATTATCATTATGTAGATATTATTAGAAAACTTGCATGCTAATTACTAGCCACAAAAGATTGTTACATCCTTCAATGCATTAAATTTGTGATTATTTTGTTTTAGCATTAAAACTCATGACATTTTGGTACTTTCAGAAAGGATGATGTTCGCGAATCGGAATCCAATAATCATCAGAATGACAACAACGATAATACTGATGAAAACAGCAACAACGTTGGTGCTGCTACTGTTGAGAGTGAATTAGTAGGGGAAAATGCAACTAACTCTGATAGCTCCTTATCGGGGAGTGAAAATAACGAGATTTGTTTGGCTAAAACACCTAAGTTCCAGAATGGAGTCCTAAGAACTAATTGCATAGACTGCTTGGATCGCACAAATGTTGCTCAGTATGCCTATGGATTAGCTGCTCTAGGGCATCAGCTTCATGCATTGGGTTTCATAAATTGCCCAAAACTTGATATGAATGTTTCTCTTGCCGACAAACTTATGAGCTTTTATGAGACAATGGGGGACACGCTTGCACTACAGTATGGTGGTTCTGCTGCTCACAATAAGGTACTGTTTAGGATGATTTTCTTAGTTTTTAAAATTTTACTGCTTAAGGTATCAAGTTCTGTTGAATTGTTATATTAAGATAATTATTTAAATAATCAATGCATAATCTGTGTATACTTTCAAATATTTCTGCACATAGCCATAAGTAGTGCTTTTCATGTTTATTTATTCAGTGGATGGAAGTCCGAAATGTTCTGGTATATTGCACCTCGCATAGGGGGTTTAAATATATTCTCTTATTCTCTTGGAGTCAGATTTGTTCCTCTGATTTAGTACAACTTACAAGTCCTTTAAAGGTAGTTAATTTCATATGTTTCAATGATTATGCCGATATTAGTTGGATTTTTCTTGAATTTTCTGTCTAAGAAATATATATTGATTTGCCTTTCTGACTACCATCTGACCCGAAAAATGGATTTTAAAAATATTTATTTGTTTAGTGTAACACATTCTGAGGACTCGTTTTTTCTCTTCTACGCTCAAAAGTCTAGCAGTTAAATACTAACTGGTATCCAGCTCAGTGTAACTTTATATATGTTATTAATAGTTTTTTGGCGCAGTTTGCATCTATTTGTTTAATTTTTTTTAGCATGACTCATTTGCATTTACTGAATGCGGTGTTGCTGAGTAGATCTTCTCGGAGAGAAGAGGTCAATGGAAGGCAGCAACTCAGTCACAGGAGTTCTTTAGAACACTTCAGAGATACTACAGCAATGCTTACATGGATGCTGAAAAGCAGGATGCAATTAATTTGTAAGTTCTACCAATTTTGCCTTTGCATATCGATTTTACACTCATGGTCCCTTGTTACTTCATGTGTTTATAGTCCATGGGCCTGCTTTATATCTGCGAATTATTGCAGGTTTCTCGGATACTTCCTACCACAACAGGGTAAGGCAGAACTATGGGAGATGGACTCAGATCAACACTACAATGTGGGCAGACGCGATGGATTTGCATTAGAAACTGCAAGGTGTTCTTTCTTACTAATTCATCTCCGGTTATTTTTATTTTTTGCAAGTGAGATTTTTGTCATTGGCTTCTTTCTTTGTAGTCATTTTGCCTTCTTTTTCTCTCTGTGTGGGACCATTTAGAAGATCAGTATCCCATGCATCTTTTAGTAATGCTGTAGCAATTAGTTGGAGCAATACTTTTCATCAGATTGTTCAGAATATTCAGTTTTAACTACTTTTTTTAGTTGGATTGAATTATGATTTATTCTAATTTCTAGTTTGTGTATAAAGAATTGGAATTACTAGAGACATTGATCAAAATCTCTTAGGCCTAGTGGAATGATGCATGTGGATCAATTATCTCTCACATGCTTGAATATTTTGACATAGATATGCAGCACTTTGGGTTCAGTTATTTTAAGCTTTAGGGGTAAGAGGCACCTGAAAATTTTCACCATCTATTGACCTGTAAATTCATGCTAATAATGAACGGAGAGATTTTTCAGTGTCTGATGCACCTAATAACAGTTTCATCATTTTGTTGATAAGATTAGTTTCCAACAATCTTCCAGTTTAGCTATGCTTAATTGTCCTTTCAGTTTTTTTAAATTTTTTTTTTCTAATAAAAAATTTGGCACAGAAGGCCATTGCCAAAGCTGTACGCAGATAGGGATTCATGTCTCTGAGTTGGACATCGCCATTATGTTTTATGTAGGCTTTTCTTTAGCTATATACCTTTTTCAGAAAGAAAAATTAAATGTTGGGTTGTTAGGTCATTTATGAAAAGATCGTTTTCTGATGGCAACTTTCTACGGGGTAGCGTTACACCTGCATCCAGAAGTAAGAATGCAGGGCACAAGAGACTTCCCAACTCGGATATATCAGATAAAAAATGTCGAGTGGGAGATACTGAGGATCTTTCGAATTCAACCCCTGAGATTTCATCCTGTGGGAATGGTATATCTTTCTCCAGGTTAGCTTCTTCATTTGTTACCTCACATGATACATGTAGTCCATTTATTTTCAAGTAGGTTTGTTGTGAGTATCAACTTAAAGCTTACTTTTGTTATGTTAGAAAGTAGGTAAGAGATGGACATATATTCTCATTCTTCTACTGTAAGAGTTTAGCATTCAAATGTTTTAACTTAAATTCATTTATTGTCATGTTTTACCGTATCAGTTTTTTTAGTTTAATAGTTGCCAACCTGTGTGATGCACATATTTATTTTATTATATAGTTATTCTTTTTTTGTGAATTTATTACTTCAGGTCTGTTAAAAAATTGAGTTTTAGTTTAAAGAATGTTTCTGTATCATCCGTATTAATTATTTATTTAAATTTCATTTTTAGTGTTATATAATTATATAAAAGAGGCATGCCATTTTCTCGGGGCCTTCCATTTAAATTACTAGTTATTCCTCACATGCAATGCATGAGGCTACACATCCTAATTGTTGTTTTACAATCTTTAAATTTTAGATGATCGATATTGTTTGGGGTTTTAAACGTGAATTTACTAGATAGTTGACTTTATATAGGTAGTTGATGTAGATTGAAGTTTTAAATGTGTGATTGAGATTTAGAAGTGGGTAGATGTCCATAATTTGCGTATCCCTAACTCTCTCTATATATAGGGCCCCTTTCGTTGCGTACGGATTTTTGGTGCGAACTGGCGTGCGGACGTCTGCTGCCACTATCACCAATAGTGGCAACAATGCAAATTTCAAAAAAGTATACAATGATGCAGCTATTCCAAATAGCAGCATCATTTGCATTGTTGCCACTATTGGCGATAGCGGCAATATGCGTTCACACGCCAGTTTGCACCAAAATTCTATTCGCAACCGAAGCGCTGTGTGTGTGTGTGTGTGTGTGTGTGTGTGTATAAGAAAAGTGAGCCTCATATTTGTTTGAGAAAATTTTCTTATACAAATTGCGGTGTCAAAACAAGAACCCTTAGATTATAAGTTTGATCAAAGGACTCGTTTGCAAGTTGCAATGGAGAATCTTAACAACTAAGATGAACGAAGATGTTCTTTAACAAACCTATAATCTAAGGATTCTTGTTTTGACACCTTACTCTGTATGAGA
Source organism: Hemerocallis citrina (assembly GCA_017893485.1). Lineage (NCBI taxonomy): Eukaryota > Viridiplantae > Streptophyta > Magnoliopsida > Asparagales > Asphodelaceae > Hemerocallis > Hemerocallis citrina. The sequence continues at coordinate 8,090,207 of CM030363.1, read as the reverse complement.
AAATTTTCTCATACAAATGAGGCTACACATATATATATATATATATATAGGGAAAAGTCGGAGCTCCGGATAAGACGGGAGAGCCCAAGGCTCTCCTTCATCATGGAGGCATCCTATGATCGATCTAAACCATTCATTTGGCTAGAAATGCTTAAACTTGTCTAAGAAATGTGGAATCCTAGTCTTTTGAAATATGTTTGCCTTTGCAACGAAAACGTTGCGAACTTGTACCTATTGAAAAATCTTTATTTTTTATAATGATATGATGTAAGAAGGGCAAACAAAGTTCAAAGGATTTGAACTCACATGATTAGACTATGTTAAGTATTTAGAATAAGATGTAAAGTTCATATTGGTCATAGGATGTCCCCACCATGACGAGTTCTCCCACCTTAGGGAGTGCAACGACTTCTCTCGAAGACCTCATATATGTATAGGTGTCTTCAAGGAGCATTGCGCTATCAAGGCCTTGGAAAGCACTAATTGAGAACCCATTGGTATGAACCCCTATCAAAAATATGAACCGTTCATCTTGTTTTACATGCCTATTATACCCCGAGGATGTCAACTCTAGCTATTTGACATTCATTTGCCCATCCTTCATACTTGGTAGAAAAACAAAGAATTATTAGCCATACAATTTTTTAACGTTGTAAAACATAAACATATGAACTTCAAATAATGATTTTACATGCTAAGGCTATCTTAGGCATGTAGACCAAAATGAACGATTCATATTTTTGCTAGCGGTTCGTATAAATCGATTCTCAAGTATTGGTCTCCAAAGGCCTATAGAACACAGTGTTCTCTTGAAGGCTCCCCTATACACACACACACACACACACATATTATATGGGAGATGTTCCATTGCAAATGGTCAGGATGGTCGTTTGCACACGTTTGCAAATGCCCACCGTTTGCAAACGTGTGTAAATGGCCATCCTGGCCATCGTATCGACTATCCGAACCGTTCACTTTGATCTACGTCTAAATTAGTCTAAATATGTAAAATCAAGTTATTTGAGATTTGTTTGTCTATGCATTGAAGTGTTACAAAATTGTATGGCTGAATATCGTTATTTTTTATAATGACATGATTGATGGACAAATGAATTTCAAATAACTTGATTTTACATATTTAGACTAATTTAGATGTGTAGATCAATGCGAACGGTTCAGATCATCGGTACGATGACCAAGATAGCCGTTTGCATGCGTTTGCAAATGGTGGGCGTTTGCAATGGAAGGGCACCCTATACGTATATGAGACATAAGATGCTATGTTATGATATTCACTCATACTTAAGTAACTACTACTACTGAGACATTTGAACCAATTTAGCTTTCATTTCCTCATCATTATTAGTCGGCTAAATTTTAATCACCATTGATTTCTAGGTACACACCCATAATACCTCGCCGGCAGCTTTTTGTTGAAAGCATGCACAGCGATTTCACTGAGCATGGATTTGATGAAACAACTTCGTCAAACTTTCTGGATCTTGACTGGCTTTCTGCCTCCAGCAATTCATATGAGGAAGACACTTTTGAGAGGTGATTTTCTATATGCTCTGCTTCTCTATCTGTGAGTTTTAGTTTGCCATGCTATTCCTCTAAATTTACTTTTTGGGCACATAATTCATTCTACTGGATTATTCTTTCCTGTATTTTTGTTTTGTTCGCTTGAACTTTGTTTTATGGCTAATTTACAACTATATACTCTCACTTTTACCCTACTTTACAACTATTTACTGTGAAGTTTTTTTTTACAACAACATACCCGCATGTTTCTTTTACAACTTCCCCCCCCATACACACACACACACACAAACATAACAGAAAGAGTAAAATTACTCTTATACCTTGATTCATCTCCCTCAACTCGCAAAAAACCATCTCTACAAGAAGAAAAAAAGAGAAGAATAAAAGAAAGGTAAATGAGTTGAGGGGTTTTGTGATACGCACAAAAGTAGGGATTGATTGCTGAAGATGAAGAATAGTTGAAGAAGAAGACTGAGTATGAGAATTTGTCAGTTTGCATTTCAGTCCATAGGGTTCACGAGTTTAATTGTAAATGTGTAAATAAATAACGATTGGAGCAGGGCCCAGGGTATGAGGTGTAATAGGAACCAAGGATTAAGTGCAGTGAAGGGTTCAGATTGTTTGTATGGTTCTAACCGTCTGGCCTTTGTACGTGCATTGCACGTGTATAAGCTCTTTAAATAGATGACCACAACTTCTCTCGAGCTGTCTGATTGAACCCGATTCACTTGTTGATTCTGTTGCGTTTTCTTCCCCAATTCCCCATCTTCTCTTCTATAAATTCCAAAGTACTGTAGTTGTAATGGCCAAGAAGAGCTCCAAAACCATGGTAATGGCGACGCTGACTGATGAAGTGCACCATTTTGATGTAGATTAAACTTAATCTAATATTAGGTGTTAGGGTTTCTATGTTGATAAATTAATGGAAAAAGAATGAATTTAGGTTTTGATTTCAAAATGGGTTTTCGGGTGTTAGGGTTTTGATTCTGGGATAGATTAAATGTTCTCTCGTTTTTTTATTTTTTGTTTTATTTAGAATTTAATGAATAAAAAAGGGAAGATGAAGGTTTTAATTTTTGAATGGGTTTTAGGAGTTCAATTTGAGATTGAGTGGATATTAAGGTTTTGGTTTAAAAGGTCAATGGGTAAAGAAATTGATTGGATGTTAAGGTTTTGGTTTAAAAGATCAATAGGTCAAAGAAGACAAGGTTAATGTTTTGATCATTAAAATTGGCTTTAAAATTTAGTTCTCGAGATGGATGGAATATTAGGATTCTATTTTCGGATATGAATGGGTAAAGAAGTGAATACTTGGATTTAGTGTGGGGTCTGGAGTTAATGTTTGACTTGTGGGGTTTGCAGTTGGAGGAAGGGGGAGGAGGAAGGAGTAGCAAGTTATTCAATTAATTTCGACGGTTAAAAATGTCCAAAAAGTTTTACATGTTGTGAATGTGGGAATATTCCGTTCAAAATATTAACAGTTTTCTAACGGAAGGTACAAGGTTGTAAAGTAGAAAAAACTTGAGGGTACATTGTTGTAAAGAAAAAACTTCGTGTATATAGTTGTATAGTAGGATAAATGAGAGGGCATATAGTTGTAAATTAGCCTTGTTTTATTATGTGAACGTTTATTTTCTCTGTCATCATCACTGGTCTTTCATGGTGCAAGTAATATCATTGGAGACTTCTATAACTTTTTCATAATGTGTAACTTGGCTTCCCAGTCGAACACCTAAATCCTGTCCGTACCCTCATCTTACCTTATGTAGCACAACAATTCTGTCACAGACTATCATTCGTTTATGTGTCCCTATCGGACACTTTCAACAAATTTTAGTCACTTTACTATTGAAATATTAATTGTACAGATTATTTAATTACAGCAATTTTGTAATTTGTTTGGAATGTGGAAAATGTATTGTATTTTTATGAACCATATATGATTTTGTTTTTGTTTATTTATTTGAAAATTATACTTTCCGATGTCATTTGGGTTAATTTTATTGCTTGCTTGTATTATAGAATGTATATCATTTAAAATTATGGTCATGTTCTTGTGTCCTACTTTTTATAAATTTATTGTCTCATACCTATAATCATGTCGGTGTCTTGTACATATCTGAAGTACTTGTGTCTGAGCATGCTGATTTACCCTCATTTGCATGTCCAACACCTTCCTGCATATTTGCCATGTTTTTGTATCCTTTCTTTGAGTAGTAACATGGTGGAGTAACATGGTTTGGATTGTATCAGAGTAAGATGGGTTAGATCTAGGGGTTGGATTTGAGTGATAGATGTGTCAGGATTTTTCAGATTTTAATGGTCAATTCAAGGATCATACTCTTGGTGTTGGGATTGGTTACAGGTTGTGATTTAACAGTGGTATTGGAATTATTGGTATGCAATATCTTGAGCTAGACACAGCCAGTATCTCTTGGTATATACCTAATACCTTGAACCTTATGGTGATAATAGAACAGCATTTATTAGTTTTGATAACTATTGTAGCATGTTTGAGGCAACATGGTTGTTTTGGTTATCTAAATTCATTACATCAAACACATGCCTGTCTCTCTCTCTTGGGCATGCACACACATATACGGCATAGGTTACTAATATCTAAATTCCAAAATTTAGAAGATAAGTTGAAGAGTTCTTTTGTTTTTCTGGCAGGTTCACAGTATCAAATTCTCCTGTGGATAATCTGTCTGCTGAAAATGTCGTAAATGGCTTGACTGCTGACACAAGCCCACCTCTAAGTGAGAATGGATTTGGCATAAAGGTTAGTATTTGCAAACAAATAAAGTTATATAAACTCTGCAAGCGAGTGTAATTCGGCTGAAACGTATTGCTTTTTTTTTTTTTGATTTGTTACTGCATTCCTTTTCCAGCAGTCAGTTTAGGTGTAGATAGCGCAGATGCAGATAAACTGGTTTTGGTTCTATCTTGCAATCTAGATAGACTTTTGTTATGAGGCAGTTCAAATCCGATTTTCATGAATAAGTACTGTATGCACACATGGATACATGTATCAAAAGGTAGCTAAACAAATTGCAAGCAACTTAAGCATTCCCAAGTCCCAACTCAGATTTTACGATAGAGCTTATGTTTCTTTTGTTAACTTGAATTTATGGAGTCTAATGATATTGCTTAAGAGCCCACTTAGAGAGAGGACGGAAGCTATAACTTAGTTTTGGCTCGTTTATGTACATAATATGAAATCAGTCATAGGTTTGATTTATTATTGAACTAGTATAATGCACGTGCGATGCACACCTACAAAAATAGTCATTAAATTAAATAAATTGCCCATAAGAAAAGATAAGTGTAGGTTATTTAACCACCAATAGCAAAAATTTGTTTTGAAAATAAAGAAGAACAATTAGCAGTTAAGCTACAACAGTCTAGTTTATGATCAAATCATTCATCATCAATGTCAAATTCCAACAAATGTTGTCCATATATAGAATCAGTCTAAAGTTGAGAATTGCTAAGCAAAATCAATATAAACATCAAAATCGAAACGTACGCTGCCCAATCCAGCTGATGTCTTCTGTAGCCCCTCAACAAGAAATCCTTACAAACCACACAACAGTCTTATTATCCATATCCAGCTCATCGTTCTGCATTGCAACAAACAAACCAATCAGTATCTACTGAAACCCAGGTAAGCAATTACCTACCCACCTGAAAGCAAGTAGCATCAACAACACCAAACAAAGCAATAGACAATCAAGCCAGCAACCCAGAAGGCTGCGTCGTCCCCTGGCTCTCTAAAAATAGTAGTTCAGTGAGTGAAAGATCCAAACAACTAATGCTTAAATGGAAAATATATTTTTTGTTTTCTCTCGCTCGAGCAATTTCTAGTGGTTGCAAGCCTCGTTATCCTTCGCTGATCTCGAGTGTATTCTACTTCTTATTTCCCAGAACTTTGAGCCATGGTCACTCTTTATTAAGAAAGATCAAATTTTGAGAACAAATAAAATCTTCTATATGAAAATCCGTTTGTAACAAAGATAATAAAAAAGATAGAAGCATACTTATATTAATCCAACCACTAAAGTAGAAGCAACAACAACCAACCAATTACAAAACCAATGTGATTTCTTGACATTCTCCTTACAAATAAGCTTTCTAGAATAGAATAATTATGAGCATAAGTATATGTTATCTAAAGTATAGTTAACAAAGAGATACATATTATATAATGTATGTTGAAAATCTAATTCATTTTTTCCTCACTGCCTAGTTATGATCAAATCATTCACCATCAGTGTCAAATTCCAACAAATGTTGTCCATATATAGAATAAAGTTGAGAAATGCTAAGCAAAATCAATATAAACATCAAAATCGAAACGTACGCTGCCCAATCCAGCCGATGTCTTTTGTAGCCCCTCAACAAGAAATCCCTACAAACCACACAACAATCTTATTATCCATATCCAGCTAATCGTTCTGCTTTGCAACAAACAAACCAATCAGTATCTACTGAAACCCAGGTAAGCAATTACCTACCCACCTGAAAACAAGCAGCATCAACAGCACCAAACAAAGCAATAGACAATCAAGCCAGCAACCCAGAAGGCTGCTTCGTCCCCTGGCTCTCTAAAAATAGTAGTTCAGTGAGTGAAAGATCCAAACAACTAATACTTAAATGGAAAATATATTTTTTGTTTTCTCTCTCGAGAGCAATTTCCAGTGGTTGCAAGCCTCGTTATCCTTCGCTGATCTCGAGTGTATTCTACTTCTTATTTCCCAGAACTTTGAGCCATGGTCACTGTTTATTAAGAAAGATCAAATTTTGAGAACCAATAAAATCTTCTATATGAAAATCCCTTTGTAACAAAGATAATAAAAAAGATAGAAGCATACTCACATTAATCCAACCACTAAAGTAGAAGCAACAACCAACCAATTACAAAACCAATGTGATTTCTTGACTTTCTCCTTACAAATAAGCTTTCTAGAATAGAATAATTATGAGCATAAGTATATGTTATATAAAGTGTAGTTAACAAAGAGATATATATTATATAATGTATGTTGAAAATCTAATTCATTTTTTCCTCACAGTTATGCACAATAGTATGTGTGTATATATTTTGAGGTGTAAAACTGGAAAAACCATGTACATTCTTGTAAAGTTCCATGACATTTCACCAATATATCCTTGTTGACAACATTTTTTGTATGTATGTCCTGCCGACTTGCTAGATGTCCATTCTTGATTAAGAGATTTGTAGTAGATTTCGAAACTCTCCTGGAAAGAGCGAAATATAATTGTCCATAACTAAATACGTAATCCGGAAGGCTACTGATCTAACAAAAATTCTAAAAAACTAAACTTTCTCAACTAAAAATCACTAGTTCATTTAAAAATTCAAACTTTCTCAATAAAAAATCATATCTAAAAAATAATCACTTTTTCATCTAAAAAATTTAAACTTTTCCAACATACCTTTTCCGATTCCCGTTCCCTGACTTCTCCCCCACACACAACGATTCCACCCCCACTCAATTTAAAAACCTGAAACACAAAAACAAACAAACATCAATCTTTCCATCGCCACATTCCCTCAAAATAAACAACACACTTAAACCAACAATTTAATTTAATAACCATAAACAAACATAAATAAAAACAACTAAAAATCCCAATTTTCTCAACTAAAAATCACAATTTCATCTAAAATTTTAAACTTTCTCAATCATCAATCCTATCTAAAAAACAATAAATATCCAAACTTTCCCAACATATCTCTGTCAATTCTTTGTTCACCGACTTCTCCACGCACAACGATTCCACCTCACTCAATTTATATACCTGAAACACACAAAAACAAACAAACATCAATCTTTCCATCATCTATAACATTGATCGGTCTCAACAGTTACTACCACTTTAAACTATTTACTGCACACATGTGCTTGAGTCCCCAAAATGAGAAGAAAATCCGAATCCAAACAACTTTGTGTAAACTTCAGCAAATGAGATATGATTAAGCTAAGTAGGTAACAATGTCAAGTTAGCCAAGTTTATGACCTAAACATGTGTTATTACTAATTGAACGCAGTAGGAATGCCTTTCCTCTTATTCAAGAAATAGGTGACAAAATAAATTCTTATTAAACTCTTAGTATATTTTCTCCTTAACTTAAATAAGTTTCCAAGCCTAAACTTTTATATGTGTGTCTCTCAGTCAAATAAACCAAATAGTTGATATGCAATAAATTAACTGAGCAAATCTATTTCTTACTCAATTTTAATCACAAAATATCAAACATCCACTTCAAATATTATCTATTAAACATTAGAAAACATGCAGATATCACAATTCAGAGAAAATACAACAAAAAAGTTCAAATCTACATCTCAATGGTTAGAAACAAAATAGTAATATGAATCAGTATAAATGAGCAGCAGCAGTAGGTAAGCACCTCTTGTAGATGGCAGGAAGGTTGGGTTGCTGTCGGCTGCGTGGAAGATAGAGGGCCGCGGTAGAGGCGATAGAGGTGGGGAAATGGGTTGGGGTTGTGGCAGAGGACTGTTGAGTTGGGGGGGGGGGCTACGAGGCGGCAGTGTGGTGAGGTGGCACAACGGGTGCGACAGAGCGGTGGGGAAAGAGCGGTGGGGAAAGAGCGGAAGAGAATTAGATAGAGAGGTGGTGGTGCGGTGCGACACGGGGTTGCTGCAGGGTCGATGGAGCGGCGGCGGGGGTGACGGCGACGTTGCCGACGGTGCAAGAGAGAATGAGAGAAATAGCGAGGGAGAGAAATAGACGCGAAGTGGGTGTTTGAATATTTTGATTTGGGCTACATATGTAGTGCACGTATATATTTGTTGGATTTAGTTTGCATATTACACGGGTTTGTTTGGTTACAAAGTTAGGGTTTGTTTGGTTACAAACCCCTACTCTCCCATTATAATATTAGAGATTGGAGATAGGAGACCAAAGCTTGAATGAGGTATTGTGTTAGAAGCGGAGCTCATCATTGTGGTTCGAAACCAATGTTGTAGAAAGTGGAAAGCATAGAGAGCCATAAGTGCCAAAATTTGTCATATTAAAAAAGGGGTATTGGCACGTATATATGTATGTATGATATTAACGACATATGTATGTATGATATGAAAATAACAGTAGTTGGGACTTGGGACCCTCATTGTTGGGGGTAAATACGAAATACACATTAGTGAGCAGTATATATGTATGTATGATATTAGCTTTGTTTGTTAGGGATATACATGTTCAAAATCCATTTGAAGAAATTAAAAATTCCCAGAAAGTGCAAGACATAACTGAAAAGAGCATTCTTTAAGCATAGTTGATTGGAAACTCAACATAATACATGGCTTTATGGGGGCTTTTAAAACAAGAGTTACAATTTTCAAAACTTACTGTTAGTTTATTTGTTGGGAGAATTTCGTTATTTAGCTGGATCAAATACAAAGTACATTTCAGGAGGTGGATATCCCGTCAAGTTAGCTTTTATCCCCTTATTATGAGATTGTTGCTGTTAATGTACTAATTTTTGGCATAATAAACAAAACATTAATGCCCTTATCCTTAACTTTCATGTACTTAATCTACAGGGTAAGGATATGCATTGTTCCAATAATGATGCAGCTCAAAGTTCAGACAGTCTAAACGAATTTTCCGAAAGCTTTGTTCAGTGGGTCATCAATGGAGAGACTCTTTGTTATTGAACATTAAGCAAATTGTTTGTGATGGTGCTCAGAAGGATCCACAAAATTGCAAGAGTAAAGGAGGTCTGGTTCAGTGGGGCCCAGGCACATTCGCTTGTAAGATATCCCTCCCTCTGCCATCCCTTCGGAGTTATTTGTACAATTTGGTTAATCCGGCTATTCTAAGTTGCCCCCAGTTAAGAGAGTAAGAGAAGTTCCACGAGTTATTATGACTAATTCTTTCGGATCACTGTTCCGTTTGTTTGTGGAACATGTTTGATTTTCCTTCCTTGTCATGTAAATATTTGATTTACATATTTGTCAGATCTCATCATAGCTGTAATTTTTCATTTCTTTCTCCTTTCCTGGCAATTTATTGCATTTGTTTAATTACTATACGTTTGTGAGTGTCATGAGAAGCATGATGTTACCATTCAGAAGACGGAATTTGTAAAGGTTCAAGTATAGCCCCTAATGAAAATATGGCACTCTATTCACTATACGATTTGTTTCTATGTTTGGTGCCCCCAGATGCTGTTGCCGTGTTATGTTTCAAGCGACGATTTGTTAGATATCATGCTCGTGAGCAGTATAATAGTTGCTTTCTGTTTAACTAGACTGGATGTTGAACTGTTGCATGCCAAGGATTATTGTACACAATATCGCTATGCAATTGAAAGATGCACCTGAAGGTTGCACCCAAGGCCAGCCCTCACCTTGAGGCCGGTGAGGCGGCTGCTGCAGGCCCCTGGATTTCTTGCAATTTTAGGGGCTCTAAATTTGTATTTTCCTTGTAAATATAGACGTATTTTGTGCGTAAAAAATTATATTGTTATTAGGGGCTCCAAAAATAATTACTTCGGCCTTTCGACTCGGGTCCCGGGAACTCAGGACCGACACTGGTTGCACCAATAAACCTATATTCTGGGGTATCGGTGCAAGTGTTACACAGTGCTTTCTAGTAATGTTATGATATTACGCTTCAAAACAGTATATTTGTGTTCATTTCTATTTAACCTGGTCAGATGTAATAAAATGCCTATTGGATCTAATAAAATGACTGATTTTGTAACTCCCTGACGATCGGTATTCATGCTACTTGTGTGTCATTGAGTTTCATCTGTCTCGAGGTAAACAATTGCCTCAAAAGCTTTGTACTAGTAACCAGGAGAAAGCATTTAATTTGGTTGATTGGTGCAACCTTTAGGTGCATCTTTCAATTGCATAGTGATATTGTGCACAATAATTATGGGCATGCAACATTTCAACATCCAGTCTGGTTAAACAGAAAGCAACGACTATTGTACTGATATCTAACAAATCGTCGCTAGGAACATAACATTGCAACATCTGGGGCACCAAACATAGAAACAAACGGTACAGTAAATAGAGTGCCATATTTTCATTAGGGACTATACTTGAACCTTCAGGTTGATTGGTGCAACCTTCAGGTGCATCTTTCAGTTGCATAGAGATATTGTGTACAATAATCATGGGCATGCAACAGTTCAACAACGACTATTGTAATAATCATGGGCATGCAACAGTTCAACAGCAACGACTATTGTACTGCTCACGAGCATGATATCTAACAAATCGTTGCTAGGAACATAACATTGCAACAGCATCTGGGGCAACCTTCGGGTGCATCTTTCAACATGATTATTGTACACAATATCGCTAGGAACATAAATAAAGATGCACCTGAAAGTTGCACCAATCAACCTCTAAAGCTTTGTACTCATTGCACATTGTCTATTTTTTAACAACCCAAGTAGAAGCTTTGACGGTAGTTGATGCTGTTTGTTTTTTGGTGTGGGGGCAACAAGTGTGAGTTCTTGTAATTTGTGAAGCGGAAGATGCGGTACTGGCGCTGATTCGATCCTGGGCAGCAGGACCGGCTCGGGGTAGCAGGAGAGAGGTTGAGGTCGGATGCTCAGCTCGGATCTCGTAGCCCGGCTCGGATCTTTGGGGCTCGGCTCGGTCTCTTGTACTTGCACACTGCCTAGAAACACCGGGAAAAGTCACGGTGACAGGCCCTCAGACGATCTAGTCAGTTACTAAGAAAGCAACAATAGCTAGGGTTCAGGTGGGGAAAAGTTAATTACCATTTGAAGTGAGGAAGGGGTCTAGTATTTATAGGTAGGGGTAAACGGGTCTGAGACCCTAACTGACCGGGTAGGACCAGTTTGCCTGTGGGCCTGAATGGGCTGAAGCCCGTTTGACCCATTTGACCCGATGATCACAGGGGAGCAAAATCTGAAGAGATCTGATGGCCCAGATGGGGCCACGTCATCCACCCTATATCAGGAGCCCCACACTCCTAGAGGGCGGCGTAAGTCTGCCGTGGAGGAGTAGTCTGTCCCCGTTGGAAGAGTGGAGCGGTGCGTCTGGAGAGTATGATTTGTAGTTTCTTGGAGTGGTGAGTGGGGTACGACGAAGGAGATCCTCTGGAGAAAAAGGCGTCGAGGGCCGAGGACCGATGGTCGGGAGCCGAACGTCGAGCGGCGAGCCATAGCTTGAGCCAGGAATTTGGCTCGGAGCTTATGACAGGCACTTCGAGGGCCGAGCATCGATGGGCGAGCCTCCATGCTCGGATGCCGAAGGTCACTACCAAGCGTCGAGCCCCCCAGCTTGCTGTAAAATCTAGGGGGTGGCTCGAGGTCATTGCCGAGTGTAGAGCCCCCCAGCTTGCTGTAAAAGCAAGGGGGTGGCTCGAGGTCACTGCCGAGTGTCAAGCCCCCCAGCCTGCTGTAAAAGCTAGGGGTGGCTCAAGGCCACTGCCGAGCGTCGAGCCCCCCAGCTTACTGTAAAAGCTAGGGGGTGGCTTGAGGCCACTGCCGAGCATCGAGCCCCCCAGCTTGCTGTAGTAAAAGCTAGGGGTGGCTCGAGGTCACTGCTGAGCGTCGAGCCCCCCAGCTTGCTGTAAAATCTAGGGGGTGGCTCGAGGTCACTGCCGAGCGTCGAGCCCCCAGCTTCTTGTAAAAGCTGGGGGGTGGCTCGAGGTCACTGCCAAGCGTCGAGCCCCCCAGCTTGCTGTAAAAGCTGGGGGGTGGCTCGAGGTCACTACCGAGCGTCGAGCCCCTCAGCTTGCTGTAGAAGCTGGGGGGTGGCTCGAGGTCACTGCCGAGCGTCGAGCCCCTCAGCTTGCTGTAAAAGCTGGAGGGTGGCTCGAGGTCACTGTCGAGCGTCGAGTTCCCCAGCTTGTTGTAAAAGCTAGGGGGTGGCTTGAGGCCACTGCCGAGCGTCGAGCCCCCCAACTTGCTGTAAAAGCTAGGGGTGGCTCGAGGTCACTGCCGAGCGTCGAGCCCCCCCAGCTTGCTGTAAAAGCTAGGGGTGGCTCGAGGCCACTGCCGAGCGTCGAGCCCCTCAGCTTGCGGTAAAAGCTAGGGTTAGGGTCACTGCCGAGCGTCGAGCTCCCCAGCTTGCTGTAAAAGCTAGGGGGTGGCTCGAGGCCACTGCCGAGCGTCGAGCCCCCCAGCTTGCTGTAAAAGCAAGGGGGTGGCTCGAGGCCACTATCGAGCATCGAGCCCCCCAGTTTGCTGTAAAAGCTAGGGGTGGCTCGAGGCCACTACCGAGCGTCGAGCCCCCCAGCTTGCTATAAAAGCTAGGGCGTTATATGTGATGCTAACGTCATGGGGGTGGAATTCGAGGCATCGAAGTCCTATCAGCCGTTAGATCTTGATGATCAAGATAGAATTGATCAGGGTTCCAACGAAGAATTCGAGGCGTTGAAATCTCACCAGCTGTTAGATCTTGATGATCAAGATTGAACGGTCAGGATTTCAATGTGGAATTCAAGGCATCGTTATCGCTCTATAAATCTTCTACTCCCCTCTTCATTTCTTCACTTTGCTTTCTCTTTCTAAAAACATGAGCTTCTCTATCTAACCCGCCGGCGATGACTTTTTTGTTGATCTCTCCGTTCACGGTACTCATGTTAGTATTTTCTTTTGTTATGTTGCGCACTCAATCTAATTCCGAGGCGAGCTCTTCTGGTCGGAATGAGGGGGATCGTCAGTCGGACTCCACATCCTGGGATTTGGACGACTAGGTTTTGGAGGTGGATCGTCAGTCGAACTCCACGTCCTGGGATTTGGACGACCAGGTTTTGGAGGTGGATCGCCAGTCGTACTCCACGTCCTGGGATATGGACGATCAAGTATTGGACGTGGTTCCGCTCCAAAGTCGCAAACCGCCCATGGTAGAGCCCGCTTCAACCGGAGAGGTCGAGATATTAGGAGAGGAGGTTGAGGAGGGAGTGGTAGAGCAGGGAGGCCGTGAGGGAGGAACCGAGGGAGAGGCGGATAAGGGAGGTAGCGAGGAAGGAGAGGCTCTCCCCCATCTCCCGCCTTTGGCAACACCGTCTCCATCGAAGGTGCCTCGCGTTCGGAAGAAGAAGAGAAAGTGGCACCTGCCGGATAGTCCGAGGACACCAGACGAATTCGAGCCCATGCACGGACTCGATGTCCCTTACTACAAGAATCCACGATCGATCAGAATGTACCCTGATGACGTCGAAAACTTGGTCCAATTTGGCGTGGAGGTGTCTTTGCCAAGCCGAACCCAGATACAGATGGACAAGGTTCAGTGTATCCTGAAGGCCGACTATCTGCCCGTGATAAGGGCTAGCTACTTCATTGGGCCGGAGTATGAGCTAATGATTCCGAGCCCTAGTCTCTGCCCTACCACCGAGTTGGCCCTCGGATTCTGTATGTTTCCCGAGGACGCCTTCGTCTCGGGATTGAGGCTTACGCTGCACCCGTTTATCAAGAGGGTATTGAGGTGGGGGGAGCTATGCCCGATGCATTATGGCCCCAATTCGTGGAAGCAGTTAGTCTGCTTTATTCTGAAGTGCGAGGAGAAGAAGTTGCCTCTAAAGCTGAAATATTTTTGGGTTGTCTTAGGGGTGAGCTCGCTTGGAGATCAGGAGGGTATCTTCTACATATTGCCTCGCCCCCACAAGAAAGTGGTGCACGGGCATCCGGATTACATAAAGGGGTGGAAGGCCAGGTATTTCGTGGTTGGAAGCGAGGTGCCTTGGGAAATTCCAATGGCTTGGAATTTCTGCAAGCCGAACCACAAACCCCTGAGGCGGAAGGACTTGACTGAGGCAGAGTGGGCTGATGTTGACAGAATTGTTGAGGGGCATCAGTTGCCGAACGTGACAGAGTCGCACTTAGCCCGAGCCGAACTGAGCCCCGCCGACCCTTATATGTTGTTGTTTTATTTTCTTTTAATTTTCTGCTTTTGTGTTAACATTCTCCCCTTTTCTCTCTGCAGCGATGGATCAGTCGAAGCTTGACGCGAGGAAGACCCTGCTGGCTCAGGCTCAGAAGAGAAGGGCCGAGAAGGCAGCACCGAAGGCTGGGTCGGCCCCGGGGGGCTCCGAGGCCCCCTCGGAGCGGCTCCATAAGAGATCTAAGAGGCCCCCCTAGCTAAAGAAGCACCAGAATCGGGACCGATCTCCAGCAGTTGTAAGGTTGCTGAGGTCTTGAAGGCAGGGATCCCCCCGTTGCGCCCCGACGCCCAACATATGGTAGGGAAGAGAGGGACTAAGGCCGTTCGCCCCGGACTGGGCGGTCAAGAAGGGCGACTCGCTGGCCGAGGGTCCGATCTCGATTGAGGTGGCGGATAATCTTGCCATGGCCCGCAATTGGACCATTATGGCGATCGAGATGGTGGAGACGGCCTGCATGAAGTGGGCTCAGGCCCAAGTGGTGGTAAGTGTTGGTTTGTTGTTTGTTTCCTTTTGTATTTGGCACTCTTTCCTGACCCTTGTCTCTCTTCGACCAGGCGTTAATGACCGGGGCACAGCTGAAGAGGTGCTTCGAGAAGGAGGTCCATGCCGAGAAGCGGAATGCCGATCGGTACCTTCGTGAAGCGAAGGACTTGAAGGTCGAGCTGACGACCGCTCAGGGGGTGGCTCAGGCCTTTCATGCTGACCTCGCCTCTCAACAGGACCGACACCTTCGTGACCTGGCAGAGATTCGGGGGAAGGCGGCTGCGGAGTATGAGGAGCTGGCGATGGCTATTTCAGAGGAATTGATGAACGCCCAAGACGAGGCGTACGATCGGGCAACGGAGCACTTCCTACTCCTTTACCCCTAGGCCAAGATCAACCACCTCCACTACGGATGGGAGCCCCTCGCGCTTCCGCTGACCCTTGGGGGCGAAGGATACGAGGTGCCGAGGGATCCGCACTTGGAGAAAGAGGCAGGAGGGGTGACGACCGATGAAGAGGTGCAGATCCCCCCTAAGAAGTAGTTTTTTACATTCTTTATCTTGTATTTTCCGAGCGCGGACTGGCCACCACTTTTTGTAACTAATTTTTGGAATTAATATAATCGTGTTTTTGGCCGACCTGCTATGACTTGCGCATCTTTGCGAAGCTTAAAGTGAATTGTTGTTTCCTCTCCTTTTTGTCAGATGGACGAGACCCTAGGGGCTGACCTCAATTCTGCAGAGGTTCGGCGACTTCGGATGTAGAACCCCGTATTTTCAAATATTATTTTTTTATATTTGAAAATAAATTTAGATTTATTTTTGGATATTTAATGAATATTTTCAGAAAAATTTATCCTTTGAACACATGCAAAATACGTGCAAATACTTTTGAGAAGTTGGAAAAAAATTAAGTTTTCATCATGAAAAATCATTATTTAATATTTTTGATTTATTTAGTATTTTTCCAGATTTTTCTGAAATTTATTGGAGCTATTTGCAATTTTTGGGAAAAGAAGGACCTTTTTGCAAACTTGACATTTTTAGGGGTTAAAGTGCAAAATACAATTTCTGGACGTTTTGAACAGTATTTAGAATGTATATTTTCTTACGAATCCTAATTTAAATGAGTTTTGTTGGAATTTCCAAAGAACGATCTATATATGTAAATTTGTATTTTGGAAAGGGTTGTTTTGCAAAGTTGCGGGTAAAACCCTAATTATCAATCTGGCATATATAAGAGATTTTTCCCCCAGCCGTCATTGCTGATAAAATGCTGAATTTTGGGAGATTTATTTCGGTGGAGCAAGGAACTTTTGGATCTAGCAAAAGGAAGATTCTTTTGTGGACTATTTTCAAATCTAAGGTGAGATATATAAAAATTGTTTTGTTGTTTGATGTATGTTTTGTTGTTTGATTTGATGTTTTGCATGAAAGAAACTTGTCTTGTTGTTGATCTATGTGTGCAAGTATCATTGATATATTGACTTGATGTTGGGAACAATTTAGATCTCGTAATGTGGTGTGAATCATGTGAATAATTGTGAATGAAATAGTAGATCTTTATTGTTAAAATTGTTTACTAAAGCATGTTGAGATTTGAGTATGAACATCTGGACATTAGATCTATAAATCAGATTTTGATTTAGAATTATGAAAGAGAGTTAGATCTCGTAAAACCTTAAAGAAAGGATTTGTGATTTAGAACATGAGAACGTAGATCTTGACATATTGATGCTTTGAGTGTTATATACATATACCTGATGAAGATTCGTTGAGATTTATTATTTTCCTGAATACGAACTATTTTCCCAACATTGATCATTAGAAACTTCAGATTTTGATTTTTGTAATCAGACCTAAACTTTGAAATCTGTAGGCCGACAGTCGACTGGCCTACTGTGCAGTCGACTGGTACGAGCCTGATACTTTGTTTTGAATCGTTGGAAAAGTTGTTCTGGACAGTCGACCTAGCTCATAGGCAGTCGACTGGTCCGCTGAGGAATATTATTTTGTAAAATTTATTAGTCCTTCTGGACAGTCGACCTATAACCCTTTAAGTCGACTTATATACTTAGAATATTTTTAAGAAAATTATTGGAATTTACCTCGGGTAAGTCGACTGATCCCTTTCTTAAGTCGACTGTTAAATGACTTAGTTATTTTTGTAAAATCTTGAATTGGGTCCTCTGGACAGTCGACTTATCATCAGTATGAGTCGACTGATACTGAAGGATATTTGTAAACTCCAGTGTTAATTCGAATGATTGGTTTCTCAAATAATTTAGTATATACTTGTCATTTAGTTCAGTATTTGATTAAGCATTTGACTTTAAAATATTCAGTTGAGTATTTAATTTAAGACTTTCAGTTGAGCCACTTTTGTTTAGTGGAACGTTAGTTTAGACCTTTTGAGTTTGAGTCTCTAGTGGTGTGTGACCCTAGTATACCGGTGTTGAGTTATTTGTTGAGGCCCACTGAGGCATTTCAGTTATTGAGTTTGAATTTAGGCCGGTAGGGTATATCACTCTAGGAGATTCGTTAAGTAACTAATCAACCCAAAATAATAAGGACAGGCACTAGTGGTGATATGATGAACGGGAACATGAGTCAAGAACCTCAGTATGGCTTCCGGTGTGGGACAATCTCCGGAATTATCACAGTAGATTATTAGTGGTGTGGGATATGTCTCCGGAATTATCACAGTCTTGTGGTGTGGGACAATCTCCGAAATTATTACGGTAACTACTTGTGGTGTGGGATTGATCTCCGGAATTATCGGAGTCGAGGTGAAGCACATGTGGTATATTGTGGTGACGTGTCAATGTTTTGGTGTGGGATGATCTCCGGAATTATTCAAGTGAAATATCTTGGGTGTGGGATCCATCTCCGGAATTATCGGGCATGAGATACTATCCATGGTTTATCTCTATCTCGTAGTAGTCATCGTGTTAGGATTAGTTCATAATGCGGGGATTGAACCCTATGAAGTGAAGACGTTAAGGGCTTGCACCGAACCTATATAGAATGGGATGCATAGACTTCGACAAGTACGCATTAGAGAGTCTGCATATAGAACTTGTGTTTTCTTGGCTTGGTTTTATGCATGTGGGTTTTCATGTTTTCCACACATGACACTTAGCTTAGTATCACTTGATGTTTTATGTTACTGTCATTTCGTATTTCCCATATTTCTATTTAGTACCTGTTGTTTAAGAATTTATGAGGTATGATTTTTATGTTGTTTGTTTGTTGTTTATTTTTATATTTCTCACACCATTTATGGCTGACCCCTTTAGTTTGGGGGTTAGGGATCATCTCTAGCCTCACTTGTTGCAGGTAGTTGCTTAGAGTTGGAGATGGAATGCTTAAGTTGGTTTTGAGATATACTTGACTCATAAGAGATTTGTGTAAAATTTGTAATAGCATTTGGAGATAACTTGAGATGTAAATGAAAAGAAATATTGAGTTGAGTTTGTTTTGAATTCCGCTGTATATTGAAAATGATTTGTTGTAATAAATGTTTTGAAAATTATTAGTGGTGTTGGTGATGTTTATTATTGTATTGAAGTGGATCACTGGGAATGTGCCACGTATTTTCTAAGATATCATATTAGAAATTCGGGGCGCTACATTAGAAAAGGCTAGAGTCCAAGGAGAGTGTCTTGATCTGCTATTGCAAACAGGCCCACGATCGAGTAGCCGCGGTAAGCTATTTTATGAACAAGTCCAAGGAGCTCAGTTTCGAGGCGGCGCGCCTGAAGAAAGCTATAGCCGACCGAGATTGGGGGAGTACCGAGACGAACTGGTCAATGTCTGATGCCTCCACTAGGTGACCGACCTCTGAGTCCGTGCTTCGTGAGGTTGTGGTAGAAAAGGAGATGGAGATTCAGAGGTTGAAAATCATGCTCGGCACAGACGGACCTCGGTTCGGCCCTTTTTGGTGAGGAGGCCCCTCTGTCTTGGTATCCTCACCGACCCTCTATCTGGAGATAGCGAGGCCTGCTGATGCGCAAAGCTCTGTTGCCAGAACGTTTACACTGGCGATGCCAGTGGTGCGGACGAGCACACCAGAGGATGGACCCGCTCGGTGGGGCTCGAGATGGTTCGTGTTAGCCGAAAAAGCTCCACGCGAAACCCCTGGGTTGGGGTTAAAAGAACCGTTGTAATAATTTCTATTGTACTGTGGCCATTCAAGGCGTTAGGATGAATGAAATTTAATTTTTCGGTCCTTCCGATTTGCATGAAAATCTAGGACGCCGCCTGTAGCGTAAGCCTAGTGTCGAGCCCCCATGCTTTGTAGAAAAGTTAGGGTATGGCTCGAAGTCATTGCCAAGTGCCTAGCCCGTAAAGCTTTGAGAAAGATAGGGCGTTGCTCAAGGTTAATGCTGAGTGTCGAGCCCCTTATGCTTTGTAGAAAAGTTAGGGTGTGGCTCGAGGTCATTGCCGGGAGCCTAGCCCGGAAAGCTTGAGAAAGCTAGGGCATTGCTCGAGGTCAATGCCGAATGTCGAGCCTCTTATGCTTTGTAGAAAAGTTAGGGTGTGGCTCGAGGTCATTGCCTATCGCCTAGCCCGTAAAGCTTGAAAAAGCTAGGGCGTTGCTCAAGGTCAATGCCGAACGTCGAGCCCCTTATGCTTTGTAGAAAAGTTAGAGTGTGGTTCGAGGTCATTGCCGAGCGCCTAGCCCATAAAGCTTGAGAAAGTTAGGGCGTTGCTCGAGGTCAATGCCGAGTGTCGAGCCCCTTATGCTTTGTCGAAAGAGGAATGCTTCAGCCACTACCAATTTCGCTACCATTCTCTTCACTACCTTAGGTGCCACTACCAATTTCGCTACCATTCTCTTCGCTACCTTAGGTGGCATGCTCCTATTGGAGAGTTTCCCCACCTACTCTATCTTTCCCTACCTATTGGAGTGTGCCACCTAAGGTAGTGAAGAGAAATGTAGTGAAATTGGTAGTGGATGTAGCATTACTCTTATAGAGAAGTTAGGGTGTGGCTCGAGGTCATTGCCAAGTGCCTAGCCCGTACAGCTTGAGAAAGCTAGGGCGTTGCTTGAGGTCAATGCCGAGTGTCGAGCCCCTTATGCTTTGTAGAAAAGTTAGGGTGTGGCTCGAGGTCATTGCCGAGCGCCTAGCCCGTAAAGCTTGAGAAAGCTTAGGTGTTGCTCGAGGTCAATGCCTAGTGTCGAGCCCCTTATGCTTTGTAGAAAAGTTAGGGTGTGGCTCGAGGTCATTGCCGAGCGCCTAGCTCGTAAAGCTTGAGAAAGCTAGGGCGTTGCTCGAGGCCAATGCCGAGTGTCGAGCCCCTTATGCTTTGTAGAAAAGTTAGGGTGTGGCTCGAGGTCATTGCCGAGCGCCTAGCCCGTAAAGCTTGAGAAAGCTAGGGCGTTGCTCGAGGTCAATGCCGAATGTCGAGCCTCTTATGCTTTGTAGAAAAGTTAGGGCGTGTCGGAAGCACCAAAATTTTCCCAAAAATGAAAAGGAAGGGAAGAAACAAAGGTTACACTTTATTTACACAAAAAGGAGGGGCACGTGGTGCCGATTACAAGAGTTTTGGTTACAAAAGGAGTTTAGTCATTCCCTTCGAAGAACTTGATGAGGTGTTCCGTATTCCAGGGCCTCTTTACTATCCTGCCCCAGGTCTTCGAGCCGGTACGTGCCAGGACGTACCATTTCGGAAACCTTATACGGGCCCTCCCAAATAAGGGCCAACTTTCTCTTTTTGCTGGGGTCGGATACCGCTAGCTTTCTGAGCACGAGGTCAACTAACTTGATATCGGTGGGGCAGACCTTCTTGTTATAAAACCTCTCGATCCGTTGTTGGTATATGCTTCTTCTGATGGTGGATTTTTCCCTGACCTCGTCGATTAGATCCAAGTTGGCTCTGAGGTCCGTTGAGTTGTTCTCTTCGTCGAAGGCCATGATCCTGGGCGAAGGGAGCCCGATCTCTAAGGGGATAATCGCCTCTGTGCCATAGGTTAGGTTGAACGGTGACTTACCCGTGGGGATTCTCTTCGTTGTCCGGTGCACCCAGAGTACGCTCGGCAACTCGTCAACCCATAGGCCCTTGGATGAATTATCCAACTGCTTCTTGAGGCCGTCAAGGATTTGGCGGTTCGCATTTTCGGCCTAGCCGTTTGACTGAGGGTGACATATTGATGAGAATCGCTGCTAGACACCGATGTCTTCGCAGAAGTTTCGAAAGTTCTTGCCTGCGAATTGGGTCTCGTTGTCTGTGATAAGTACCTGTGGGATCCCGAACCGGCATATGATGTGCTTCCAGAAAAATTACTGAGTTTGGTGTTCTGTGATCGTGGCTAGAGGCTCTGTCTCGATCCGTTTCGTGAAGTAGTTGATAGCCACCAAGAGGAACTTCCTTTGGATCATCGCTTTTGGAAAATGGCTAACCAAGTCCATCCCCCACATAGCAATGGGGGTCAGACTGGCAAGGGAGCGGAGCTTGGCTTGTGGATGCCTTTTTATCGAGGAGAATCTTTGGCAAGGGTAATACCTTTTTAAGAGGTCTTGGGTGTCTTGTAACATCTTCGGCCAGTAGTACCCATGGTTGAGGGCTTTTCTGGCGAGCGACCTGCTCCCCATGTGACACCCCCCGATTCCTTCATGCAATTCCTTCAGAGCGTACTTGGCCTCATCGGGGGCTAGGCGACGAAGGTAGGGTCTGCCGTTCGTCATCATGTACGAGCACTTGAAGAGTGTCTCGTTGATTATGATGAACCTTTCTGAACGGACCATAGTCCTTCTAGCCTCGGCCCGATCCTGTGGAAGCTCATCCTCTGCCAGAAACTTCCGGATAGGAGTCATCCAGTTGTCCGACTGAGGTTTGGTGGCGAGGCAGAGGACTTCGGGGAGGTCGATGCTAGGCTTGAGGAGAACTTTGATCAGAACGGTGCGGTTGAGCCTTTCGAAGGATGATGAGGCGAGTTTTGACAAGGAGACAGCCTGGGCATTTTGCACCATAGGGATCCGTTCCACTGAGGAGTGATCGAATGACGTCAAGAGCTATTGGACTACCGCCAAGTATAGGACCATTCGCGTGTCACGAGCCTCGTACTCCCCCGTGATCTGGTTGACCATGAGCTGGGAGTCGCTAAAGGCGCTGATTTGGCTGGCCCCCGCCTTGTGGGCCAGGGTAAGCCCGACGATCATAGCCTCATATTCTGCTTCGTTGTTCGAGGCTGGGAAGTTCAGGCAAAGAGAATACTGGAGAATGAAGTTGTCGGGACCTTTGAGGATGACACCCGCACCACTCTCCACTTCTCAAGACGAGCCATCGACATAAACTTTCTAGATCGGATCTGGCTCTTGAACGTCGGATGGCTCGGAGATATTGCATTATGTGATGAATTCGACGAGGGCCTGCCCCTTAATGGCTGTCTTGAGCTGGTAGCTGATGTCATACTGGCTCAGTTAGATCGACCACTTGACTAAGCAGTCGGAACTTTCGGGCTTGTGGAGGACGACCTTGAGGGGCTGGTCGGTGAGGACCAGAATAGAGTGGGCCTGAAAGTAAGGATGAAGCTTTCGCGCGGCCATTACCAGGGCGTATGCCACCTTTTCCATACTTGCATATTTTGTCTCGGCCGAGAGCATGACTTTGCTCACATAGTGGAGAGGCTTCTGAACACCTTCGTCTTCCCGGACGAGCACGATACTGAGTACGTTTTTCGAGGCTGAGAGGTACAGAAAGAGGGGTTCACCCGGTTCGGGTTTGCTCAGGAGTGGGGGGTTGCGAGGTATGACTTCAATTGGTCGAATGCCTGTTGCTGGGGGTCGCCCCATTCGAAGCTTTTTGCTCCCTGCAGAGCCTTGAAGAAGGGGAGAGACTTCTCTCGAGAGTTGGAGAGGAAGCGGCCGATGATCGCTAGTCTTCCCGTGAGTCGTCGAACTTCCTCAATGTTTCCAGAAGGGGCCATGTCAATTATGGTCTGGATCTTGTCGGGATTTGCCTCTATACCGCGCTGGCTAACGACGAACCCACGAAATTTCCCCGAGAAGACGTCGAAGGCACACTTGGCGGGATTAAGCCTCATGTTATAGGACCAAAGGATGCTAAAGGCATCCTTGAGGTCGGTGACATGGTCCTGCCCTCGTCGGCTCTTGACGAGCATGTCGTCGATGTATACCTCCATGTTATGACCGATCTGATCTTTGAAAACTCGCTTAACAAGTTTCTGGTAGGTGGCTCCTGCGTTCTTAAGCTCGAAGGGCTTGATCCAGTAACAGTAGAGACCCTGGTCAGTAACGAAGAACGTTTTGGCGATGTCCGGAGGGAACATCCGAATCTGATTATAGCCTGAAAAGGCATCAATGAAGGTCAGGAGCTCATGACCCGCGTCGATCAGAACGTCGATGCTCGGGAGGGGGAAAGGATTTTTGGGGTACACCCTGTTAAGATCCGTGAAGTCTATACAGATCCTCCAGCTCCCACTGGCCTTATTGACCATCACGACATTAACCAGCCACTCGGGGTAGCTAACCTCCTGAATGAACTGGGCGGACAACAGTTTGTCCACCTCCGCTTTTACTGCTTGTTACCTCTCCAGGGCAAACTTGTGCCGCTTCTGATGGATCGGCTTGGAGCCCAGGGTGACGCTCAGCCTGTGCATGATTAGGTCCTCGAAAATCCCGGACATGTCGGACGGGGTCCAAGGGAAGAGGTCGATATTGCGGCAAACACAATCAATCAGACCTGGCTTTAGGTCGGGGGAAAGGGTGTGGTTCCACGGAACCACTCAGACTTGTCCTCTGCCTCGAATGACACCTCCTCCAATTCATCCGCAGGCTCCGACTCTTACTGGCTTCTTTCAGGAGGAAGCTCGACCGTGTCATGGGGGAACACCCCGCCTCCGACCACGATCATGTAGCACGATCATGCAGACTCCTGATTCCCTTTGACAATGCCGACCCCGAGGTCAGTAGGGAACTTCAACTTCAAGTGGTAGGCCGAGGGGACGACCTGAAACGAGCAGAGGCCGGGTCGACCGAGGATGGCGTTGTATGCTGCCTTGATGTTGACCACCATGAAGTCCATTAATTCGGTCTGTATGATAGGGGTCGTGCCGACTGTTACATCCAGCGTCACGATCCCTTTGATTTGCACTGGGACGTCCGAGAACCCGTGCAGGGCGTACCCGGTCGGCTTTAGCTTATCTCGGGGGAGCTTGAGGTTCTCAAATGCTTCCAAAAAGAGGATGTTGACTGAGCTTCCGTTGTCCACGAGAATTCGGTAGACTTCGAAATTTGCCATGACGAGACTGATGACGAGGGCGTCGCAGTGCGGGAGCCGGACTCCCACCAGGTCTTCTCTGGAGAAGGAGACCGGTCGTTGCTAAATCTGGGGGGAGGGATGGTCTCGAATGGAGTTAACCTCTAGGATGAAGGGCTTACGGGAAGTATTGGATTCCCCTCCCATGGTCCCCCATGGATGCAGTGTAGGATGGCCTGCCCTCCGATTTCCTCGGGCTCGGGGTCCCGTTCGGGTCACCAGTTGATCGTTCAAGGGGGAGGCGAAGGCCTCAGATTCCTCAAATCCCTCCTATCTATTGGGTTATCCCGGGTGAACTCCCTCAGGTACCCTAATTGGATGAGGGCCTCGATCTCGTCTTTGAGGGCTCGACAGTTGTCCATCTCGTGCCCATTGTCTCGTTGGAAGTTGCAGTAGAACCTCTGGTCCCGCTTCTTGTTGTTGCTTGGTCAGGGAGGGAGCCGGACGATCCCGTTATCCTTGATCTCCATCAGGATTGCCGATACGTTCTGTGTCAGCGGCGTATACCTCTCAAATCGGGGGACCGGAGGAATTCTTTTGAGGCCGGTCGCCTCTTTCGTGACTTTCTTGACGGGCTCGACGTCGTTTGCGCTTCCCCTTGGCTGTGGCTTCTTTGGTGCCCTCAGGGTTTAGGGCCTCTTCCGTCCGAATGTACTTCTCGACCCTGTTGAGAAGGTCGGGGAAGTCGACAGGGACTTTTTTGGCCAAGGAAGCCTTAAGCTGAGGGTGCCGAACATTGTGTCGGAAAGCTACCGAAGCGACGCTCGCGTAGAGAGAGGAGACATACCTCGCCTCGGCGGTGAACCTCCGAATGAACTCGCGGAGTGACTCCCCTTCCTTCTATCTGAGGTCAAGAAGGGACGCGCTCGTCTTCTCGAGCTTTCTACTGGTCACGAAGTGGGCTAGGAAGTTCGCTTCCAACTGGTCGAACGAGAAGACTGAGCTGGGGGTGAGCTTCGAGAACCATTCCTGAGCCAGACCTCGCAGGGTGGCAGGGAAAACGTGGCACAAGAGGGGATCCGAAGCACTGTGAATCATCATGAGGGTTTTAAACCCCTCAATGTGATCAACGGGATCACCCTCGTCGTTGTAGATCTCGAATTGGGGAGGCCTGAAATTTCTGGGGATTTTGGCTTTCAAGATTTGAGTGGAAAATAAGGGTTGGGTCAGCCGATAACCATGGCCGGGCATCGGTCCGCCCTCACCGAGATGGGCGAGTCGGTTCTCCATCTCTCGGAGGCATCGGAGGACGACATCTTCTTGTTGAAGCGGGCGGGTCGAGCCGTGGGATTCTCCGCCCCGGGCTTCTGGCTGAAGGAGGGAGTCGTTGCGCGCCTCGGTCCTAGGATCACCTCAGATTGCCTGGAGGACCTCGTCCCTAAAATTCTGAAACTCGGCCCTCGTAACTAGGGTTGACCGATTGGGTCCCGCGAGGGTTGAGGTCCTCGGGGCGAGCGACTGTGTCCCGGCTCCCGTTCTGGGGTTGGATGCCCGCCATGGTTTGGGACCGAGTTGGAAGCAGCCCCTCCCCTGGTTCGACTGGCCTGCCAATTCTGGATGAAACGTCGCAAGTCAGTTGCGACTGAGTGAGAAGCACCTGGTCCGGGTCCGTCTGCGCCATTGACCCGCGGTTGATTAGAGCCCTGGGTATCCGCCTGGCTGTGATGGGGAGTAGGATCAAGACGATGCCCGGAGGTGATGACCCTCCTTGCTTTTGGAGCCATGAAAGGGCTCGGAGTTGAGATGACGTCCCTGGCTGGGATCGAACTGGCGTCAGTACCTAAGGTTCCCACAGACGGCGCCAACCTGATGCTGTTTGTTTTTGGGTGTGGGGGCAATATGTGTGAGTTCTTGTAATTTGTGAAGCGGAAGATGCGGTACTGGCACTGATTCAATCCTGGGCAGCAGGACCGGCTCGGGGGTAGCAGGAGAGAGGTAGCGGCCGGATGCTCGCCTCGAATCTTGTAGCCCGGCTCGGATCTTCGTAGCTCGGCTCAGATCTTTGGGGCTCGGCTCGGTCTCTTGTACCTGCACACTGCCTAGAAACACTGGGAGAAGTCCTGGCAACAGGCCCTCCGACAATCTAGTCAGTCACTGAGAAAGCAACAGCAGCTAGGGTTCAGGTGGGAAAAAGTTTATTACCTTTTGAAGTGAGGAGGGGGTCTGGTATTTATAAGCAGGGGTAAACAGGTCTGAGACCCTAACGGATCGGGTCGAACCCGTTTGCCTATGGGCCTGAATGGGCCGAAGCCCGTTTGACCTGTTTGACCTGATGATCACGGGGAGCGAAATCTAAGGAGATCTGATAGCCTAGATGGGGCCACGTCATCCACCCCATATCAGTAGTCAGTTCCATGAACAACTGAATGGTAGTTAATTTGAAGAATAATTTTTGGCCAATTTTGAAATATTCTGAATTTTACTATGTGTTTGCCAGATATGTGGGGTTATAGTTCAACATTTTTGCCAATTTAGAGAAATTCCCAAAATTTATTGTTTTTACTAGATTGTGCAGGTAATGTTCCATGTTTTCTAGACAAATTTTGAAATTTTCTAAATTTTAGTATGTTTGTCATATATCGTTTTCGTCCAATTTAGAGAAATTCTTATTCTTATTGTTTCCCCCCTAATTTTGGCAGCTATCTGGTCCACACTTTTTTCGGTATTTTGAGAAATTTTGATATCCAAATTTTGTGGGACTATATTCCTTAGATGTCAATTAATTTTGAGAAATTTGGAATTTCAAAATTTTTGCCAGGTTTTGTGGGTATGGTCCAATGCTTTCGGTTGACTTTGAGAAATTTTGAATTGGACTGTTTTTACCAGATTATGTGGGCTAGACTCTTTCAGCTAATTTTGACAAATTCTGAATTTCTTTGATTTTCCTTGATTTTGTGGGCTATAAACGCTTTTTCATCCATTGTGAATTTTTGAATTTCTGAATTTTACTACTTTTACCAGATTGTGTGGCTCCATGCCTTTTTGACCGATTTTGAAAATTTATGAATTTCACTATATTTGTTAGGTGTTGTGAGTGTCCACCCTTTTTGCCCGATTCTAACAAATTCTGAATTTTACTGTTTTTACCATTGCGGGGGCAATAGTTTACTGTTTAGCTCGATTTAAAGAAAAAAGTTCACTATTTTTTGTCAGACTTTGTGGGCTATTAGTCCACTGTTTTTTTATTGGTTCTGATGAATTTTAAATTTCACTGTATTTGCATTATTTTGAGGTTATAGTTTGCTATTTTAGGCCGATTTTGAAAAACCCCGAATTTCACTGTGTCTGCCAGATTATGTGGGCTACGGTTTGCACTGAAGTTGAGAAAATTTGAAATTCCTTTTTTACGTAAGCTTAATTTTATTACATATATAATCCACTGTGTTCGTACGAACTTGAAAAACTCAGAAATTAAGAATTTTATGCGGAACCCCGTTTTAGGCTGATTATGAGAAATTCAGAAGTTCATTGTTTTACCTGATTATATGGGCTATTATCCACACGTTTAAAAAGTTATGAATTTCGCTATGTTTGTCAGATTTTATGGGCTTACTGTACACCATTTTTGCTTGGTTTTCTAATTATGTGGGTGTCAACATTTTTTTTGTCGATTTTGGAGAAATTTTGATAGTACTATTTTTGCCAAAATTTGTAGTTATGGTACACATTTTTTGCCGTATTTTGCAAAATTCTGTATTTCACTGTTTTGACCGCATTTTATTGGCGAGAGTTCACAGTTTTTGGCACATTTTGTATTTCACTGTTTTGGCCACATTTATTGGCTACATTTATAGTCCATAGATTTCTGTCATTTTAAAGAAATTTTGTTTTCACTGTATTAGAAGAATTTTGAGGACTGTAGTCCACAATTTTCGAACGTTTTTTTCGCAAAATTATGTATTTGACTATTTTCGCTACACTGTGGGCAGTCCACAAATTTCAAGTTTTCATGAAATACTGTATTTCACTGTTTTAGCTACAATTTGTGAGTTAATAGTTTTTTGTTGTTTTCACATAATTCCGTATTGCAATATTTTGACCACATTTAGTGGGCTGTAGTCCACAGTTTTTGGCTGT
Source organism: Hemerocallis citrina (assembly GCA_017893485.1). Classification (NCBI taxonomy): domain Eukaryota; kingdom Viridiplantae; phylum Streptophyta; class Magnoliopsida; order Asparagales; family Asphodelaceae; genus Hemerocallis; species Hemerocallis citrina. Next base: position 8,061,894 of record CM030363.1, on the reverse strand, counting down.
TTTCATGAAATTTCAAATTTCGTCGTTTTAGCAATATTTTGTGGGCCTCCATAGTTTTTGAACATTTTTGCGAAATTCTGTTTAATTATTTTGACAACATTTTGTGGAGGCTACAGTCCACAGTTTTCAGTCAATTTCGCATAATTTCCTTTTTCATTGTTTTGGCCCAATTATAGTTCAGAACTTTCTGTCATTTTTTGCGAAATTTTATTATTCACTATTTTTTGCCCAATTTAGTGGGTTGGTCTACAGTTTTCGGCTATTTTTTCTTGGAATTTCGTATTTCATTGTTTTGGCTCAATTTTGAGGGCAATAATAGTGCATAGTTTTCAGCAGTTTTTCCTGAAATTTTGTATTTCAAATTTTTTGTTGGCTATAATATGCACTTTTGACACATTTTTGCAAAATTTCACATTTCCATAATTTGGCCACAGTGTAGGCTATATATACTTCACAGTTTTCAGCAAATTTTGCAAAATTATATATTTCCGTGTTTTGGCCACATTTTTAGGGCTATAGTCCACAATTTTCTGCCATTTTCGTAAAATTTTGTATTTCAATTTTTTTGGCCAATTTCACGTAATTTCGTATTTCATTGTTTTGGCCACATTTTGTGGGCTATCTAAACTAGTAATTTACACGTGCGATGCACGTTTTGATAATTTCAAAAAAAAAACAAAAAACTCTGACGTTGGAAGAATTTGAACGGGAAACCTCTTTTATATTAGTTATATACGTGCGTTGCACATGTTGATAGAATGACAAAATGACAAATGACATTAAGGTCTTCTCCCATTATAATATTAGAGATATACGCTTCACTACGTTTACTTTCTTTGCACTTTCTTTCAAGACAAAGGAAGTATCACGCTTCTTACACCACCACTTCTAAGATAAGAGACTACCACTTCTAAGATAAGAGACTAGTCTTTTACTTTGAAAGCGCTACAACTAATTGGTTGCTTGGTCCACAGTTTTCAGTTGTTTTCACAAAATTTCATAATTCTATATTTTGTCGACATTTTGTGCTAGTCCATAGTTTTTGGCCATTTTCACTATTTTCTGTATTTCACGGTGTTGGCAACAGTTTTTGGTATTTTCACAAAATTCTATATTTCACTGTTTTGGACCAATTTTGTGGGCCATAGTTTATAGTTTTCTGCGATTTTTTTTTTTTGCCACATAATGAGTTTTCGACCTTTTTTTGCGAAATTCTGTATTTCACTGTTTTGGCATTTTTTGTAGGCTAATCCATAGTTCTTGGTTGTTTTTTCACGAAATTCCGTATTTCACTGTTTTGGCCACACTTAGTGGGCTCCACAGTTGCCATTCCAATTTCACTAAAATTCGTATTATTTTGTTTTAGCCACATTTTGTATGCTATATTCCATAGTTTTCGACAATTTTCAAAAAATTTTGGATTTCACTATTTTGGCCATATTTTCTGGGCTATAATAATCCACAGGTTTAAGTCAGTCTTATGAAATTCCGTATTTTACTATTTTAGCCACATTTTGTGGGTTATTAGTCCACATTTTTCGGTTAATATCACTATTTTGCAAAAAAATGTGGACTATTATAGTTATCCGATTTTAGCAGTTTTCGTGAAATTACATATTTTACTATTTTGGCTCAATTATGTGGAGAATAATAGTCCACATTTTTTGGCCATTTTATGCGAAATTCCATATATCATTGTTTTGGCCACATTTTGTGGGCTTACAGTCCACAGTTTTAAAGACGTTTTTACAAAATTATGTATTTCACATTTTGGCCCAATTTTGTGGGCTATAATCCACAACTTTTTACTTTTTTTTATTTGGCAAAATTCTCTATTTCGTGATGTTGGCCACATTTTTTTGCCGATTTCACAAAATTCTGTATTTCAATGTTTTGGACCAATTTTCTGGGCTATAGTTTATAGTTTTCGACCTTTATTTATTTATTTATTTATTTACTTTAAGAAATTCCCTATTTCACTATTTTGACCACAATATGAGGGTATTATGTGTTTCACTATTTTGGCAACATTTTTGTGGGGTATAATCATTTCTTGGTTGTTTTTCACGAAGTTATGTATTTCACTGTTTCACCACCTTTCGTATTTCTTTGTTTTAGCTATATTTTGTTTGCTATATTCCATAGTTATTGACTATTTTCATGAAATTCCATATTTTATTATTTTGGTCACATTTTTTGGGCTACATAGTCCACAGTTTTCGGCTAATTTCATGAAATTTTGTATTTTAGTATTTAAGTCACATTTTGTGGGCTATTACAGTCCACAATTCTCAGGCAATTTCGAAAAATTTTATATTTCATTGTTTTAGCAACATTTTGTGGGCTATAGTCCACATATTTTAGTAGTTTTCACAAAATTTTGTATTACACTGTTTTGGCCATATTTTGTAGGCTAAGTCTACTATTTTGTAGTTGTTTTAACGAAATTCTCTATTTCACATTTTGACCCAATTTTGTGGGCTATAGTCCATAAATTTTTAGCTTTTTTCGCAAAATTCCATATTTCCCTGATTATGCCACATTTTGTGAGTAAATCCGCAATTTTCTTCATTTTTTTGTGAAATTCCGTATTTTACTGTTTTAGCCCAATTTTATGGGCAATAATGCACAATTTTTCGTCTTTCACAAAATTCTGTATTTTTCTTTTTTTGGCCACATTTTGTGTGCTATATAGTCCACTGTTTTCGGCATTTTTCATGAATTTTATTTTTGGGCTTTACATTTTCGGCCAATTTTGTGAAGTTTCGTATTTCACTGTTCTTGCCATATTTTTGGGCTATAGTCTACAGTTTTCAGCTATTTTTCTGGAATTCTGATTTCACTATTTCGACAACATTTTGAGGACTATATAATCCACATTTTCGGCAGTTTCGCGAATTCGGTATTCACTGTTTTGGCCCAAATTTGTTGACTCTTTCCATGAAATTTCGTATTTCACTTTTTTTAGCCATATTTTGTGGGCAATCCAAGTTTTCGGCCAATGTCGCAAAAATTACTTATTTTAATTTTTTTTGCCATATTTTAAAGGCGATATAGTCCACAGTGTTCAGTTGTTTTGGCAAAATTTCGTAACTTCAGTGTTTTGGCCTGATTTTGTGGGCAAGAGTGCACAATTTTATAAAAAAAAATATATATGTCAAATTTCAAAACTATTTGCAAAAAAAGGACAGTTGCCAAACAAATTGCACTCAGGAACTGAACAACTACATTCGCTGTTCCCAACGGCGAGCTCAGTTATTTCGTGCTCGCCGTTGGGAATGGCGGGCCTAATTTTAATTTTTTTTTGGAGAAACTCGCAGTTCCCAACGGAGAGTTTAGTTCAAAAGTATCAATTTTAGTTCAAATGTATCAAATAAGACTCGCCGTTCCCAATGGCGAGGTTCTTTATACTAGACTCATTGTTGAGAACGACAATGTTATATGAAATTTCATATAACCTCGCAGTTCCCAACATCGAGTTTCACTCTCTGTGAAATTCCTTATAGCCTCGTCGTTCCCAACAACGAGTCTAGTATAAAGAACAATGCCAGTAGGAATGGCAAGTCTTGTTTGATACTTTTGAACTACACTCGCCGTTAGGAACAACGTGTTTCTCACAAAAAATAAAATTAGGCCCATCGTTCTCAACAGTGAGCACGAAATAACTAAGTTTGTTGTTGGGAACGTCGAATGTATTTGTTGGGCCTTTGAGCGCAATTAGTTTGGCAAGTGTCATCTTTTTGCAAATACTTTCAAAAAAAGGCATATATTCAAAACAATAAAAAAAAAAAAAAAATAGAGTCGACAATGTTCGACCATTTTGAAATTTTGTATATCACTGTTTTGGCCATAGTTTTCGGTCATTTTTCGCAAAATTCCGTGTTTCTCTGTTTTGACAACCTTTTGTGGGTTATATAGTCCATAGTTGTTGGCGAATTTCGCGAAATTTAGTCTTTCATTATTTTGGCCATATTTTATGGGGGCTATTCATAGTTTTTGACTATTTTTATTAAATATCGTATTTTACTGTTTTAGCCAGATTTGTGAGCTTTAGGCCACAATTTTCAGTGGTTATCGCACCAAATTCTATATTTCACACTTTTGGTTCTATATTTCACACTTTTGGTTACATTTTGAAGGCTGTAGACTACAATTTTCGACTACTTTTCGAATAGTTCACTATTTCTTACCACATTTGTGGAGCACAGTCCCACATTTTCTGGCTTTTTTTTTGGTGCCAAATACTGTACTTTCACTGTTTTGATACTATTTTGTGGACTTTTCGGTTTAATTAACATATGCAAGTAGTTAGATACGGATTACAGTCCACGGTTTGGCAGATTTTAGTTATTTATGAAGTTCAGTATTATTTAATTGCTACTGTAAGTCACATGGGATAACCTCAGCACCGAATGAGATCATCTATAATCCTTGCAGTTTAAATCAGAAATGAAAGCAGATCACGCTCACTAAAAAGTCCACTTATACCGACACAAACTTCTGCTAAAACAAATGAAGCAATCAACACAAATATGCACATCAACACCGAAAAGCCTTCATCGCAATAACGTTGTTTTATTACCAACTGGCAATCCATATCTAAGTATTACAGCAAGCTAATAATGAGAACTGTGTAAATCCACGAATTCCGGAGAACATCATCACAATTCGAATATTACGTAGCCCATCCACTTGCTCAGCCTTTTTTTTAAAAAAAACGACATATAAAGCAAGCAAAATATACTCGGAAATAAACATGTCATCAAAATGAAATCTAGTTCCTACATTGCTTTCAGCCAAAAAAACCCTCATTGCAGCAGTATTCTAATAGTAAATGACCTACAATAACCACTGCACCTGACCAGTCAGATTACATAATAAGTTTAGAAGCAAATAAGAAAATGACTCAGCACACTAGTGAGAACAGGAACAGGACCAGGAGCATCGGTTAATTCCATTGCGGGGTTTGATCAATTCCAGCCGGTGGGAGCAGGTGCTTCTGCAGCAGCATCCCAACCAGTAGTATCTTCTGTAGCAACAACTTCAGGAACTCCAGCATCCCAACCAGCAGCATCTGCGGCAACAACTTCAGGAACTCCTGAAGGTCCAACAACAACTGGTTCCCAGTCACCACCAACTCCAACTGTTCATGATAATAATAAAGATAGAATTACTAACAAGAACGAAATGAACAAAAAGGTTTTACCATATGCAATATAGTACAACACAAATCTTAATGACAAAACCTAAAAGTGATGATACGTATGTTCCAGATATTGATGCAGATTAGATCTTCCTGATCATTTCTCGTCATAAATAAGAGTGTGGTCAAATCTCTAATGCGAACTTGACCAGATATAGAGTATATTTAAGATAGAAGCATCAGTTTATCGTATGTCAATAACCAACGATTAGCTGCTAACATATACAAAGAGCAGAAGTATCTATAGAGTATATTTAAGATAGAAGTATCAGTTTATCGTATGTCAATAACCAACGATTAGCTGCTAACAAATACAAAGAGCAGAAGTAGCTATAGAGTACCAAATGAACAATCGGCCCACCCCCAGAAATTTTGGTTAAAAGCTTTGCAATTGTAATATTTTACTAAATCAAATGCCAGTGATGCATGGAGAATCTTCTATAGATATTCTAGCATATCTGACTCTCAAGTCAAATGCCCCATAGCTGATGGCTATAATTTTTGAATTTCTAGAAATTCAGTGTATATGTATGTGCATACTGACATATTTTCAAGAGCATCAAAGATGTGCATGTACAAAAAAAAATTGACCAACAAATACTGTAAAAGAGAAATTACTACTCACAGATTAACCTTTAAAAAAATGACTGTTTTAAATAATGAAGAATTTTGAAGATAATTAGTAACCCATAACAAAATATGCAGATGGATAGCATGCTTTCATGTAAACCAACTAATTCATCAGCTTTGTGGCACCCAGAGAACTTCATAAAACATTTAAAGCAATATTTCCGATCAACCAAATTCAACCAAATTGAAGAGCACATATCAAATAATTGAATATTTTAACTGAAGATAAAACCAACAGCACTCACCCTGATCAGGCCACTCAGCAGCAGATCCGGCAGGTGGAACACTCATTTCATTAGTCCATGAATCGTTTGGTGCCAAAGCAGCAAAATCAGCCGCAGTACCATATTCAACTGCTGGAGGAGCCTCTTCTTCCTGCTCCTTGGCCTCCTCTGGGTCCCTATAGAAGAACAAATCGACCTGCATGTGCCACAACAAAAGATTAGATCATACTAAAAAAGAAAATTGACAAACTCTGAAACAAATTTATAATCCTTTCTTTTCCTGGTAATTTACGTGTATTTATATTTTTTTATTTAAAAAAAGAGAAGGAAAGGTGGCATAATTTTCTCCTATGGCACCCTAAAAAAATCCTACCCCTCCTCCCAAATGCATGATCCACATCGTTCCAAGTGTTCAACATGTCATAAAATATAAGAGGAAGAAATATTATCAAAGTAGAACTTTGAACGTGTTTTACCAATGTATTGTGTGGTCAAAATTGTTCTATTGCTGAAAAAACCGTTCATTTTGCATCCTCATTAATGAATGAACAAAAAATGTTCAAATGTAGTGATTTTGCATTACTTTATATTTCGCATTACTTTAAATAGTGTGGATCTTAAAGTTTGATCGAGGGGATTGAGTTTTTAGTGCGTCATAGGAGGGAATTTCCTCCTATGCCATAGGCCCATAGGACTTTCCCTAATCTCTTTTTATATCAAATCCTTTTCATTTATATATTCTTATTTTGTGGGTAGAAGTTCATTTTGGGAGTGTAACCACTTAGGTGTGAGAAGGATGGACCAGGTCATCCAAGGAATGCAACCTGCCAACAAAGTGAAGGCAGATTCCTGTAGGTAAAGTAGATTTGAGTGGATAAAGCGGTGTATCTCAAAACTGTTTGGTTTTGTTAGTAGCGATTTCATCCCTATAAAAATGATCAAATAGTTAATTGTTTCAAGTTTCAATTCCAAACAAAATCTGATCTTCTGTTTTTATTTATGCGCATGCCTGATATTCTAATAAAAATTAGGAACCTGCCAACAAAGTGAAGGCAGATTCCTGTAGATAAAGTAGATTTGAGTGGATAAAGCGGTATATCTCAAAACTGTTTGGTTTTTGTTAGTGGCGATTTCATCCCTATAAAAATGATCAAATAGTTAATTGTTTCAAGTGTCAATTAAAAACAAAATCTGATATTCTGTTTTTATTTATGCGCATGACTGATATTCTAATAAAAATTAGGATTTCAGTAGTTTGGCCAAGAGTTTCTATGTTTTATGACGGGACGATCATGCTTGGTTATGTAAAGCCAGTTTTCAAACCCTCTAAAGAAATATCTTCAGGTGGTGAGTTTTAAGCTGTGAGTTGACCTGCTGCACAACCGAGTTGCTGGCACATTCAGGGTTGATTAGTAAAATTACATGGTCCAAATATCTTGTTGGAAGTAATAATTTTACCGAATACATTGATAGAAAGCAAGCAAATAAGGGTTCATAAAAGTCACTTACCATGACATCCCATTTGTGGCCAGGAGCAATGGTGCCACGCATCTGAAGGACCATCCTTGCCAACATCCAGAAAAGGCAACCAATACTTTCCTTTCCCTTGTTATTCGCAGGAATTCCAATGTCAACATACCTCATTGGTGAATCAGTATCGCAGAAAGCAATGGTTGGGATGTTACCCAGTGCAGATTCCTTGATTGGCTGCATAAAGTTTTTAAGGAAAAGAAAGTTTACATGAAAGGTTAACAAACATCACTGGAATTACATTACATACAACAATATATCTGTCAATAAGTTTATTTGTTCACCTGGTGGTCAGTTCTGGGGTCAGTTAGGATGAGGAGGCGGGGTTCGCTGAAAGATGTTTGAAGTTGATTGGTAAAGGTACCGGGAGTGTGCCTGCCAGCAATAGGATGAGCACCAGTGTACTGTGCAAACTTCAAAACTGCCCTTTGACCATAAGGCCTAGCAGACTGAACAATGATGTCCTGGGGGTTCTCAATTGCAACAATGACCCTAGCAGCTAGCAGAAGCTTTTCATATGTTTTGCCAAGATTGATGATATATATACCTGAACCAGTGAACAATTTTACACAATCGAAACAGGCAAAACTAAACAGTTGTAAAAAAGTGATTGCAATGTAATATTATCTAAATGTCATTAAGTAAACATATAAAATAAGCTGGTACAGTTACAGGCTAAAAATCAATTACAAGATAACCATATGTTTTCCATCTCCCTCCTTTCTCCGAGTATAGAACTACTGATGTTGTATTAGAATATCACAAAATCTACAAGAATTGAAGCAACATGTTAAGTATGCCTCTAAGTAGTCAACAATAGACTAGACATCAACAAATATATTGAGAACAATGTATTCAAAAATTAGAAAAGAAAAAAAATAACTCAAGCATTGGAAACAATATTTATTCTTTTGCGGGGCATAATGTTATCATATACTTCCCCTCTCGGATAAACTCTCTCCTTAGAGCATAAACAATTTGAATAATGAATTGCAGAAGAACTAGACATTAGAATTTGGATAGCAAGCCAAATGGATGTTTGTTTAGAAATTTTAACCAAAAGGAGTAAATCACTCATTAGACTGCATTCTAAAATTTATCTATTGCACATAATACACACCCTAACAAAAATACATGTAAGAATTAGAATTTCTTACCAAGGAAACTACACATGTTCATTCAAGAATCAAGATTATACATATAATGCAGCCAGCAGATTATACATATAATGCTATTTCTGAAGTAAGCACAAGCAAACAAGGCCCTTTTATTTTGGGATTTCCCCCCAAAATAGGTCTCCTTTGAAACTAATTCCCAAAATAGTTACGTTTCGAAACTAATTCCGAAATGTTTCGAAACTAATTCCGAAGATAGGTCTATTCTCATAGGCCGGAGTACTGCGGTCTCTTTGATTTTGTGGCTGCAGTTCACAACTGCGGCCCAAGTATATATCATACATATTTGCTTAATAGGCTCGTAGACTTGGGGAAAAAATTGCCCCAAATGTAAAATGATCAAAAAATAGGAGGCCGCAATTGAGCACTGGATAATACAAAGTTATATGGTTGAACGGGTATTAGAAGGTTTTAAGAACTAGACCCCATCGACCATATAACTAAGGCAACAATTGTGAACTGCAGCCTAAGTATAATCAAAGCTGCAGTACCCAATTGCGGCCTTTCACATTTTACATTTGGACATTTTCCCTCAAGTCTACGAGCCTATTAGTCAAATATGTAATGATATATACTTGGACCGCAGTTGTGAAATGCGACCACAAAATCAAAGATGCCGCAATTCGGTACTGTGGCCTATGTAGTATTGAAGCCGCAACACCCAACTGCGGCCTCCTATTTTTCACATTTTACACTTGGGCAATTTTTTTTCAAGTCTCCGAGCCTATTAGCCAAATATGTATGATATATATTTGGGCCGCAGTTGTGAACTGAGGCCACGAAATCATAGAGACCGCAGTTCGGTTATGCGGCTTATGAGAACAGACCTATCTTCGAAATTAGTTTTGAAAAGAGTCCTATTTTGGGAATTAGTTTTAAAAAACGTATTTCCGGGAAAAAAACTTTATATGTCTTTCTGGCATACATGCAATACCACTCAGCTCTATAACGAGAAACAATCAGAAATTCCTTATAACCAATTTTCAACGGTTCCATAATACCCAAAAAATAGATAAAACCTCATAAACTAGACAGCAGCAAATACATCGATAAAAAAAAATTAACCTTTTTGTGGAACCACAATTCCCATCAGATGCATCCCCTATATTACTAAAGCATGAGAAACATGCCCATAAGTATGAATCAAGATTAAAACTTTCCTAGAATTAAAACATAGACTAATTAGCACGTGCACTGCACACTTTTTTTTAAATTTAATTTATTTTAATCTTTCTAAGAATAAAACACAAATATCAATCAAGATTCAAACTTTCGACATCACCTAACACAGAGTCTACCGGATCCAACCAAAGACGACAACTTTGAGATTCGAATGAACAGATGAAGCAAGGGTTTGAATGATACCGTCGGTTCTGCGCTTGTGGACGTAGCGCTCCATCTGGAAGTCGCAGTTCTTGGTGCCGAGGTGGGCGTTGGAGGCGAGGAGCATCTGGATGTCCTCCTCCTTCTGCGACAGGATCCTCGACGCCATGGCTGTAGCTTGAGAAAGTTGGGAGCTTTTTTTTACGGCTAGGGTTTTGGGGCGAGATAGATGGAGATGGTTGATGTGTTATTATAAAACCCTAGTGGTATAATATAATAAGGGGTTTGTGAAATTACTGAAATGGGTCTGAGCTTTTGGGCCGTAACCCAACCTGAACCCAATAAGAGATAAATGGGCCTATGGGTTTTCATTATGATCGAGCTTAGCAAGCCTACATTAGGCCTCTTGATTTCTCGTTGTTTATGTATCTCAGCATCTCAAGTCATCAACGATATAGTATTTAACACGTCCGATGCATGTTTTAATCAATATATAGTTTTTAAAGTAATATAATACAGCATGTGTTAATAAATATATATTTTTGAAGTAATATAAAGAGTAATAAGAGAGTTTGAGTTATACGTGTAATTGTGTAATTGTGTAATACACATAAATTGGAATTTTCCCCTGAAATAGGCCACTTTTCAAACTAATTCTCAAAATATACCACTTTCGAAACTAATTCCCAGAATAGATCACTCGCAGTTCCCAACTGCATTCTATTCTTTTTTGTTGACGCAGTTGGCAACTGCGGTCTAAGTATATGCCACAATAATCTAACTCCAACACTTGTGTCAAAATAGTGTTAAGGAGAAAACTATGTTTACCTTAGACCGTAGTTGGCAACTGCGTTCTTGATTGCACTAAGCTCGCAGTTCCTAACTGCATTCTTAATTCAATCTTTCATAGGGTCCAATTAGGAATGCAGTTGGAAACTGCGAGCTTAGTGAAATCAAGAATGCAATTGGCAACTGCGGTCTAAGGTGAACATAGTTTTATCCTTAACACTATTTTGAGACAAGTGTTGGAGTTGGATTATTGTGGCACATACTTAGACCGTAGTTGCCAACTGCGTCAACAAAAAGGAATAGGACGCAGTGGGGAACTACGAGGGTCAATTTTGAAAATTAGTTTCTAAAGTGATCTATTTTGGAAATTAATTTGAAAAGTGACCTATTTTGGCAAAAACTTCCATAAATTGGTAGATTTAAATAAAGTATATAATGGGAGAGTTGGAGTTGCACGTGCAATACACATAAAGTAATAGATTTACAAAAGAACGGTACCTAAGTTACTGTTCTTTTTCTCCTCTTATAAGCGATTCACCTTTTATAAGAGGTGGTCCACCTCTTTTCCCATAATTTTTAGCCTTTTTTTTTAACCTCTTATAAGCAATTTCCCCCAAAATCGCTTATAAGCCTAAATGGCTTATAGTAGCCTCTTTCAAATTCTTATAAGCCTTCTATCACTTAAAACGTCTATATTACCCCCAAAGTATAAATAGAGAAATTATATAATAAGGACAAAAATGTGTAAAAGTAAAAAAAAAGGCTTCTGTGAGAGGAGAAAAAAGAACAGAAATCTCTTATAAGAGATTATTTTTATATAAAAAGAACACCTCAAAAAGAGGCTCTTACTGTAAATCTCTCTTATAAGAGGCAAAAAAAAAAAGAACTGTACCTAAGGCCTCTCTCCCATTATAATATTAGAAATTAGATATTAGAGATTTTATTTGCAATGGTGTTTTATATCTGCAGCAAGTATGAATGTAAGCATCAGTTACGCAACTAAGCAGATATACGGGTCTCTCGTTGTAAACCCCCACTACTATCTACTGCCGTAATCTCAAACCAACACAATTTAAAGTCAGAATTATATATATTTGTTTCGACACGAACAACCGAACAGGGTAGTTTTCTTTATATATTCTCATTAAAAATGACAACCAAACCCCATCAGATTTGAACAAGTCATGCCGACAATTTTTTGGAAACCAAACTCAACAAAATGTTTGAATTGTTGCTCATAAATTCTTTTCAGATACACAACAGTGACCGAGAAACCAAAAAAACTGCTTCGCAATTTAGCCGTCTTTATAGGCATACCAATCTTCACTAAGACAAAATTTTGAAAATGTTCTACAAGGTGAATGACTTCCGAGAAAACAAAACAAACATCGCACGGAAAATTCTTGAAATATAGCTATCTAAAAATTGCAAAACTACTAGTTTAGCTCCTAAAACAATTATCATAATATGCATACAACTGCATGTCCGGCCTCACAAATGATTATCTTTTACTAAACCGTAAAAGCTTTTAAGCACATTGCATTAAAGCTCAAGGAAAATGTCAGCCAAGAATGGGGAAGACCCTGGTCACATGCTCCAATGGAATGCTATCAGCTGTGTTCTTCTTGAGCTCAGGGTGGTTGAACTCATTGCGAGGGAGAACAATTAGTGGGGTGCGGCTGCTTCCTTTGTCAATGGCCCAACCAGCGTTGGAAACCTGGTACTCCACGAACTTGTCGAGGGCAGGACCTTCAATGTTGATGGCCTGTTTTAAAAACACACATGTAACTGATCCATAAAAGTAACTTGAAGAATAAATAATTCCAGTGTACATATAACTTGTGTGTATTTTACACTTCAAGGTAGTAAGAGCATCCGTAGTCGAGAGCCAAAATTTGGGCATTTGGCAAATGGAAATGAAAAAAATGACATTGCCCTGCAGTCGTCGAAAGCCAAAATTTGACTTTTTCACTATTTAAAATAATCTCAGACGAAAGATTATTTTTTGTCTCAGACCAAAAAAAGAAAAAAAATTTGAACGGACGGGGAATGATTTCCCGTCCGTCTCATTTTAAAAAAAAAAAACTTTAAATCAAAATTAATTCCTTAATAAATCTTAAATTAATCCTAATTATTTCTTAATTATTAATTAATTAACATTCAAACCAAACATTAACCTGTAGAAATTATTATAGGGTGGTTTTATAAAAAAATTTAAACAAAGAAATGTATGGGATGGGGCTTTATCTCCCGTCCCACTTCATTTCTGTTTTTTTTTTAATTTTTAAATGGAACGGACGGGGATTCATCTCCCGTCCCTGTCCGACCGTTTTTTAATTAAAAAAAATAAAATAAAATGTAAGGACGATGTTTTATCTTCCGTCCGTAGAAGTGTCAGCCAAAAAAGTGAAGCGACGATGTATTATCTTTCGTCTGACGAGATTTGAGCTGCGATTGTGTTGGGACGATGTTTCATTTTTTGTCCGACTTCTTCGACGAAACATAATCTTTCGTCGCATTAAACGGACGAAAGATTATCCCTTGTTAGCTATATTTTGGCAAAAGCCATTTCGTCTCCCATATTTGGCCAACGACTGTTCATGTCAGACCCAAAAAATGGGTAAATGGCCAATGACTAGAGCGTTTTTTTTCTCATTTTTTCCAAAAAATGGGTAAATGGCAAACGACTACAGATGCTCTAAGACTATCATAAATAGGCAGCAGGAAAGATGTTTTTGGTTGTTTTATACTTGTTTTTGTAACATTTTCTTTCTCCTTTTCGTGAAGAAAACATCTAATCAAGGTCCCAAATTATCCAGTATTCAAATTGCTGGGGTTTATGACTTTGTTGGTGGTGTTGTTAGTGTCGTCGTCACTGATTAACATAAATATGATATCTACAATGTACTTTTTTTTCCCTTTGGAATAAGCATACAACAGTGACAAAGCTCTCCCACCCGAATCTTTGGAGTCAGCCACATGAATCCTGCAATCAGGCTTTTAAAGGCCATCATCTCATATTGTCCCGATCCCCTACATTCAAATGACTTCAATACTAGGTGCAATTATGGTCTTTCCCCAATGATACAAATTGTGGAATGCAGGACTATGTGAAATTAGATAAAATACTGCAAAATATCCAGTTATACAATCTCCAAAAAAAAAAAAAAAAAAAAAAAAATGCGGAGCAATGCTCGTTGTACTCGAGGTTTGTAGACGAAAAATATACTCCAAGAGAGTAAGAATGGAGAGGTTTGCGACTCGAAATGTACTCCAACAGAATAAGAGTGGAGAACAATCAATTAAGGAAGATGTGATTTCACATGCGTCCACATTCTTGTATCTTGATGATGAACATTTTGAGTACACAGAACTTAAGTACAAAAAACATTATTCAAAAACAGAGAAAAAGAAAATTGTTTCAAATGGGAGAAAATCACGAAAAGGAAATGAGGAAAAATATCACTACAATACAAAAGTGTTGTGAAACCGTGACCGCCTATTTAGGTGGATGCCCCCTAAAAGGTAGCGGCCCAAGCCCACCTATTAAGATGGCGGCCCAACCAAACTACCAAACCCTAATATCCCCCTCTATATATAATGTTATGAATGAAAAGCCACAATACTTGATTTCACTACACCTCCATCTCTCTCTTTAGCTTTTGTAACACGTTATCAGCACGACCCCTCAAGGAGCTCTAGGTCGATAGTTTAATCACGATAAGAAAGTCTTACCCTATTTGTTTTGGTGGAAGAAAAGAAGGGTTGGGATTCTAGGGTTTCTTTATCGAAATCGAACCTCTTTTGAATCGTATTACCATTGTAAGCCATTTTCTCGAATTTGTTCACATTGGGGAGTTCTAAGGCCGAGATGAGATAGAGAGGGAGTATGCCACGATAATTCACGACGTTTTTCTGGATAGAGAGGGAATATTGTCTCATCGAAGTAACAGTCTGCAAATCTTGCGGTAAAGATATCTCCTGTCAAGGGTTTCTAAAAATTTAATAATCGAAGGAGATTCAAAACCAACATAAATTCCCAATCTACCTGCATAATGTCACTATTTCTTAAAACCGATTTTAACTGCCTAGCTATTTCTTCACTTTTCTCTTATACTTCGTAATGTTTTGTGGTTATGTGGATTCACTTTTTCATCTTGCCAAATATATATATAAATAGAAGTTGGATACCTGTGATATTCTTATGTTCTTTTAATCATTATAGAATGCCTAGAGAAATTTAGTTGGTGGATATATCATCCATGATAATTCTCAACTTATATAGATAAGAATATGCCCATGTTGGAACTCCATTCTAAAATTTAATAGGGACACCAAAATTTTATAGGGATACATTCGTCGGGTTTGGAATGATATTTGCGACCTTGTTGGTGGGGCTCAGTAGGATTTGGAATATGAACTTCATTTCAATTCAATCCACCTGTTAGGCTAAGTTTCTTCTTTTTTCACAAGCTTATATGATCTCTAACCTCCAAATAATTTGGAATGGTTTATTCCTTTCTCTCTTTGTCACCATATTTTATCTTAATAATGATTTAAGTGGTAATTTCTTAGAAATAAATAGCTAAATTTTACTACCTTTAAAGTATTCATTTTATCTCAATCAAGAGGCTTCGATTTCATTTTCCTTTTGTTCCTGACTTTTGAGACCATTTCATACGGTGTTTCCTCACTAGTTGTTCAAGAAATGCTTATAACTTTTAGTTTATTTTAGAATTATTTATTAACTCCAACCTGAACACATGCACACCCCACTATAGTTTCTCACAATGTTATAGAAGATAGAAGACGGTAGCGGAACTATGCGATTGTTGGCCACATACCGCATATGCAGCGCATCGACTCAGGTTTTTTTAGTCAGAAAAAGCATAAAAAGTTGTTGAAAATGGAAATGACATAAAACATACTTAAGAATAAAATAGCATAAGTGTATAATATGATAATATCATAATACAATTGAACAAAGACACGAAAACAACAAATAGAATTAGTTTGCAACATCACTTAAAAGTCTGGATAAAAAAATTTACTTGAAGTCTTTGCACAAAAGACATAAAGCATAGATGAGATAGCATAGTTGTTCATACAACAATGTAAAATATATATAACTAATAAACTATAGGTAATAGGTCCATGACAAGACTTAATCCATCAGAGTCCTCAAAATGGTCCGAAGAACATTCTTCCTCAATATTCACATCGGAGTTGATGCTATCAAAGTCCTTCACGCTCTCTTCCGCCTCACTCCCATCGCTAGGAATCATTGCCCCATCCTCATTGTGCAACCCTTGACTACTTGTTGACTTCTTTCCTAGAACCGAACGACTCTCTCCTAGAACCTGGTGATGCTCTTCGCTCCGCTCGCCTCCCAAGCGGCCTTCTTCCAAGCGAATTTGGAGCACACCTCACTCCTAGAGTTGCTCCTCAAACTTGTCTCCCGAACGGCTCTCTCCTAGAGCCTGGTGATGCACTTCGCTCCGCCCGCCTCCCGAGCGGCCTTCTTCCAAGCGAATTCGGAGCACAACTCACCCCTTGAGTTGCTCCTCAAACTTGTCTCCCGAACGGCTCTCTCCTAGAGCCTGGTGATGCTCTTCGCTCCGCCCGCCTCCCAAGCGGCCTTCTTCCAAGCGAATTCGGAGCACAACTCACACCTAGAGTTGCTCCTCAAACTTGTCTCCCGAACGGCTCTCTCCTAGAGCCTGATGATGCTCTTCGCTCCGCCCGCCTCCCGAGCGGCCATCTTCCAAGCGAATTCGGAGCATAACTCACCCATAGAGTTGCTCCTCAAACTTGCTTCCCAAACGGCTCTCTCTTAGAGCTGGGTGATGCTCTTTGCTCCGGCTTGCCTCCCGAGCGCCCTTTTTCCAAAAGAGTTTGGCCTAACTCGTCTAAAGACGCTCCCTAAAACTCGCCTCCAAGGACGGATCTCCCCAACACCCAAACTCTTCTAAACTTCACAAAGGCAAAGACATTGTAAGCCTGTTTCGACCCCAAAGATGGATGATTCATCTGCTGACTTTTGAAGAGAAATTATAGATCTTTGAGTCAGCTTCGAAACGAGGGGTCGCACGCTCCAATCAGACTTCTGTAGCACCGGAAAATTTTGTTATACCGCAGCACCATGTAGATCCCTCAAAAGTGCGCCACCAAGTTAAATAAAGTGTGATACTTAACTTCTACAAGAAAGCAAGTTGGTCAAGTGGTTAGGTTGCTCATCCCCCTTCTCAAAGAGCCTAGGTTCAATTCCGAACAGTTCCACCTTTGGCAACTTATTTTGTAGCCGAGCTACATGTTACACGTGTGTCGCACGTGCTTTTAAAGAACAAAAAAAAAGCTGCAAGAGAGAAAAAAACGATCGGATCTCCTTAATGATCCGGCTCGCACGATCGACGCTACAGATTTCACCACATCACTAGCTTTGAAAAAGCATGTGTACCGCACACGTATGCTGAGCTTCGAAAAAAGATGTGTACTACACATGTGATTCCGAGCAAACGTGCCCCCGAACTGAAAATGATGCAAAATTCTCTTCAAAATTCGTGCCTGTCAAATTGTGATCAACGCCTGAGATTCGATCAAAAGAAAAAACACGTGCAACGCCAAGCTTCGAAAAACACGTGTACTGCACGTGCTACGCCGAGCAAACGCGTCTCCGAGCTGGAAATGGCCAAAAATTTCTCCTCCTGATCTGTGCCAAATCGTGATCAACAACCAAGATTTGATCAAAAAAACACGTGTACTGTACGTGCTACGTCAAGCAAACGTGTCTCCGAGCTGGAAAGGGCCAAAAATTTCTCCTCCCGATCTTGATTAAAGGCTGAGATTCGATAAAAACACGTGCATCGCACGTGCTACACCGAGCAAACGTGTTCTGGAACTAAAAATGGAGAAAAAATCACTTCCCAATCCGCGCCTGATCTTGATCAACGACCCATATTTTGCCACATCATCAGCTTCGAAGAAGCACGTGCAGCGCCGAGCAAACGTGATCCCGAACAAAAATGGTGAAAAATCACCTCTCGATCCGTGCATGATCTTGATCAACGGGCCATATTTTGCCACATCATCAGCTTCGAAAAAGCAGTTGTACTGCACGTCCAACGCCGAGAAAACGTGTTCCCGAAATGAAAATGGCGAAAAAATCACCTCCCGATCCGCACTCGATCTTGATCAATGACCCATATTTCGCCACATCATCAGCTTCGAAAAAGCACGTGTACAATACGTGCAACGCCGAGCAGACGTGTCCCCAAACTGAAAAATGGTGAAAAATTCACTCTTCTCGACCCGTGCTCGATCTTGATCGACAGCTCAGATTTGCTCCCAAAAATAAAACGGTCAACGTTGGCCGAGTCGACGGTCAAACGTTGACCGTCACGTGTTGACCATCTGAAGCATCGCCGAAGCTCGGTGGCGAGCGCTGAGCAAATCTGCCCCCAAACTGGAAAATTGCAAAAAAAAATTCTCATCCCGATCCGTGCTCGATCTTGATCTACGACTGAGATTTGCTAAAAAAAACAACGGGCAACGTTGACCGGTCAACGGTCAATGTCACGTGTCAGCACGCTGAACCATCGTGATCAAGCGGTGGCACGCGCCGAACAAAGCTGCCCCGATCAAGAAATGAGAGAAGCTCTGCCTCCCGATGCGAGCTCGATCGTGATCAGTGGCCAAGATTTCGCCACATCACATGATTCATCTCTCCTCGGCGCATCAGCGCGCGAGCTCGATCGTGATCAGCATCCCAGATTTTGCCACGTCATCAGATCTTCTCATCGCGACCGCTGAATCCCATTAGCACGCGAGCTCGATCGTGATCAGCGGTCCAGATTTTGCCACATCATTAGATCCTCTCATCACCACTGCTCAATCCTATTAGCGCGCAAACTCGAAGTTGATCGACACCCCAGATCAAGCCACGTCGCCCCCTTCTCTTCTCAGGCACATCAGCGTCCGAACCAGAGCGTGATCGACGCCCTAGATCGAGCCACGTCGTCTGATCATCAGATTCTCTCATCATGACCACCTAATCTCATCAGCGCGTGAGCCATCTCGTGATCAACGGTCGTGATTAAATCAAGGTAATTTCTTTTATTTAATTTCTTAATTTAATTATTAAATTGAATTAATTATTTAAAATTTCCAGAAAATAATTAAAATTCGAAAAAAATTTAAAAAAATCTTAAAATAATTATTAATTCGAAAAAATATTTTTAAATTCTGATTTTTTTTATTAATATAGAATAATTAATTAAAATTTTCAAAAATTAATCATTAAATTCGGAAATTGAATAAAAAAATTCAAAAAATGATTAAAAATTGGAAAAAATTCAAAAATCTGGAAAATTCACAAAAAATCCAGAAAATTCTAAAAATAATTTTGCGTGTTTTACAAACTTATAAAGCATCGTTACACTCCAAGCGAGCTCTAAACGTCCCCGAGAACGCCGATAAATTCTATGAGCCATTAAAAATAGGGAAACTACTCCTCAAAGGTTGTGAAGCTCAGTCTTCGGAAGTGGAAGCTTGTGATATGGGTAAAAATAAAACTAAATCGGGACCGTTCAAATCTGACACGAATCTTAAAGCTCTCAGGGATAAAACGGTAATTTCACCCGTAAATGGGTCCGAAAATGGGAACTGGGTCTTCTCCAATCCCGATAACCCAAAAACATGTCTGTCTTACTGGATCAGTGTGACAGCCCATTATGAACAAACCAATGACATTTAAAAAGCAATTCAAATTCATGATTATCTCTAAGAGACGGTTTAAACCAAATTTCTTATCATGAAACGATTTAAACTCTATTTATTATGCAAAAACACCGGATAATAGACAGAAATAATTATCTCGAAACTGTTTCCAAAGGTGGCTATAAATACCCCTCTACCCCCACCATAAAAAAAGGTAATCAGTATATTCTCCACAAAAGCTCTTTCATAATCTTTTTGATTACTGACTTGAGCGTCGGAGAGTTCGTTGCTGGGAACAACCACGATGTTTCAAACTTTTTGCAGTTTAGCGGCAGCATCAAGAAACGGTCAACATCGGCAAGAAGTCAGCAGGTTTGCTTTTATTGTTTCTTGAAGAATCTACAAATCATCTATTTTCTCCCACACCGAAATTAGCAGCAACAGTCGCCATCTTCATGTAGATTTGAAGAATGGGTATCTCACAATAGAAGATCTAAAAACTCTGTAGGAATCCCTGAAGGGTAGATATGACCACCAGAAAGTCATCATCCTCCCAGCAGTGAAGAACGAATGGATCAATCTTCACTACCAGGACTTCAAGACGGTATCTGCATTCAACTCAGCAATGTTCAACATTGCACCAAGACTTGAGCTGTGTGGTGAATCAGTTACTCAGGAGCATATGATCGACAAAACTCTCCACATTTCATGCCACCAATGTACTACTACAACAACAGTATAAAGAACAAAATTTCTCTAAAATTTCTAAACTCATCTCTGTGCTGCTAGTTGTTGAGGAAAATACTAAAGTCCTCATGAAAAAGCATAACACTAGGCCTACTTGAACACTAGCATTCCCTGAAGCAAATGTCAGTGATGGATATTCCAAAGGCACAGGCAGAGGATGTTACGGCAGAGGATGGGAAGGTGGTCAAGGCAATCACTCAAGCAAAGGTGGCTACAAAAGAAGATGGAAGCGCGGTCACCCCAGCAGTGGTCGACAAAATGAGCAGCAAAAGTAACAGAAGAAGTAGCACCATTCAAAGTGACCGAGAGATACATGCTTAAGTGTGGGCGTGAAGGTTATTGGTCCCACACTTGTCATGCATCAAAGGAAGCGGTAGCCAAACATTAAGATTGAAGCAAATGCCACCCTTGACATCGACAATGATAACCTCTTTGGCGAAGATCTTGAGGGACAAGAAAACACAAACTTGACATCTGTAGATTTTTTTGGAGATGATTAATATCTTAGTTTTATTTATTT
This sequence comes from Hemerocallis citrina, assembly GCA_017893485.1. Taxonomy (NCBI): domain Eukaryota; kingdom Viridiplantae; phylum Streptophyta; class Magnoliopsida; order Asparagales; family Asphodelaceae; genus Hemerocallis; species Hemerocallis citrina. The sequence continues at coordinate 8,041,038 of CM030363.1, read as the reverse complement.
AGCATTACACTACTTGACATTGAGACTTTATGGTTTATGTTGATATTTTTTGAACTATGTTTTGACACTTATGATTGGGAACAATATTTCTTTAGAATTTATTGAAGAACAATTTTTATTTGCCCTTATTAATTGAATATTGCAATTTTAGATACTTTATGGTATTACTTGACACTTCAACTAGATGGTCTCATGTCAGTCTTTTATCATCTCGAAACCTAGTTTTTCTAGTCTATTGACCCAAATCATCAAACTCTGAACTCATTTCCCTGATCAAGCTATCAAATCAATAAAACTAGACAATGCAGCTGAATTTACCTCACAGACCTTCAATGATTTGTGTCTATCCTTAGGAAAAAAGGTTGAGCAACATGTTCCTTCTGTCCTTACTCAGAATGGCTTGGCAAAATCCACAATCAAAAGACTCCAATTAATAGCTAGACCTCTTCTGATGCAGTCAAAATTATACGCAAGTACTTGGGGTCATGCAGTCCTTTATGTTGCATCATTAATCAAGTTAAGGCCATATTTTACCATGTGTTCTCTCCCACAAAGTTAGTGTCTGCACATGAACCAGATCTTTCTCATCTTCGAAAAATTGGTTGTGCGGTATGTCCCTATTCCTCCACCTAAGAGAACCAAAATGGGTCCCCCAACGTAGATTGAGAATTTATGTTGGTTTTGAATCTCCATCGATTATTAAAATTTTAGAACCATGACAGTAGATATTTATTACAACTTTTGCGGGTTGTCACTTCGACGAGACGATATTCCCATCGTTGGGGGGATAAAAATGAAGATAAATGTCTTGTTCCAGAAGAACGTCGTGAATTATCGTGGCATATACCATCTCTATCTCGACCTTAGAACTCCCTAATGTGAACAAGAAATTAGGAGAATTATTCGCTTGCAGTCTATTGCAAATAAATTACCTGATGCATTCAATGATGCTGTAAAAGTGACTAGATCACATATACCAGTTATAAATGTACCTGCCATAATAGAAATACCAAAAGAACCAAATAAAGCAGCAAATAAAATAGTTCCACATAAAAAACGTGGAATATCTAAAGGTTCTAAAGATTCAGCTCCATGGAAGAGAAGATTGAATAACTTAACACACGGTACACACCCTAATGCTCCTGAAGTAGCATCTCCTGTAAAGTGAGTTCATGACGGTCTGGAAGATGTTTTGAACCAAAGATTCAATTTCTCAGCCAAAAAAAGATTATCGCTTCGGTCGAAGATATGCCTCAGATCCCAAAAGAGACTGAGAAAGAGGTACCGGTACCTAACAATAATGAGAAATCTGTGTTTTATACATACACACGAGAAACTTGGAATCGAAAAGAATGTCATGGATGACAATTTCTCATATGTAGTAACAGATGTGATTAAAAATGGTGATGAAAATGAGGAAACATTGAACCACGAACAATCCTTAAATGTCGAAAGAGATAAAATTGGCCAAAATGGAAGGATGCGATTCAAGCGGAACTAGATTCCCTCGCACAATGTGGAGTGTTTGGTCCTATAGTACAAACCCAAAAGGAATAAACCATGTAGGTTTTAAATGGGTGTTTATAAGAAAAACAAATGAAAGAATGAGATCCAAAGGTATAAAGCACGATTAGTTGCTCAATGATTCTCACAAACACCAGGAATAGATTATAAAGAAATATATTCCCCGGTTATGGACATCATTACATTAGATATCTAATAAGTCTCACTGTTTCTTAAAAAACTTGATACGAGAATCATGGATGTGCTGACAACATACTTATATGGTAACCTAGACAGTGAAATATATATGAAAATCCCCAAAGGATTTAAATTACCAGAAACTAAGTCTATGAATACGCACTAAAACAAACACTATATGGACAAACAATCCAGAAGAATGTGGTACCATATGCCCAATGAATATCTGTCTAGGAAAGGATATAATAAAGATCTTATATGTCCAGGCGTACTCATTAAGAAATCCCTGAAAGAATTCGTCATAGCAACTGTCTATGTAGATGATATAAACATGATCAGATCTCCTGAAGAGCTTGAAAAAAGTTGCTATCTTAAGACAAAATTTGCGATGAAAGACTTCGGTGAAACAAAATTTTGTCTCGGCCTGCAGTTCGAGCACAGTAAAAATGGAATTTTCTACATCGAGCCAAATATGCTGAAACTCACCTCAAAAGGTTCAATATGAGTAATTGTCATCTAGCGAGTACACCAATGGTGGTCATGTCACTAAAAGTTGACTAAGATCCATATCGGCCGAAAGAAGAAAATAAAGATATTCTGGGTCCTGAAGTACCATATTTTAGTGCAATAGGGACACTCCTTTATTTAGCACAGTGCACAAGACCTGACATATCTTTTTCTGTAAACCTGCTAGCTAGATATAGCTCTGCACCTGCATGAAGGCACTGGAATGACATAAAACACATTCTTAGATATATCAAATGAACCATTGATCTTGGTTTATATTATTCATATGAATGTGCTAACCTTGTTGGATATACATACGCAGATTATTTAATTGCCAAAAGCCTGATTTAGCATCAAACTTGCTATGATATTTGGCTCCTTGGATTTGCTTAATCAATTGTTTATTATTCATATCAACGTGCTGACCTTGTTGGATATACATACACAGATTATTTATCTGCTTAATCATTTGTTCAGCAGAAGGGATAAAGTAGCCATCAAATTTTGTATAACTATTTAACTTTCTATAGTTTATAAACATTCTAGCTTTTACTTTTTTGACTCTGCATGGTTTCTAACCAGAAAGGCTAGAGATGAAAGAGGGCTACAACTTTTTTGGATTAAATTTAGATATAAAAGATCTTGAATTTGTTTTGCAAATTCTATTTTATCGGTTGGAGAGACCATGAAAATGTTTACCAAACTTTTGCCATTATATCCATGCAAGCTTTCTTCAGATAGCTTGTGGAATGTGCATCATGTTGATATACTGATAATTGTAATTGTTCATATTTTTCTTTTCTTATATTATTCCAAGGATATGAATTTTTTGCAAAAAAACTTTGATCTAGAATATCTTCTGATCTGTGGTTTTTTTATGGACTATGAGACCGATGTATTTAAAGACAAATTCCTTCAACATACATATGTCGCATAATACCGTTTTCATAAGTCAATTTTCATAGTCATGATCATCTATTAGCGCTTTTCCTGTGAGATCTGCATAAACTAAATCAACAAGCTCTCGTAAAGCATCTTTGTTGCTTGTTATTTTCTTTATTTTTTCTATAGCTGCTTTATTGATAGTTTCTAAACTACTTAGCCATCGTAAGCATATCCTTCCCAGTATCTTGTAGCGAAGCTTTAAAAATCAGGTACTATCATGTTTTGTGGGAGTATATGAACAGTCCAGAACATTTTTTGTAACAAATTTACTAAGATTTATCAGAGATTTCTATATGTGAAACATTATCTATATTCAAGACCAGCCCTTGGCTTGTTGAGCCTTGAGAACTCATTGTTCTTGATGAATTTTTTGAAGAATGGTATTGGACCCAGTCAGATCTGGTGCCAAATCCGAGCATTTCTGTATAAGGATCGTGATTATTTTCATCCCGGGCTTCTGCCATTATTTCCTCTTGTTGGAAAGTTGGCGGAGGAACCTGGGTTTGAATTGGAGGAGGTGTTTGAGGAACATAACCAGGTGGTGGTGGCAACATTAAAGTTGATCCACTTGATTCTCCATTTGTACATAGTGTATTGGAGTTTGTCTGACACTGAGTTGGATTTGGATTTTGTGGAATCCCAAGAGTTTTGTTCAAACTCTTCTTCTTGCGAAGAAGTTTGTTCCATTTTTTGTACTTAAAATAATTTACAGCAGCAGAGTGTTTTTCGTAGTATGTATAAACATTTCTGCTATCTATTTCTCCAGTAAGTTCTTTTTCTTGTAGATGCAGGAAAACCTCATAATAAATTTGATCTATTTCTTCTCTGTCTATTTTATTATTTTCTTCAGAAGAGTATTTAACCATGTTAATATTAGATCTAGATAAACATGATAACATAGTTCCATTATGATTTGGTTGATTTGTTTTAATTTTCTTTATATCTGTTTTGATTTCCTATAATAAATCTACCATATAATTAAGTATTCCAAGTATTTGGAGAATTAATTCCATGTGTGGGAATGTAAACATAGTGTTCATAATGGTCTGTGTTTAGACCATGTAGGCAGTTATAATTATTCTCAGTAGAAATAACTGGAGTATCCATGATCTGGAAAACTAGAACATAATCTTTATTTGTTTATAGCTTATTTCTTTTAGGTTGAATGTAATCTTTATGATCTTCTTACTCTCTAGTGAATTTTGACCTTATTCTCTGCGGCGGCATAGTATGGTTAAGCCTCGAATATAAAGCCATCATGGCCAACCCATGGCAACCTATAGCCCTCATGGCCATCCTAGATGCCTTGGTTTTGAACCACAAGCTTATACCATCGCTACACAGACATAGAGCACAACATGGGTTCGTTTCCTACACCATATGTAATGACTAAAGGGTAAGATAGCTAATGAAGTTCACCATTTAATCACAAAGAAAGCTAAAAACAAATATAGGATATGCTCGAAATGGATTTAAGCTATCATTATTTTTTATTAAAAGATAATACTTACAAAAAGGAGTGGAAGGCTCTCAAACTGGACGATGAATGTACAGGATATTTACAACGCTTGGCTCTGATACCAAACTTCAGAAGCAAAATTGCACTCAAAAAAACTGAAAAGAGAACACTTAAACTAAAACTTAAAAAAGAGGATGACAAACTTCGATGCCTATTGCAATGGCCCTTGGGCCTTATTTACAGTTACAAAGAGAGGAAGTAGTGGTCTCCAGAGTCTTGAGATATTGTTGTGAGCGGGCAAGATAAAAAGGAATCTTCTGAGTGGAAAGTAGGTAGTATTCTTTATCCTTCTAATGCTCCATTATTGCTAAAAAGTCTTAGACAGTTGTCTTTAATTATTGTCTGTCGAGGGGTCCACCATGCTTCTAGTGTCTTCAGTCATCATTTGTCACCATGTAAGAATCTACAGAGTTGTCTCCATCTGCAGCTAGTGCGCACCGAATATCCTCATATTTTTCTAGAAATTCCTTAGGCCATACTTCCTCCACATTCTAGCTTGATTGAGGAAAGAAAATTGTGGGCCTTCTAAAGTCTCTGGATTGAATTTTCAAAGGATGATAATTTATTAACTAACAATATAGCTTTGCCTTTGTGGATGGAGTGTGCTCCAACTGTTGCAATAGTCAGTATGCTCAGAAAATTCATGGATGGCCAAAAGACATTCTATGTCTTCTACGAAGTCTTTTTTGTTGCATTTGATGGCGTGGTTCTTCTGTAACCCGTTCTAGTTCCCAATGTTGAACTGAAGGAAATAATTTAACTGCCTCTCTCCACAAATAGTCCATATTCGGAACATGATATAGTTTGGAACCTATTTGAGTATTCGGCGAGTTTGACTTTACATATTTCTGGTATGCAATTGGCATATTCCTCTGAGTTGTTTGACATATATTTCATGGACTATTCCCTTGCAGATATGTTTCTGATATTTAGGGATGTCATAAAAACATGCAACTAGCCTTGATCTTTGGTTTGTGTTAAGTATAACATCTTTGTCAGCAAAAAAGGATGCTATCTTTGTATCCTCAAGTTGTTTAAAAAAACGTTAGAAGCCTTGTATCATCAAGTAAATTTTGTTGATACATAGAGATCATATTTTGGTCGTCCAAGAATTTTTCAAACAAAAAATTATGTTGATAAATTAATAGCACTCCATACTTGAAGGGAAAACTATATTATCAGTCGATAAATTATCAACCTTTGAAAATCCAGTACAGAGACTTCAGATGCCCACAATTTTATTTCTTCAATCAAGCTAGGACGAGTATGAAGTATGTCCAACAGAAATTTCAGGAACAACAGGATATTCGGCGCGCACTAGGTGCAGATGGACAACTTGGTAAATTCTGTCATTTTGGCAAATGATGACTAAAAACACTAAAAGCATGGTGGACCCATCGGCAGACAATAACTAAAGACATTTGTCCATTTTAGCAATAATGGAGCACTAGAAGGATAAAGAAGACTACCTACATTCCACTCAGAAGATTTCTTCTATCTTGCCAGCTCACAACGACAGCTCAAGACTCTAGAAGTCACTGCTTCCTCCCTTTGTAACTATAAATAAGGCCAGAAGACCACTGTAATAGACATTGAAGTTTGTAATCATCTTTTTTAAGTTTTAGTTTAAGCGTTCGCTTTTCAGTTTTTTTGCGTTTGTTTTGCAAATTCTATTTTATCTTCCACTCAGTACACCTAAGGTGGTCAAGTCACTAGAAGTTGACTAGGATCCATATCGACCGAAAGACGAAAATAAAGATATTCTGGGTCATGAAGTACCATATTTGAGTGCAATAGGCGCACTCCTTTATTTAGTTAGTGCACTAGATCTAACATCGTTTTTCAATAAACCTGCTAGCTAGATAAGAGACAAAACTCACACTTCGATAACTCGGTAGCGCCCCGAATTTTCATAATAGAAGAGATACAAATCCAGAATCTTTTACTTTAATGTAATACAAACACAATATAAAATACAGGAGAATTTAAAACTTTCTTTACAACAGTCCATATTACAATGCACAGCAAAAATTTAAACACATTTAATACAACTCATTTCAATATTTAAACTCCAGTCTTCTCAAAGTCCAAGCTCCGACCCTTGCTCAAGCCACTCACTTTGCAATCCTGCAAAACTGTGGGTACGCCAGTTGAATGCAACTGACGCAATGCTGATAAATGCAGCGACTTTCCAATGTCTCACAACCACACTTGTTGCACAATTAAAACAAAAGGAATCAAAATCAACAATTAATACTGAAACTGAAAAAACAATTATGTGCCATGAAAACAGACGGAAGTATATAAAATAATGTTCGAGAAAACACAAATGCCTACGATGCTTACTAATGCATGCTTGTTCAGATTCTATGCCGCACATACAACATAGGCCTGAGGACAAGCCCTTATCGTTCACCACTTTTCAGGGTTCGATCCCCATGCTATGCAAACTTATACCCATGTGACTAATATAAGATTTAGACATTCTGCGAGTATCCAGCCTATGGCCCAATAATTCTAGAAATCAATCTCTATCCACAAATAATTCTGGAGTCTACTTCACTCGCATCTGGGAATCTTCGAGAATACCCCACATCGCAAGCCATGGCGCCTCACCACAAGCAGACATCTCACGAGCGTCGCCTCGATCCCAATAATTCTGGAGATCAATCCCACACCGCAGGTAATGTCGGAGGCTATTTCACTCACACCTCAATAATTTTGGGGATTATCTCACACAGCAGATCATACGGAGGCCCTCCTACTCATGTTTACTCTTGCTTCATCAGATCACCAACTAGTGTATGTCCTTATGTTTGAAATAGTGATAACCTGAGCCACCTCCACCTTACCGGACTTAAATCCACAAAACTAGGAACACCGGTCCACCCTGATTAATTCCTATAATCAAATAATTCAGTGTCAGTAATCCTAAGTCCTGCTCAGCCTTTAGTGCTCACAACACAAATTCCTTAACAATATATTTCTATGGTTCTCACAATAACCCTAAATTTTCAATATGAACCACCACTTGGTTCAATCCAACAAATTATTCTTTCTTTTGTTCATTTCTGGAAACACCACTTTTCCACAAGTTCTCAATCACAATTTAACGTCTCATTTAAGATCATCTCATTCCAAATATAAATATTCATTTATCCACAACCATTCTATCATAACTCATCCATCATTTAATAAACAATTCACATCCATGAAGACCACTTTATTTATAGAAACAAAATAAATTATTTATACCTCTTTAATTCAAATTCATGATACTCCTTTCCGTATTTGCACACAGTCAATTTTTTAGGAATTTAATCAATTCAAAATTGAACATTAATTCTCTTTAAATTCTCGGATTGACCCCCTCAAAATTTGAAATTTCATAGTTTCAAAACCTGAAATTCACCCCTCTTTAAAACTGAGAATAACTCATTAAAATTTGAAATTTAATCGTCAAAACTTGATAATTAAATCAATGGAGCTTCACCCAACATACTAGATCTTTACCACAATATAGATATGAATATGCACTAGGGTTAATTCCAAACCTTAGCACAACCCGAGCCTCAAAGAAATAAAACAAAAAATAATAATTTGGCCCCCCTCAGTTTTGAACCCGCAAACAACAGACACATCGCCAACCACGAGCTAGCCAAGAAGTCCAACCCGTTGTCTATCATCTTGATTTTGAGAATCAAGATGAGCAGACCGAACCCCCCCCCCCCCCGAACCCCCCTGTTCAACCCTAACCCTAGTCCTCATAGTCATGGATGCTTTGATTATCAAAACCACTCAAGTTAATGCATACAAATCCCAATATTTGACTCATTAAAATTTCACAACAAAACCCATGAATATATCATAAGGATTCCATCTTTTAACTTCTTAATCATGGATATAAAATTTTATATAACAAGATTTACACATCTACAAGATATGAGTTCATTTAAATTAATTTCCATGGATAAAGATTTGATCTTTCATGCTTAATAATATCCATAACTCGAGAACTGATCAAATAAGATCATCATGCATTCAAGATTTAATTTTTATCTCATATTATCAATCAATCTTTATCTAACATTCAATCTCTACAAATATCTCATAACAAACATCATATTCATGCTATCATACAATTATAGATTAACAAAAATCATCCCTAGCATGGTTCTACAACATTCATGAGAGAAATAAACATACAAGAGAGTTAGAAAGATACCCACCTCTTGTAGATTTCGAATAAACTCTAAAAGCCTTCTCCTAATGCAAAAGATCTCTTCAAGCTCCAAAATTAACAAAAATAGCCAAAAACAAAAGAGTTGAAACACACTGTTCATGCCATCTTTTATGAGGTCAAGGCTGAAAATTAGGGTTTTGCGAATTTTTTTGCGATAAAGTCCCCCTACAATCCCAAATTTGCATAATTAGTTATTATTCCAATCTTTCCAAATCAAATTCAATCAAATATGGATTAAATCCACCCTTAAATCTAACCGACCCCCAAAATGCAGCCAACAAGTTTTTGAAATCCAATTTTGGCTCCAAACGGCTTTTTACACAAAAGCCCTCTTCCTTCAAATTATTTTCAAAAGTAATTTCTCTAAAAACAATCCCAAAAATTAAAATTATATTTAATTATAAATAAGAGATTTAATTTAGTAATGCAAAATTTTAAATTTTGCATTTCAGAAAGGCTAAATTTAAAAAAAATACACAAAGGTTTGGGCCAGTTTAAAAAAAGTACACAAAAGATTTTTTTTTTTAAAAAAAGGACACAAAGTTTAAATTAAGTCCACTGGGTTAACTAGGGTTAAGGTAGGGTTTAAAAAAACCACTTTCATCTTTCATTTTGTTTAAAAAAACCACATTCATCTTTTATTTTGGTTAAAAAAACATCACTTAACTAATCAGGTGTTTAAATAAACCCCCCCGAACTAACCCTAACCCTAACTAACCCAGTGGACTTAATTTAATCTTTGTCCTTTTTTATAAAAAAAAACCTTTGTGTACTTTTTTAAACTGGCCCAAACCTTTGTGTACTTTTTTTAAATTTAGCCATTTCAGAAATATTTGCACATGTTTTGCATGTGCAAAACGACAATTTCACAAAAATTCAAAATAATTAAATAAATAAATTTAAAAAATTATTTATTAATTTTAAATTTTATACTTAAATTTTTGGGGCATTACATCACTCCCTCCTTAGAAAGGATGTGACCCAGAAATGCCACCTCCGACTTCCAAAACTCACACTTCGATAACTTGATATACAGATTCTGCTCCTGCAATTTCCATAATAGAAAAGTTATGCAGATGTCCAACGAAGAGATTTGGAGTTCGGGGTTGGAGATAATGTTTTCCTCAAGGTATCGCCAACGAAGGGAGTAGTCAGATTCGAAAGAGGTGGCAAGTTGGCACCAAGATATATGGAACCCTACAAAATTCTAAAATGGATTGGTAAAGCAACTTCCAGATTGAAATTACCAGAAGAGTTGGCACAGATACACGATGTATTCCATGTGTCCATGTTGAGAAAGTACATACCAGATCAGAATCATCAATTACCCAAAGTACCCGAAGGACTATAACTGAATTTGAGCTATAAGGAGCAACCTCTGGAAATCTTGGATTGTCGATAGAAGGTTCTACGGAATAAGGACATACCGATGGTCAAGGTGATGTGGAGGAATCAACTATTTGAGGAAGCTACATGGAAATCGGAGGACCGGATGAAAAATGATTTTCCAAAATTGTTTGTATAGATTCCAAGTTGTATTTTCCCTGCTACGTAATAGATCTGAGGACAACTCTTCTAAGGAGGGAGTGATGTAACACCCCAGAAATTTAAATATAATATTTTGAATTAATAAATAATTTTTAAATTTATTTATTAAATTATTTTAAATTATCGTTTTGCACGTGCAAAACACATGCAAATATTTTGAAATGCAAGTTTTAAAATTTTCGTTGCTAAATAAATTCTCTTATTTATAATTAAATATAATTTTGTTTTTTGGGACATTTTAAATAAGAAAAATTACTTTTGGAAATAATTTGAAAGAAGAGTGTTTTTGTGTAAAAAAGTCGTTTAAAGCCAAAATTGGATTTCAAAAACTTGTTGGCTACATTGGGGGGGGGGGGGGGGGGGGGGTTGGTATAAAAAATTCAAGGGTGGATTTAATCCATATTTGATTGGATTTGATTTAGAAATATTGGAAAAACAACTAATTATGCAAATTTAGGGTTGTCAGAGGACTTTATTGCAAAAACTCCCGCAAAACCCTATTTTTCAGTCCCGCCCTCATATAAAAGATGGCATGGACAGTGAGTTTCGACCCTCTTTTGTTTTTGGCTATTTTTTATTATTTTGGAGCTTGAGGAGATCTTTTACATTAGGAGAAGAAGGCTTTTGGAGTTTATTCGAAATCTACAAGAGGTGGGTGTCTCTCTAACTCTCATGTATGTTTATTTTTATCATGAATGTTGTAGAACCATGTTAAGAATGATTCTTATTAACCTATGATTGTATGATAGCATGAATATGATGATTGTTATGAGATATTTGTACAGATTGAATGTTAGATAAAGATTGGTTGATAATGAGATAAAAATTAAATATTGAATGCATGATGATTTTATTTGATTTTTCCTTGAGATATGGATATTATTTAAGTATGAAAGATCAAATCTTTATCCATGGAAATTAATTTAAATGAACTCATATATCTTGTAGATGTGTAAATCCTGTTATATGAAATTTTAAATCCATGATTGAGAAGTTAAAAGATTGAATCTTTTATGATATATTCATGGTTTGTTGTGAATTTTTAATGGGTCAAATATTTGGATTTGTATGCATGAACTCAAATGGTTTTGATCATTGAAACATCCATGACTATGAGAACTAAGGTTAGGGTTGAACAGTAAGGGGGCCAGGTTCGGCCTGCTCATTTTGATTCTCAGAATCAAGATGACAGACAGCGGGTTGGACTTCTTGGCTAGCTCGTGGTTGTTGGCGTTGTGTCAGTTGTTTGCGGGTTCGAAACCGAGAGGGCCAAATTGCTTTTTTTTGTTTTATTTCCTTGAGGCTCGGGTTTGTGCTAGGGTTTGGAATTAACCCGAGTATTACACACATTTATATTGTGATAAAACTCTAGTATATTGGGAGAAGTTTTATTGATTTAATTATCAAATTTTGAAGATTAAATTTCAGAATTTTAAGAGTTATTTTCAATTTTAAAGAGGTGAATTTTAGTTTTTGAAACTATGGAATTTCAGATTTTGAGGGGTGTTCAATCCAGGAATTTAAAGAGAATTAATTTTCAGTTTTGAATTGATTAAATTCCAGAATAATTGACTGTTTGCAAATATGGAAAGAGTATTTAAACTTGTAAATAAAGATGTTTGGAAAAAATGTTTCTGTTTCCATAAATGAAAGGGAACTTTCTGGAAGTGAATTGCTTATTAAATGGTGAATGAGTTATGAAAGAATGGCTGTGAAAAAATAATGTTTATATTTGGAATTAGATGATCTTAAATGAGACGTTAAATTGTGATTGAGAATTTGTGGAAATGTGGTGTTTCCAGAAATAAATAAAAGAAAGAACAATTTGTTGGATTGAACCAAGTGGTAGTTCATATTAAAAATTTAGGGTTATTGTGAAAACCATAGAAAGATATTGTTGAGGAATTTGTGTTGTGAGTAGTAGAGTCTGAGTAGGACTTAGGATTACCGGCAGTGAATTATTTCATTATAGGAATTAGCCAGGGAGGGCTAGTGTTCCTAGTTTTGTAGATTTAAGTCTAGTAGGGTGGAGCTAGCTCTAGGTGGCTCAGGTTATCACTATTTCAAACATATGGACAGACACCAATTGGTGATGTGATAAAACAAGAGCAAATGTGAGTAGGAGAGCCTCGGTATGATCTGCGATGTGAGATAATCCCCAGAATTATCGAGGTGTAAGTGAAAGTCTTCAAAATTACCTACGGTGTGGGATTGACCTCCAGAATTATCGGAATCGAGACGACGATCATAGGATGTCTGCGTGTGGTGAGGTGCCATGGCTTGAGATGTGGGGTATCCTCAAAGATTCATAGGTGTAAGTAAAGTAGACTCCGAAATTATCTGTGGATAGAGATTGACCTCTAAAATTATCAAGACATGGACCAGGTACTCGCAGAATGTCTAAATCTTATATTAGTCACGGGGGTATAAGTTTGCATAGCATGAGGATCGAACCATGAAAAGTGGTGAACGATAAGGGCTTGCCCTTGGACCTATATTGTATGGGCGACAGAATCCGCGCTAGCATGCATTAGTAAGCATCATAAGCATTTTTATTTTCTCGAACATTGTTTTATACACTTCCGTCTGTTTTCATGACACATAATTGTTCTTTCAGTTTCGATATTAATTGTTGATTTATGATTCCTTTGTTTTATTTGTGCGAGAAGTGTGTGGTTACGAGACTTTGGAGAGTTACTGCTTTTATCAACATTGCGTCAGTTGCATTCAACTGACGTACCCACAGTTTTCACAGTTTCGCAACATTGCAAAGTGAGTGGCTTGCACAAGGGTCGGAGCTTGGACTTTAAGAATACTGGAGTTTAAATATTGAAATGAGTTGTATTAAATGTGTTTAAATTTCCGATGTGCATTGTAATATGGACTGTTGTAAAGAAAATTTTAAATTTCCCTGTATTTTATACTGTGTTTGGATTACATTGAAGTAAAGATTCTGGATTTGTCTCTTATTTCTATTATGAAAATTTGAGGTGCTTCAGCTCTACACCTACACGAAGGCACTGGAATAACATTAAACATATTCTTAGATATATCAAAGAAACCATTGATCTTGATTTATATTATTCATATGAATGTGATGGCCATGTTGGATATACATATGCAGATTATTTATCTGATACCCATAAGAGGAGATCACAAATAGGTTATGCTTCTCTTAACAGTGGTGCAGCTATTTCATGCAGATACACAGATACATCAAGAAGAAAAGATGATTAATGTAAAGCAGATCAAGTCCTCAGAGAATCTTGCATATCTTTTCACAAAAAACCTCCCAAATTCCGGATTTCAAAAGTGCACACCATATTGGCATGAATAGATTTCAGCAGATAGGTATATAAATGTATACGCTAATAAATTTTTGGGCTAGGATGTAATGACCAAATGTATAGTTTTGGGGGGGATGATTTTTCATTTAAGTTGATGTAAGAACTAAATACAATAAACTTTAGTGTTTTTGAGGGGGGGGGGGGGGGGGGCTTCCTGCAGATGAAAGCAAATTGAAGATGGTAATGGAGACATTTAAAGAATGTCTTTGTGCATTGTTCTTTATTTTCGATGAGATTTTTTTCCACTGGGTTTTTTCCTTCGAAAGGTTTTTAATGAAGCAATATAAGTCGCACCCACTTATATTCCTGAAGAATTAGTTGTACTATTTTCTTTCGCTAAGAATTATTTTTAATAATTATGGGTTTTTCTTTAAGAAATTTTTTAATGAGACAATGTTACAAAAGTGGACATCCAAGGAAAAGTGATATGAAACCGTAAAAATCTATTTAGGTGGATGCCCACCTATTAAGGTGGCGGCCCAAGCGGCCCAAGTCCACCTACTCAGATGGCGGCTCAACCAAACTACAAAACCCCAATTTCCCCCTCTATACATGTGTTATGAATAAAAAGCCACAATACTTGATTCGGCTACACCTCTCTATCTCTCTTTTTTGTAACAAAAATAACGAAAAAAAAGTCATCAAATATGCAAAAGAATGAAATCTTCATTCTTCATTATGCAAGAATTATTAAGTTAAGAAAGAATGAAAATGAAAAGATTGAAATCTATTAAGCATGACTCCAGCATATATGATGCTCTTTGTTACACATGCCTGCCCAAATAAACTCTTACTTCCTCAATTTATACCAAATTGAGCTCTCGAGTTTCAAACGAATGCACCCATTCATCATCTTCTCTTTCAGTGTTTGGCCACTCATCCAGCTCAAAGTCACATTTTGGCTATGCTTGTATCATCGTGATTTTTCTTAATTGTCGCATCACTCCAAGATTATATGTTTTTAACAGATATGTGCAAGAGGAAATACCGATCTATTATTAGTCATAGGGAGCAAACCACATTTCTCAAATTTTCCTAAGCCAGTAACTCACTCAAACAATGCTCAATAATTCATAGTCAAGAATTAAGCAAATCCCCAGAAAGTAAAAAAAAGTCACCCTGCATCATATATGTTATCCTTTATTCCTCCGATTATTATTTCAACAAACAGTTTTTTATGGTTACCTCTGCTAGCACAGGCCAGGACACCTTCTGGTAAGTCAGCGAAAGGACATAGACAGCATAATTTTGAATAGCCTTATCGAAGCCTGCAGTATGAATATTAAAACAATTTAGATTAGGAAGTGAAAAGAAAACAAGAAGCATAAAAGGAATTCAGAAATCAAGAGCAAAATTTTACTTATATAAGATCAAAATTTTGGTCAAGAAATTTATTCAACCCCTTGAAGAATTAACACAGTGGTAAGTTCAAACAGTAAAGCTCCTCTAAATATCACTTATAGATCACACAGGAAAAATGAACAAGGTACTCAATGTAGCTAACACTTCTTCTCCCAGGTATCTTGGGCAACTTAATATCACAGAGGGTTAATATACAAATAAAAGTGTTCTGTTATTTTCCCATGTAATACACAACTTAATATTTAGATCAAAAAGTACTGTGCATTCCCCCAAAAAAAAGTTGCAAATTTTAGCTAGTGTTGAGAGGAAATTGCAAATTTTATTTTGTTTTTATCAGAGAGAATCTTGCAAATTTTATATTTATATATTTTTGTTTTATTTAATTTTATTTTTATGAAACTTGCAAATATTAGATCACATTGTACCTTCCTTTCCCAGACTAAGAACTTGTAAAGTTTAGCTAAATTTAAGAGGAACTTGCAATTTTATTTTATTATTCTGAGCGAAAGAGGGTACTAACTCTGAAAATAAATTTGAGGCTACAACAATAAACTAGTTTAATTTATCAAGATAAATAGGGATAATAAAAAACTGTAGAGCATTAGTTACATGACATCTAAGTTTATCTCAGACCCAAAAAAAATACTGTAGCAGTCACATTATTTTCTATTCTGTCATTTGAACTGAAATAACTCTTCAGAATACAGTCACTCAAAGTATCTACAGACATACAGGTTAAAACTTGCATGCATGCTCTGTGACTCCCTGTAGTCCAATAGGTCTCCACCAGATGGTGAAGGGCCACAGCAGGTCCCCATGCAGGTTGTGAGGGCTCACTTTTCTCCTTGTTTAATTTTTTTTCTTTCGTTACTTCTTTTCTTTTTCTGTGTGTGTGGAGCTGCAATTACAGTTGCAACTGCAGTTGCAAATGCAATATTTGGACAAGCTTGTAAGAAAGGTTGTAAATGCAAGTGAGATGACAATTATTACTCAAAATCCAACTTGCAACTCACTTGCACCCACAATGGGTGCAAGTTGAAAGTTGCAAGTCAAGCAACTTTTGCTTGCTTTTTAGTTGCAACAATAAAGTTGGTTACCCAAATATTGCAGTTGGACTTGATTTTGCAACATAGTTGCAAAATAGGCCCCCCAGTTGCAATGCTTTTTGGGGTTGCCAAACACCCCCTTGTTGGGGAGGGATGTATCAGTGTCGCAGGAACTTCGAATATTTCCAAATTTTAAGTAAATCATGTTTTTAGCTGGCACTCTCTCTCCATGACTCCTCCCCTCCCTCTACCACGTTACATGCTTATGCAACCCAGCTGATTTGGAAGTGCACCATTTTAATACCCATTACAAATGGCTGAAAGGCAACTTTAAAACATTGACACAATTTATTCAAAATACATTAACTAAAAACAGAGAATTGGGCTTTATCTCAACTGTTCAACTTTGTCATGAGCTTTGCTCAGTCAAACTAGCAGCTATCATATCATTTGTACTGCCTTAATTC
Organism: Hemerocallis citrina; assembly: GCA_017893485.1. Lineage (NCBI taxonomy): Eukaryota > Viridiplantae > Streptophyta > Magnoliopsida > Asparagales > Asphodelaceae > Hemerocallis > Hemerocallis citrina. Next base: position 8,024,353 of record CM030363.1, on the reverse strand, counting down.
ATGAATTATGTTTTTTTTTTCCATCCCTGTTTCTAGAGCTCCTTCACTATGTACTTGCTAGTTGCTGCTTAAAGTGTTTATAGATCTCTAATTACACGTCCAAACTGTAATCGTTCATATTAACTAAAACTACATCTAACCTTCTAAGAGTGCTTCATTATATATCTCATTGTTCTACGCATTTTTGTTTTGTTTTGCACCTGCACATCTCAAGATTCTCATTTCAGCTACAAACTAATCACTTTCTGCATGTGTTGTGTCTCCATATGCTTAGCTAGTGGTTCAACCATTCATATATCCCTTCAAAATACAAAATACAAACAAAAAAAAAACTTTAACCATACTAAGTAGTAAGGATACAAGGTTGGGTTAAGATATAATTATATAAAAAAAAGTACGAAACTTCCTTGTGCATAACTATATAATGTTAATCGTACATTAAAACTTTCTAATGTTGTCACATCCATAACTAACAAAAAAAACAGGGCCAACGACTTGTGGAGAAATAAATAACAGGAATAAGAGATATCCAAGGATATTTTTGATATGCCAAAGGGGAAAGGGGTGATATGAGACAATAGAAATACCTGGAACAACATCCAGTATGTTGCGGTTCTTTGCAGCTTCATCCCAGAACTGGCGAAACCTTGCAGTCTATAATTTAAACATGGGAATCAAAACATAGCTCAGTCTCAATTTTTAGGCTCGTCTAAGAATCAAAATCAGAAAGACAGACAAATACAAACCTCTAGATAGTGAGATAGAACAATCAAAGTCTTCACTTGTTCCTCCAGTTGCTGACAGAAAAGAACAAAACAATGACATGATTTTAGAATTCTATAACTCAAAGTAATTAAATTAACACAATTAACACACATGCTGAGGGTGAATAAGTAACTCTTTTTTTTTAATCCCAAAACTCGGTCGTTCACAAGAAATACATAAGAGAAAAAACCATACCACTTGCTCAGGAATTAGGAAGAGACATAAACTGAAATCGGGAGCAGGCATTGCCATGAGAGCCTATATACAGGTGAAATATGTTCAAATAAATATATATGCCAAAAGTTTAAATCAGCTTACTTAGAGCCCTTTTAACATTTAATGTAGTGTTTTCACCATACCTTGATTAAGATGCAAGCAACAGTATGAGTTTTCATTCTTTCTGGTTCAAACTGCATGACAGAAGGGAGAAAGGGTGTTAAGAAGTGAAAATTGACAGATAAAAGCATTATGCCATTCTTTTGACATTAAGAGAGAGAGAGAGAGAGTGAGAGCAGTTTGAGCATGCACGCTCCCACATGTGGGTGGGTGTGTTTTGAGGAAAAGTGGGTGTGTGAGGAAAAGGGTGCTGGAAAGTGAAAGGTAGAGCGATTCCTTTTTTTTTCTTTTTTTTGGTGAGAAGAGAGAGCCGGGGGGGGGGGGGGGGGGGGGGGGGGGGGGGGGTTGTTGAAAAATGAAAGGTAAACATTATGCCATTCTTTTGAATGTGATTGAGAAGAGAAGGGTGTTGAAAAGTTAAAGGTAAACATTAGGCCATTCTTGAGAGAGAGAGAGAGAGTGTGTGTGTCAGTGGGTCTAGAATTGACAAGCACGGGGGCCACAAAATATAGTGGCAAATAAAATGTTAATAAACAAAACATTGTATAGCAAAACCTAATTTTTACTTATTAATTCGAAGCTCGCCAGGCTTGAACTCATCACCTGTAATAAGATAAGACGAAGAAAAGGGGCTAAACCAACTGTGCTTAAGCTGTGTTTTGAAAATACTAAATAAAATCTATTTTAATAAGTTCAGGGGGTCAAATAAGATATAAGCAAAGGGTCCCTTTGTAATTTCAAAAGTTGAGGGTTGGCTTGCCCCCCTCAAAACCCCCCGGTAAGAGCTTAAGTGAAATTTGAGAAATTGAACATTATGCCATTCTTTTGAAATTTAGAGAGGGACAGAGTCTGAGTCTTGACCTGATAAAGCCGAAGAAGGCACAGATTCGCATCCAAGCTGTAAGTTTGAGAGGAAACCTATATAAAAAAATAAAGGAATAATAAGCAACTCAGGAATGAGACTGACAAAATATGGCATGGAATTGTATATGTGTACAAAAGCGGCCTACAAGCAGGTCATCAACAACCAAGAACATAAACATGGCACGGAATTACATAACTGTACAAAAGAGGCTTACAAGCAGGCTATAACAACCAAGAAGATAATAAGTATAAAACAACAAGAAAATAATCCTTACAAGGCGAGAAATAACCATAATGGAGTTTAGAGAAATGAAATAAAAACATTTGTTCAATTACCAGTATGCTACATTTGCTTATATGAAACATTTGTTCAGAGTGCCACTTCAAGCAAGTCAATTATTCACAAGCTGCTTTTGATTAATTTTGCCAATGTCACATTAGGGTTCAATTGTTTCCAGAAGTCTTCACTCTATACCCTGTATCAATAACACCGATCTTGTGTAACTGGCCTTCCGTGTAAGCTCCATGATTTTCTTTAGTATGAACATGATTTGTTTTATGAACAAACACAATTTTCTGGATTGATGAATTTGCATTTGTTTTCTTCACAGTTGCAACCTAAGCATTTTCATTATCAATGAAGCTATCTTATAGCTCCCTAAGTTTTGTAGACTTTTTTCTGTTTTCTTACATAAACTGCATTGTTGTGCCCAAAGCTTGCACCGTCATAAATATGGAGATCCTGGTTTCAATTTCATTTCTCTAAACTCCTCTATGGTTATTTCTCGCCTTGTAAGGAATCCTTTCTTGTTGTTTTATCGCTGATATATAAAAGTAGAGCAGTAAAAAGTGCATTCATCTTTTATAACTCTTGAGAATGTAATAAAATTAAAATGATGTCGAAATGAATATGAACATTTACATTTTCCTATATGAAGCAGAATAATGACAATAGTTATAAGTGGTGTAAACTTGGCAACTATGGCACAATTTTTTTCCAGTAACATAAACATAAAAACTCAGTAAGTACACGATACCAAAGAAAAGGCGCTTGCCTCATGTTAAAAAGTGCATAGCTGATCTTACAAAGTGCACGCCTAATAGAAAAGAAGTTGCCGATGGTTCAAATATGGATATTTGGGAGATTCTCATTCACAAGCCACCAAACCACCATGAAACAACACCAGAAATAGTAACAATTCTGTAATCTAGCTGAAATAACCCTAAATGTAGGGCAAATAGGTATAGGTACAAACATTGTCACACTGTCTCGGCAGTTCGGCCCATCTAATATATACAAAATGTGAAGGGGAGTGCCTTCCCAAGTCTCAGTTTTCTCATTACTCGCTTGTTATAGGAAATATATACAAAAGGGCTCTATTTGGTTTCATATAACTTCAGTATCAATCAAAGCTGTTAATAAGAACTGTTATGGGAGTGAAACAGGTCGATTACAGACTTAAGCTGAACACACATGATTTAATCAAGTACAAAGACTAAGGCATACAAGATATGTCAACATAGTGTCCTGCAGAGCAGCAAAAAAAATCTCGAACATACCCTATTACAAGGCTACTAACATGAATCATCCTAGAGACAGGTTGAAATTAGCCACAGAAGATGTATGAGTACCAGAGTGACATCTAGATACCCCACAAATACAAATCCTGTGAATTGCATGATTCCTTCCATATTCTTTTGATAATTGAAAATGCAAATGAACACAAATACAGCCACTCTCTACTCTCTACTGTACATAACAGCATACATGTCCACAGCCGCCAGCCTCTTAAGCTTCATCGGAAAGTTTGCAACCCAAAACACTTCCTTTTGCTCCATACGTCAGTAAGTAGCAACCCAATTAGCTACTGAATTACCTTCAAGGTGAATGTGAGTTACCTCCATGCTAGGAAAATAGGCTAGCAAACCCCTAGTATCCAAGAATAAATTGTGGACCCCCACTCAACCACTGATGAGAGTGTTGACAACATTAAGAGAATTCCCTTCAGCCCACGCTCCTAAAACATCCGAGCAGAATGCATGAGCAATGAGCATATTTAACTCCTTCCCATATACCCCTACTCTCCATGGCATTACCTCACTAACCTCCTCAAAGTACCTCACTAGCTGCAATGGTCAACCCTTAATCATTTCTAATAACAAATGCTGCTGCCCTCTCACCTTCACTACTCAATGAACCATCCAAATTCATTTTTAACCACCGAGGTTGATAAAAGACAACTGAGGCTATGTTTAGGAAAAAATTTAAGTTAGGATAACTGGAGTTATCTCACTTAACTTTATAAAACTCTAGTTATCCTCACTGTGACCTATTTGGAACTCATTTAGGAGTTAAGACTTAAGATAACTGCAACTGAGATAAGTGAGATAATATCACTTATCTAAACCCCACTCTTATCTCATTTTTTTAACTTTGGCAATGTCAACCACCATTTTAAAATATGACTTTAAATGGAGGTAAAGGTATGACAACCAAAAGTAGTCACACATTGTGCCTCCAAAGTTACGATAACTTTGGTTATCTTATCTGTGTACCTGAATGCCTTCATTCACTTCAAACTCGACTATCCCTGCACGCCTACTTCCACCAACAACTTGCCACCATTCCCAAAATGGCAGTGTTGAATTTTGCAGAATTTTGATGCTTCCAAAAATTCAATTAGTATAGGAAATAATGGACCTCCCTCCTCACCCTAGTTTCACTGACCTTCTTGCAACCTCCACCTGACAACAGCCAACTCCACCATCCCCTTAAAGGTACTGGCACCTAATCCAGATGAATTATATGATTCCTTTCATACACTACACTTGTTTACAACCAATTCTCTCTAGAGTCTTGTTACTTCTTTGTTTCAAGATTGAAACATCAACCCAATAATCGAAGATACAAGAATCTTTTCGTAGATAGTTTACCGACGCACGGTGCACCATAATTTGACATTTATCTTTACAAAATTGCTCTCTTAACAAAAACCATGACATATCTTATGTAAAAATTAAGCTACCCAAAAACCATCCAATTTCCCGAAACATCTTATACGATAACTTATTAATATTTAACAAGTTAAATGCATTACACAAGTAAGGATTACTGGTTCATTATATGCTTATAGTGATTGACTATCATATCTTACACTAATTACTAATCAACACACGTATTTTTAGCAATTCGGCACTAAAGTAATCGCCTTTAATCAAACGAACGATTTAAAAAATAACAAGTGATCAAAAGCATCAAAAATTGAAACTAGGGTTTAGGGTTTGACCTGGTCGTTGACGTAGTTCTCGAGCTCGTTGAGAATGTCGGGGTTGTAAGGGTTGACCTGGACCAGTTCCTCAACAGTGTACGATTTCTGCTGCTCTTTCGCCATTTTTCAGATCTTTTAGGGGTTTTTTGTAAAATCGCCGCAGCCTTTGGATGCCCTAGAATTGGGAATTTGGGGAAGAAGACGATAAATAAAAACGGAATTGTATGGCGTGGTAACGGGTCGGATTCAGTTGACTTTTGAGGACCCGATAAGACTTGTAAGGATCCAGACCCGTTCTGTCTAATTAGGATTTGGGCTCTTATTATTTTTGGCAAATTTACTAGTTGGGCCAGCCCAAATTGTAGGAATTTTTTACCAAACTATCCCACTTTTTGTAAGTATGTACGAAACTATTCCTGTTTGAAAATTTAATACCAAAACATCCCTATCGCTAACTGAGTTAGCGCGCCTAGTAATTTTCTTCGCGCTAACTCAGTTAGCGTGCTACATGGGATACAACTTTCCCATCTTGTTTGGGTGTGGCAAAAAACTCACCAAATATAGACACGTTAATCCCGTTAGCGTGCCTCTTTATACCAAGGTCGTTAACTCGGTTAGCGTGTGTCGATTATTAGTCTGTTTGTGAAGATAGGCATACACGTTAACTCAGTTAACGTGCCTTGTTAACGTGCGTGAGTATCTCCAATTTCCAGAAAGTTTCAACTTTCTGGAAACTTAAAATCTTCAAAGTCGTTAACTCAGTTAACGGCCTTGGTAAGAATAGGCACGTTAATTGAGTTAGCGTGTGTGAGTATCTCCAATTTCAAGAAAGTTTCAACTTTCTGGAAACTTGAAATCTTCACAGTCGTTAACTCAGTTAACGGCCTTGGTAATAATGGGCACGTTAACTGAGTTAACGTGTCTATAGTTGGTGATTTTTTTACCCACACCCCTCTTTGAGGTAGTGCCTCATACTGTCTCATCTACGAACGCTAACCCCGTTAGCGTGAGTGGTTTAAACACGCACGCTATATTAGATGAGTTTTTTCGCACACCCAAACTATAGGGAAAAAATTGCATCCCCTGCAGCACGCTAACTGAGTTAGCGCGAAGAAAATTACCATGAATTAGCAGTGCTAACTCAGTTAGCGACGGGGATATTTTGGTATTAAATTTTCAAAGAAGGATAGTTTCGTACATACTTAGAAAAAGTGGGATAGTTTGGTAAAAAATTCAAATTGTAGCTGGGTTAGACTCAGGCCCAATTGGATCTAAGTCTAATTTGGGCCCGGTCATGAGAGAGTTCGACTTTCACTTGAATGCTCCTAGTTACAAATGTAAGGGTGTTTCTGTAATTTTTGTTCGGTAGGATTCATTGTAGAAGAATCAGTTTATCACAAAGAAAAGAGATACTTGGAGTGCATGAGAGATCGATAATAAAATGTTGAGTCATGTAATGTCGATTGAACCGCTTTCCTACGACATATTAGTTATATGGATCAATGTATCTCGATATGTCATAAAATGTTGAGTTATATGGATATGTGTATCGTTATATTCTATTAATATCTTATTCATAAAACCGGATAATTCGATTAGGATCACTTTTTTAACTTGAAAAAGAATAGAACCCTACTTTTTTTTATAAAAGATGGTAACAACTAACAACCATGGGAATGTCATTGAAAAAAAATCACCTGCCACGTTGATTGTGTAAGATACGCACCCGGCACAGGCAGGAGCGGAGCAAGAAAAAAAAGGTTACAAGATTACAAATAAAAAAACCCAGAAAATAGCGAAGGAGGCAAACAACAAAAGGATCATGAGAAGCCTAAATCAATAGCATAAAATTGGAAGTAAGTGCATCTCCCCAGAGCAAGCAACCAAAAAGCAAAAACCACGATTTTCATAATCTACTCCGGCTAAAGACGCGCTTGGTACTGACTGAGATAAATCACCACTCCCAAAACAAGGACATGTGTTGGAAATATTTTTGGCATATTTTTCGTGCCTGATTCCGGTGGGCTCCGGCCACCGGCGACACCGGAAAGTGATTGGATTGTGTTTCTCTCATCGAGTACTATTCCTTAATGTACTTGTTTGCCAAAAATGAATTCCATATGAATAAAAAATGTTGGTTCAAAGTTGGGTACTCGAAAAGTACTAACTTTAAAATTTGGAGAAAATGGATAGTCCCACATCGAAAGTTGAGAAATATTTCTTTAGTATATAAGCTAAAGAAAATGACTAAAGGGCGTAGCCCTGGGGTTACCACTAACTTGTAGTGGAGAAATGACCTAGCCAAAGTTACAAACATACGCGCGCGCGCCCGGCCTCAGCTTCAGATTGGTTTGGTTCTGGCCAGCCTAAATTATTTTTTGCCATGCTCCAAATTTTCCCCTGGATCCAGTTTTCTGTTGAGGCATTTGAAATTTTGTAACTGGTTCCATTACTCTGTAACAGCGGAATAATTGATCCATGAGTTACGTTTTTTGAGCCATTACTCTACTGTTACAGAGTAATGGATCCATCAGTTACACCTCTCATCTCCTATAAGTACAGTCATTTTTGTCTGTCAAAGAACACAGATTTTGAATTTTAAAACTCTTCTTCTTCCTCTGAGTCAGTCCGAGAGTACAACGCATCTGCTGGTTCGCTGGTGTCTCTGAAGCTTGGGTACTGCTCTTCAGAGAAGGTAATACAGTTGTATCCTGGGAGGCAGTTCGTCAACAACCATCACACTACGGGGTGAATTTTGCTTTAAGGACAAAGATCTTCATCTCGACTATGTATTGAATTGTTCGGTTTGAGTTTTTATTCCTGTAATTGTACTTCTTCACAAAGATTATTAGAAATTCTCTATTTTACGAAACAAGTTCTAACAATCTTAAAGCAAAAAAAAATGTCCTCTATTTCTAACAGTTCTAGTGAAGACTTTTACATCTGTTGTTTATCATTTCAGAAAAAACAACAGTCCAATTTTCTAATAGTTGATTTTTAAACTGTTTCATAAAGAAAATGGACAACAAACAAAGTGACAATGTCAGTGGACTAAATCCTGTGACCGAGAATGTGATTGCACAACCGGTTGCGGCAAAAACGGTCTTTCTGCCCACACATATAACTGTGGGAGAAAAGCCTGAAAAATTCAGTGGAACTAAATTCAAGAAGTGGCAAGGAAAGATGCAATTCTACCTGACCACCTTGAAGCTGGAAAGGTTTCTGACTGAACTGCCCCTATACTAGCACCTATGGATGCGCACTCTGTTGCTGTGGTTGATGCATGGACTCAGGGTGATTATCTATGCAGAAATTGCATCCTGAACGGTTTGGTAGACCCGCTCTACAATGTGTACTATGTCTTCAATACATCCAAATTTTTGTGGGGGTCTTTGGAGAAGAAGTACAAAACCGAAGATGTCGGCTCCAAGAAGTAAGTAGTTGGCAAATTTCTGGACTACAAGATGGTTGACTCCAAGACTGCTGTGAGTCAAATTTAGGAGCTGCAAGTGATAATGCACGAAATTGCTGCAGAGAATATGATGTTGTGTGAACCATTCCAGGTTGCAGCGTTCATTGAGAAGCTTCCACCTGGATAGAAGGACTTCAAGAACTACCTCAAGCACAAGCGAAAGGTAATGTCTCTTGAGGCCTGATTATCAGGTTGCGGATTGAAGAGGACAATCGCAAGGCTAACAAGTCCTATGGAAATCAGTCCATAAAATAAGCCAATATGGTGGAGCACGAACAGAAGGGCAAAAAGAGAAAAAGTTCTTGTCACAAGGCTCAAACAAGAAGCCTGTTGCAAAGAGGTTTGCTGAAAAATGCCACAAGTGTGGTAGGCTTAGGCACAAGATATCTGAATGTCGTTGTAACACACCACAAAATAGCATATAACTATTTTTCATTATAATCCGTGTACAGTTTAGAATTGCACGCGATTATGTATTTTCTTAATAATAATTTTATAAACATATTTATTTATATAGATTCATTTTTTTCTTATTTTAAGTATGTAGGTAAAATACCTATATATATACTTGATTTGATCGTATCGGATCGTATATGATATACGATCTATAATCGCTTTGAGTGTGAATAGGACCGTGTATATTTTATGATTTAAATATTTAAATTTATTTTGCTATGAATATACATATTAATTTGTATTATAAATTATCATACATTATTTTCTTTCAGGTTAGAGTTTCTTAACACTAGGGTTAGAGTTCTTTGACCTAAACTTAGGGTTAGAAGACCTAACCTAGGGTCAGGAACCCTACTTCTAATTGAGAATTGATGAGATGAGATTGGGTGGATGTTGATGAGATCCTCGGGCTCACAATTTGCCAAGTTTGTGGTGTAGGATGAGAGAGGGGAAATTACTAGGAAATTTCCTAAAGACCTAGGTTGACTAGATCTAAACCATCAACTCTCATTCACCCCTCACCCACTCATCCCCACCCTACACCTACTCCCCATCCAAATCCGGCCAAACCCTAATCCCCACTCCCCTTTTCCTATAAAACTCCAACACTTCACCCGTTTCTCTATTTCCTTCTTCTCATGTTTTCTTAGTTCAAAAAAAAAAAGAAAAAAAAAGAAAGAGAGAATTTCATTTGTTCATGCTTTGGAGCTTGGAGGATAAGAAGCAAGCTAGAGGAAGTTGCAAGATTTCATCTTTCCAAACTCAAAAACTTGGGTGAGTGTTCTTAAACTCTAAAACTAGGTATTTTTGTGTATGTGATATTGTGGTTTAAGAATTTCTACCATGCAAATGACTTAGAATATGATCATGAAATTTTTGTGTCATATTCTAGGATGAGCTTAGAGTATCCTCTATTTATTTCATCTTTTTCTGGGTTTGTTTAGTAGCCCAAACAACTACTTTGATTTTGGATAGTGAGCAAGCTGAAAACTATTGTTTTTATGGAAACTTGGTGTTTTTCCAAAAATCATAACTCAGAAATGGTAGGGTATTTTAAGCTCAATTTTTTACTGGTTACTCTTGAATGTGTCTACAACCATAGATTCAAATTTCACATTTTTCTGAGTTTGTTTGATACTTTAAAAAATTATATGTTTGCAACTGGTCCGAAATCAGAAACTGAATCTGCCCTGTGTTAGGATTAATGTTCATTAATTCATAACTACTTTTTGGTGCATGATCTTGCAATGAATTTTTTACTGTAACTTTTCGTATGAGTCTAGATTATGATTATAAAATCTTAGAATTTTTAGATAACATTTGATGGAGTTTTGAAAATAATTTGTATAGGGAGGTAGACACCCTGTCTGAAAACAGAAGGGAATTTTGTGCCAAGTTTGAAGAAACATAACTCTCTGTGTATTATGAATTTGAATTTAATTTTTGAGTATGTTAGACTTGTATATGTCTAGTGATTGAATCTAAAATTTCATAAGTATTGGACTTGTGGTTGAATTGATATTGACTTTTGATTAGACTATGTTCGGTTCAGTTCGGCTTTTGAGTAGTCAGTGAAGTTATGGAATTCTGGAATTATGTGTTGAGAATATGGAAGAATGTTCAAATAGAGATTTGTATTAGATAGTCTTAGCTTTCCAAAACATCTTGAATCATGCAATTCCGGTTTGTGGTTTGAAGTTATGATTTTTCTAAGGTTGGGAAAGATCCAGTCTTAGTCGAGACCCTGTTTTGTTAAAATGAGTCAAATTTTTCCTGTGTGTGCACTTATTAGAAATTGAAGTTTTAGAGTGCTTTAATGGATGAATTTGAGGATATGATCAACTAGAAAGTTGTAGTAGACACTCCTAGCTTTCTATAGAATCTAAGATCAAGTAATTCCGATAAGTGAGCAAGTTTTTATGCTATTGGCAAAGTGCAGCATTTACATTGAAGAATGTACAGCTGAGAGCATATAGGGTTTTTATTAGTATCTAGATGATTGAATCTGAAGGATTGGTTAACTAGAGACTTTTAGTATAGAGTCTTAGCTTTCCAGAATGTGTAATATCATGTAATTCCAAGTTGTATTTTGAAAGATATGAAGTTTACAAGTTTCAACAACCTACTGTCTTGTTCAATTTCAAACATGTGTTAAATCAGGGAACTTGAGTTCTATAAGGAATTTGAGGGAGTTGTCAACTAGGGAATTGCAGTAGAGTTTCCTACCTTTCTAGCAAACCTTTTTCTTTTTGGATTTCCACTGAGCGTAGCTTGAGTTATGAATTTTTCGAGGTACAACAACTGCTTATCATTGCAAGATTGATATGGAATTCTCTACATACCGCAGTGTGATGATTGTGAGCTAATTGAGATTTAAGATGTTTTAAGTATTTACCCCTTCTAAGCACTTCATTCGGAACTTAGATAAGATTCTTGTGCTTAGTACTCATGGTGGACACATGAGTAAGTTTAGGAGAATAGCTATGGTAAATTTGTTGTAATTGTGGTTCCCGTAGCCAGTATAGTTTGGGGCTAGTATAGGGTTGTTGATACCCTAGGACTATCAACAAGTATTGTAAGTGTATTTTTTCTGCCTTGAGAACTGGATAGTCATCCTTCATGCGCTGACGAACTCTCACCCAATGGGTAATTGATCGCGAGCCAGAATACTGGATGCAATTCGAGTTAGAGGTGGTGGCGAACGATGGAGACCGAGCCACCGGTGTTTGATTGACTCTATCAAGTCAGATCCATTACTGACCTAGATATTACTGAATTAATTGTGATTGGTATCGTGATGTCCTGAGTCTGTCAACGGTCGGGTGTTGGTGTTTGTGTATGTTTACCTTCATCTACGGATTCTATGCATCCTTGGGCGCCGATGAACTGCTCGCTGAGGGGTCACGGGCCGGGGATATGATCTAAGATTTATGAAGGTGTTGGCAATCGATGAATGATTGATTCACCGTGTTTTTTTACTATTTTGACAAACCAGTCGTGCTCGACCATCATTTTCAAATGTTGTGCATGATTTGACAACTCGCATGTTTTAGCAACCAATATTATTTCATATTGTATTTCTTTACATTTCGCTTGAAGACCGAGTAGATGTTCGGGGTGATACCCTATAATTCGACTTGTTCTAAAAGCCAGCATTAGGCAGTGATAACCACGGTTGTCTCTTCATGTCAAATGGATACGGGCTGTGTCTTTTCAATGGTTAAGAACACGGGGGCCGTATCTCGCTCTGTTAATTCCTTCGGTACCTTGATAAGAACAAGATATTCCTTTATTCTAAGTTGGTGGACACGAACGGGCCATGGTCGATCTTCGGCAGAATGGGTATGTTGCGGTGTATCTGTAAATTCGTCACGTCTTTTGAGAGAGGTCTGATGTGACGGTTATCAATGACAAACGGGGTGGCACCCCAAATTTTATAACCTCCTCAATCATGTTGTACTTATCAGGAACAAGAAGTGCACAATAGTAGAATGCATTGCATGGCGATGGTTCGAAACCTTGAAATTGGAGGAAACGGCTTGATCTAAAACGTATGTAGTATGGGATGCATGCGTATCCAGAGTCTTGCTAACATTAGATTTATTATTGTGTGAGATGCATTTGAAGATAAAGATTCTGGTTGTGCCACGGATGTCCGGTAACAAAGATTCGAGGTGCTACAGTCGCAATAGGGATAACATTTGTACTGGACCTGGAAAGGCAAAAGGGAATGAGAAAGCTCATGTGCACATAGCTGAGAACCTATCAACTGGTCTTTCTGACTTGGATATTGCGCTGTTGTATCGAAGGTCAATCTGGTGGGGAGCAATCCTCGTAAGTGGAGGTATGATATTGGAGCCACCAAGCACATCTGCTCGGACAAGGATATGTTCACTTCATACTAGAAATGCAACAAGAATGAACAGTTGTTCATGGGGAATTCTTCCACCTCCAAGATTGAAGGAACAGGGAATATAGTGCTGAATATAACTTCTGGCAAAGATCTAACACTAACCAATGTGTTGCACATTCCGGATATTCGAAAGAACCTGGTCTCGGGATCTTTGCTAAGCAAGAATGGATTTAGGGTCGTACTTACTTCTGACAATTTTGTACTTTCAAAGAATAGGGTGTACTTAGGAAAAATGTATGTTAAGTATGGATTGTTCAAATTCAATGTTATGACAGTCATCCCAAAATATGTTGTTACTGTTGTTCCCAAAATTAATGAAATAAATATTGTTTCTTATGCTGTTGAGTCTTCTTTTGCTTGTCATGAAAGACTAGGCCATGTTAATTTCAATTCTCTACGTAGACTAATTAACATGAATTTACTACCAAAATTTAATGTAGACAACTGTAACAAATGTGAAGTTTGCACAGAGGCCAAACTCACTAAAACTCTATCTCGTTCTGTAGAAAGAAACGCTGAAACCAAAGGTTTAATTCACATAGATCCTTGTGATTTAAAATTCGTGCAGACCAGAGGCGGTAAAAAGTATTTTGTGATGTTCATGGACGATTGCACAAAATACTGCTATGTATACTTGTTACATAGCAAAAATAAGGCCTTGGATAAATTCAAGGAATATAAGTTTAAGGTTGAGAATCAACTTGGCAAAACGATTAAAATCGTTAGGAGTGATAGAGGAGGGGGAATATGATGCACCGTTTAATATGTTCTGTTCTAAACATGGAATAGTTTATCAGACCACTGCTCCTTACTCACCTGAATCAAACGGTAGTGCCGAGCGCAAGAATCGAACTCTAAAGGAGATGATGAACGCCTTGTTGTTGAATTATGGGTTACCCCACAACATGTGGGGGGAAGCGTTCTGAGCGCCAACTATGTTCCCAATAAAATACCTCACAAGAAAACTGGCAAGACATCATACGAACTGTGAAAATGTAATGTACCTTCGTATAAACACCTCAAAGTGTGGGGGTGTCTAGCAAAGGTAGCAGTACCTAATCCCAAACAGGTCACAATTGGACCTAAGACCATTGATTGAATATTCATAGGCAATGCACACAACAGTAGTGAATATCGGTTCTTGGTATATAAATCGGATATACCGGACGTCCATATGAATACAATAATGGAATCAAGGAATGCTTTCTTCTTTGAACACATGTTTCTGTGCAAGGATGGTACATATCCCAAACGTACACATGAGCAAGGGACTGCAAGTACTTCAATTGATGAACCAAGAGATGATAATGATGAACCTAGATGAAGTAAACAGGCTAGAACATCAAAGTCATTTGGTCCTAACTTTGTAACGGTCTTTCTGTTAGAGAATGAGCCTAAAACATTCAAGGAAGCCATGTCTACGACTAATGCTCCTCTGTGGGAGGAAGCAATCAAAAGTGAAATAGAGTCCATCATGCAAAATCATACATGGGAGTTGGTCGATTTGCCTTCTGGGTGTAAAGCTCTAGGATGCAAATGGATTTTCAAACAGAAATTGAAACCAGATAGTTCAATAGAGAAACATAAGGCGAGACTTGTGGTATAAGGATTCAGGCAAAAGGAAGGCCTAGATTTCTTTGATACTTATTCCCCGGTTACGAGAATAACTTCCATAAGAATGCTGATAGCTATTGCAGCTCCACGTAACCTCGAAATATATCAAATGGATGTCAAAACCGCCTTTCTAAATATGGATTTAGAAGAAGAAATGTATATGAAACAATCTGAGGGTTATGTAGTTCCCGGACAGAAAAACAAGGTGTGCAGGCTTGCAAAATCCATGTACGGACTGAAACAAGCTCCAAAGCAGTGGCATGCAAAATTTGATAATGTTATGATGTCAAATGATTTCAAAATAAATGAATGTGATAATTGTATCTACATCAAAGATACTCAAAATGGATACATTCTGGTGTATCTGTATGTAGATGACATGCTCATTATTGGTAGCAATAATGACACTATCAAACAAACTAAGAAGATATTTAGTGGTAAGTTTGATATGATCGATTTGGGAGTTGCAGATGTCATACTAAGAATCAATGTTTTCCATGATGTCTGAGGAAATTACTTTGTCTCAAACTCATTACGGTGAGAAGGTACTTGAAAGATTCAAGAATTACTCAAATGAGACTGCCAAAAGTCCTATGGATCCCAGTCTTCACTTGTTCAAAAATACGGGTGACAACATATCACAATTGAAATATGCACGTATAATTGGTAGTCTGGTGTACTTAACAAATTGTACAAGACTGGACTTGGTGCATTCAGTAAATGTACTGAGCCGCTACACAAGTAATCCAGGACGAAGTCACTAGAAAGGAATAACTAGAGTATTGAACTATTTGCGACACACTTAGAGTTATGGGCTGCATTACACCAAATATCTTGCAGTACTAAAAGGCTACAGTGATGTCAACTAGATATCGGACTCCAAGAACTCGAAATCCACAAGTGGGTATGTCTTCACTTTTGGTGGTATAACTGTGTCATGAAAATCCTCTAAACAACGTTACTGGCCTGATCCACCATGGAATTTGAGTTTATTGCTTTAGACAAAGCGACAGAGGAAGCAGAATGGCTTCGAAACTTTTTAGAGGATATTCCTATGTGGAAAAAATCAGTGCCTGCTATATGTGTACACTGTGACAGCCAATCGGCTATAGCAAGGACACTGAGTTGTATGTATAATGGTAAGTCTCGTCATATCAGAAGGCGACACAAAACCATTAGACAACTGCTCTCAAATGGAATAATCTCTATAGAGTATATAAAATCGGCCGACAACCTAGCAGATCCATTTACTAAAGGTTTGTCACGAGAACAAGTTGTGAGATCATCAAGAGAAATGAGTTTAAAGCCTATGACGAAAGATGATACTTGATGGAAACCCTACCTTGGTGACTGGAGATCCAAGATCCAAGTTCAAGGGGACAACTAAATCTTATTGAATCGACGTGAGCACTGAGAGATTAAAATATCATACCCATTCTTAGGATGACAAACAGTGCTACCTGCAAGGGGTTAGGATAAGCTTGACTTTTAATGATTCTCATAGCTTTGAGGGGTATAACAGGATACTCTTTATGGGCAATCACCTTATGAGTGTGAAATGGGGCCGTTTTTAGGAGAATGAAGGGAGTCTACATTCTCCAAGTTCATCACGATTAACCAGGGTTGTTCAATGCCAAAATGAACACAACAAGAGAACATAGTTCTGTGAGGAGATGAAACTGGGTGATAGTTATTGTCTAGGTTCACATCAAAGCCCGGATAGTTCAAGACATCATGTTCACTACCTGGTCAAGTGAATCTGATGGCTACTCACTGAGAATGGTTCAAAATTGAAAAATTACTACCATTCCTGATGCAGTGATTTTCCGATTGTATTCTCAGAGTCTTTTTTGTCGTGTCTAGATTGCATAGTCTGGTAATTTCCATTCATGTGTGGGATTATTGAAAATATTTTTGGCATATTTTCCGGGACTGATTCCGGTGGGCTCCGGCCACCGGGGCACCAAAAAGTGATTGGATTGTGTTCCTCTCGTCGAGTACTATTCCGTAATGTACCTGTTTGCCAAAAACAGATTCCGTATGAATGAGAAATGTTGATCAAAAGTTGGGTACTCGAAAAGTACTAACTTGGAAATTTGGAGAAAATAGATAGTCCCACATAGAAAGTTGATAAAGATTTCTTTAGTATATAAGCTAAAGAAATGTACTAAAGAGCGTAGCCCTTGGGTTACCACTAACGGGTAGTGGAGAGAGGACATAGCCAAAGTTACAAACACACACGCGTGCGCGCGCGCCCGGCCTGGCCCCGGCTTCGGCTCGGTTGGTTTGGTTCTGGCCAGCCCAAATTATTTGTTGCCATCAGTTAGGTTTTTTGAGCCATTACTCTGTTGTTGCAGAGTAATGGATCCATCAGTGACGCCTCTCATTTCCAATAAGTGCAGTCATTTTTGTCTGTCAAAGAACACAGATTTTGAATTTTAAAACTCTTTTTCTTCCTCTGAGTCAGCCTGAGAGTACAACGCTGTTGCTGGTTCGCTGGTGTCTCTGAAGCTTGGGTGCTGCTTTTTAGAGAAGGTAATACAGTTGTATCCTGGGAGGCAGTCGTTAACAACCGTAACACTACGAGACGAATTTTACTTTAAGGACAAAAATCTTTATCTCGACTCTGTATTGAATTGTTTGGTTTGAATTTTTATTTCTATAATTGTACTTCTTCACAAAGATTATTAGAAATTCTTTATTTTACAAAATTCAAGTTCTAACAATGAGCACACTGCAGATACAAACCCAAACCCAAAATAGAAGACATAGCCATGGGCCCAAGATACACCATGAAGCACAAAAACCAAGGAATGGAGACATATGCTAATGAACTTTTGTGTTTGGAATGACAACGAAGAGTTTTTAACATAACCTTTACATGCTATTTTGATATAAAAATCCTACATACACCTATTGACATTCCAACGAATATTTGGATATACCAAATCAGGTCCCACTACGCACTCCGTTTGCTATTTTGTGAAGATTTTGCCGTACTACCCCACTTTTTGAAAATATTTACGCGCTTTGTCCTACTTCCCAAAATAATTAGCGATATGCTCCTGTTTAGGAAACGTCAGCAAGAAACGTTATTAGGAAAAACGGCATAGGTTATTTTCATGCCGTTCTTCCCAATAACGGCATCTGTTTGAAAAAAAAATTGCATGCCGTTATTTGGAATAACGGCATATGTTATTTTGTTTTTCGAGAGCTTATAGTCTCTCCACTTAGAGGAAAAAATTGCAAGTATGAAAAACCTTATAACAGATGCCGTTATTTCAAATAACGGCATTCTCAATACTGATGACGGCATCAGTTATAAATTTTTTTAATAAAAAAGTAACTTATTATTCATCCTCTCTAATGAAAAAGTAAAAAAAAAAAAAAAAATTATAACTGATGCCGTTATTCCGAATAACGGCATCAGTTATAATTTTTTTTTTACTTTTTATTAATTCTTTCTGTTTCCAAACAACGGCAAGAGTACATATTGATATATAACTGATGCCGTTATTTCCAATAACGGCATCAGTCATTCAAATGCCGTTATTCAGGATAACGACATTGTTTATAAGTTTTTTCCACACTTAGAACTTTTTAAACTTAGAAGATTCACACTTGTAAGACAAATATACTAATGCCGTTATTCCAAATAACGGCATGCAATTTTTTTTCCAAACAGATGCCGTTATTGGGAAGAACGGCATCGAAATAACCTATGCCGTTTTTCCCAATAACGTTTCTTGCTGACGTGTTCTAAACAGGGGCATATCGCTAATTGTTTTGGAAAGTAGGGCATACCGCTAAATATTTTCAAAAAGTGAGGTAGTACGGCAAAATTTTCCTATTTTGTCAAATATATCAAAATTGGCAAAATGAGAGCTGCGGCTCATTTTTCCAAAATTTGAATAATCTGAAACAGTGACTTCTTATATGTATGAGAAAATTTTGGAGTATTCTTAATATATAATTCCGTCCCAATTTTTTTTAAAAAAGCGATCGGGCGATATATCATGTACCATCTTATTATTATTATTATTATTATTATTATTATTATTATTATTATTCAAAGTATCGAACAGAACAACATGTTCCGTAAAAAAAAATTAAAATTAAAAATGGGATCTGACGGGACGTGTTGCCCCGTCCGAAGCAAAAATTTCTCAAACGGAACAACATGTCCGTTTGAAGACTTTGACCAGCCAAAACTTTGCCAAATCATGGTTTAGTATTATTTAAACTTGATTTCTTTTAAAATTTAATCATATTTTAGTATTAATTTAGTGACTAATTAATTCACTAATAACTATTTAAAAACTAATACTATTTTATTTCTTTTAAAAATTAAAAAAATGTCTCTAGATAAAACTTTCGACAACATGTTCCGTCTAATAATTTTTTTCTTTTTTAATTTTTCCAAATTTTGGTAAATGATCATGTAGAAAATATTCATATTGTCATTTCTCATTTTACCATTTGGCTAAATTTTGACAATAACGAACTTATGAGTATGGATGCTCTAATATATAGTTTGCTATTTTGGCCAGTCAAAAAAATGGTTTGCTACTCTATCCTTTTGTGTAAGGAGTGGCGGCTGTACATTTAGTTGGACTTCTGTCATAAAGAATTCTAGTAGTTTACACGTGCGATGCACGTCTTTTTTTTAATGTAAAAATTCAGATGTAGTTTGAATTTGATCTAAAATTTCATTTATAATAGTTATGCACGTGCATTGCACGGGTTGGTAGATGGACAAATATGGCCTTCTCTCATTATAGTAGTAGAGATTATTAGAGAATAATTAAAAACTACTTTCATTTCTAATTTTCCCTATGTACTAATTTTCTTATACTAGTTTTATACTGCTGAAAATAAATATTTGGAGTTCATTACTCGATTCTAGCATTACAACCTTGGAATACTTGTACAATACTTATCCATCAATATCAGGGCTTTCGAATGTGGGTTTTTAAAATAAATACCGACCTTTTTATTTCTAATAATCTATTGAAGGCAGACTACAGCACTTTCGAAAGAAGGCATCGTGGTGGGGTTGATTTGGCGCGTTCACGACGACATCGTTGTGGAGAGAGGCGTAAGTATGCCAGCAAGACATAGTGATTGTGGTTGTTGCCTTGTGAGCTTTTGGGGATGGTCAAGGGGTCTTTGAGGTGGAGAGCTAAGTCGATAAAGTTTGAATTTCAAATTTGATTTTTGTTGGAATTTAAATACATCTAGGAGGTTTTTGGTGGGAGAACATGTTGCAAATGCCAAGTTTACGTGTTTAGTTAGGGGAGGGACTAGTTAGAGATGTAAGCTGTGTTTTGTAATTGTTCTTCACTGTTCCGTTTGTAACAGATAGATATTATTATTTGTACTACTTGTTTCGTTAATTCTTGATTAATGAAGCGGTGACGGGGTCATCTTTTTATATATATAATAAAATAAAAATAAAAAAATAAAAAAGCCCCCAGACGGACCGTAGCGTTTTGAGGATACTATTGTAATTGTTTAGTTTTATTTCTTCTGATTGAAAAAGAAGAAAAAAAACCCATCTCATGTGGGTTCTACTACATCAATCAAATTGGAATTAAGGGGTAGGGTTTGATTAGTACTTAATTATTATGAGGATTGGGTGAAGTTGCCGTCTAAATTTATCTTTTCTCTTCACATCATCACACCTAATAAGATTGGTTTATGCAATCTGACATGATGCAAGTGATGTGGGTCAATACACAATCAAGGTTGCTTCCTTGCCTTTGTCAGAAATCATAAGAACTTACATTTGAGTATATGATATCATCCATGAGATGAGAAGGAGCCTTTGGATCTCCGCAAAACTATATACTTTGTACATGATCTTTTACGCTATGTAAGAGATCGTGAAAGAGATCATACAGAGATACATGTCTTAGAGATATTTGTTGGAGGATAATCAGTCACAAATTTCTCAACTTTAAAGAGATCATTCACCTTTTGGTATTAGTTGTAGCTTGAGTGGGTGCATACTTTATACTCTTCGTGTTTGTTAGTTGTACATTGAGGCTTTTGGTCAATCTCATTCCCTCAGTCTGCTCTGCATTTTATTTTCTTAACCCCCCCTGTTGACTCTTAGTTTGGTGTGCACAAAACGTGTTAACTTGTACTAATAAATTTGAATTTAGTGTGTCAGATTTTCAGGATCAATTAACATCAAGAAAAGATCCAAGAGAGATTCACAAACATACAAACAAGGAAAGTAATAAAGGAAGATTGCATATACAAGCAAAAGAGGAAGTTATTCAAAAGGAGTTCTCAATTAACTCGTCTCCAAGCAATCTATCAAGACTGGATTTTTAGTAATATTTTCGTGAGATTATTATTGTATATGATTGATTAAAGAAGGATTAATTTATGGTAAGAAAACAAAGTGGATTCGAACTACATAGCCAAGACCGGTCGACCGTACATAATATCAGTCGACCCCGCATCACAGTCGACAGCAACTTTAGTTGCTTAAGACAGCAGTCGACCTTTCATCTCTATAGCTACGCCAGAGAGCTGAACGGTCGACCGCAACTTGAGTTGTATACTGTTTTGGAATGTATCGTTTCTATATTTGATCGATACACTTCCTCTTCTACTTAGATGAACGAATCCACTGTGTCTCCTCAAAAAAATTTACTCCTGAGAAAAATATTTTGAAATAATCCTTCGATAATCAATCCGAGTGTGAGCGTGAAATTGTTTGTACTCTTCCGTCAAGATCTCAAAACGATCTTGAGTATTCTTTTTATTCCTTTTCCACTTCGGTGAGATTGACGGGACTTGGATTAGAAGTCCTGTGGGTGTAATAGGTCTCTCGGCCTGAATCCGAGAATCATTGTACAAGGGGTTTTAAGTATAGTGGAACGCTTGTGGAGAAAAATTGCTACAAGTAGGTGGTGCGGACGTAGACCTGGGGGTCAAACCACGTTATATCGCTGCGTCATCTGAGTTTGCGTTTCTTGTCTCTCTTGCATTTACTTTACTCTACTTTACTTTATTTCGTTAATTTTTAATTCCGCAAGATCACCCTATTCACTCCCCCCCCCCAATATGTTACTTTAGAAAGTTTAATAAAATAGGATGGAAAACCCTAACCCCTCTTCACCCCCTCCCACCTCTCCCCCTCCACCTGTCGCCCCCCTAATTCGCCCACCGTCAACCCACTTTAGCCGCTTCACCTTCCTCCACTCTCCGTCTTCTCTCCTACCCTGGCCTCCTCTCCCCTCCGACTCCCTCTCTTTCCACCCCGTCCGAAACCTTTTCCTTCCCGTTCCGAAGCCCTCCCTCCATCCTTCTCCCGTCTTTTCACTTCCCTAGCCCGTTCGTTGGTGATTTGGGGGTTGGGGGGGGGGGGGGGGGGTTGCTAGGGCAACGTCGCCCCCTACCATCATTGCTCCTAGCTTTTCCTTATCATCAATTTTCCAGATCTCACTGTCTCTCTCCTTTTTGTTTT
The DNA here is from genome assembly GCA_017893485.1 of Hemerocallis citrina. Taxonomy (NCBI): domain Eukaryota; kingdom Viridiplantae; phylum Streptophyta; class Magnoliopsida; order Asparagales; family Asphodelaceae; genus Hemerocallis; species Hemerocallis citrina. The sequence goes on along the minus strand of CM030363.1, from coordinate 8,002,181 downwards.
TCTTTTTTCTTCTTCAAATCCCGACTTGTTAGCTACCGGTTTTGTTCGTCGCTGCGCGTGCCCCTCTCCTGCGAGGCGGGTTGGAAGGAAAGTGGTGGTTGCGACCATCGTTCAGGGGTTACTCCGGTGTCGGAGTGGGTGTGCTTGGCGTTGATTGTGGGCACCTAGGGTCGGCTTGGTTCAGGGGTTACTCCGGTGTCGCAGCGGGGGTGCTTAACGTTGATCGTGGGCACCTAGGGTCGGCTTGGTTCATGTTGGTGAGCTACGATTGCGACGCACGCTGGCGGGGCCAGTGGTGCCGCGCGGGTGGTTGGTGAAGCTACTGTGCATGGACGATGCTAGGGGAGGTGTTAACTGGGGCTGTCGCCATCGGGGATGACGTTGCAGCTTGCGGTTGAGGTTTAGTTTGGTTTGGTTGCGTTGGCGAGCGGTGAACATCGGGGTAGCCGGGGCTGCCGTGGAAGCACACAGGGGAGGACGGAGAAAGAGTCAGGGGATGGGAGATTTTCGATTTCCAAATTTTATTTTGAAAATCGATTTTGATCTGTGAGAGTTGTCGTTGGGGGGAGACATGAATTGCAAATTGAGTTTTAAAATTCAAGTTGAAGTTGAAGAGCCCCTAAGATCCAAATTTTTCTTAATATCCAAATTACAACCGATTTACAACTAGCAGCGAAATGTACCCTAATTGGTGGGGCGACGATAGTCTGATAATTTTATAGTTTGGGCTCTACTTTGTCCTATTCAGGTCAAACTGAGAGGTGCCTAAGGTCTTTCTATGTGAGGGGCTTGAAAGGGGTGGTGGCGTTTGTTGAGCAGTCAGGGGAGATGACAACCTTCGTTGTGAGGTGGTAGTGAGAGTCAATGAGGGTCAAGCGAGGGGTTCAGAACCAGGAATCAATCTGTACAGGGAGTTGTTAGATTGGTGGAGTGCCTGCGGTCTCTCATATGGTGCTTAAAGTTGATGTATGAGTCACTGCTGGGGACGACGGAGGTGTCCGTGAGAGCGACGGAGCGGATAAACGGTGTACAGGCGAGGGACTGAGAGAGAGAATGAGCTCAAATTGGCACGAGAGATTGACTTTGACGAGGTCGGCCGATCAGTAAGATTAGATTTTGTTGTATTTTTTTTTTGTTGGTTGGGGCGTATGAGTTACAGGACCCAGCCCATTGGGATCTGAAAGTCATAAGCCTTATTTTTGGTTGTATGTTTTGTTAAAATATTTTTAATGAAACACGGGGAGTTTTCAACCCACCGTTTAACGATCAAAAAAATAAAATAAAATATGATGGAAATGATCTATAATTATGCCACATCTAATTTGGTTGATTTATGAATCTGACATGGGAGAGGAGATGAAGTGTTGACAATCATAATACATATAACAGGATAACAATGATCAATACATACGAGCGACGGAGGGACAAACGGTGTACAAGCGAGGGTCTGAAATAGAGAATGAGCTCAAATTGGCACGAAAAATTAACTTTGGCGAGGTCGTCCGATCAGTATGAATCGATTACTTTGTATTTTTTGTTTGTTGGTTGGGGTGTATGAGTTCCAGGATCCAACCTATTAGGATCTGAACTTCATAAGCTTTATTTTTGGTTGTATGTTTTGTTAAATTCTTTTTAATGAAACGTGGGGGACATTCAACCCACCGTTTAATGAAAAAAACAAACAATGATCACTACTTCTCATCTATCATCTCTACCTAATATGCATACATGGTTGGTTTATGAGTTTGACATGAGAATAGATGAATTAAAAACTTCACTCAATATTTCTGTGTTGGTTTTATTAAGGACACACCCTCCACTGATATCTAGTTTTGGACTAAAAGATCATCCTTATTTGCAGGTAAAAACTAGTTCCAAAATTAGGTTTAGAGGTCTCATTTTGCCTCTCATTTTGTTTTCTTTTGAGAAAAATCCCCTCTTCTTCCATATCAATTTGCACCCTTATTGAATTTTAGAAAAAGGAATCCGGTCTAATCCGATTTTATATATGTATGAATTATATCTGAATATAAAACAACTTCTTGTAAAATACTCATTTTTGTATCAATCATAGTATTATTATCCAACGATATCTAAGTATTATTATCATACTCAAAGAGGACGAGGATACCGATCATCTTTTATTCGCATGTCCTATGTCTAAATTAGCCTGGGAAACTGTTTGCCTACGGTTTGGGGTGTCTCAGAGTCCGAGATGTAGTACAGAGGTCTGGGGCAGATGTTGGGTAGAGTTAGGAAGCATTAAGGGTAGAGATGATTGGGGGATAGCCGCGTCAGCTACTATGTGGGGGATATGGCTGATGCGGAATGATTTATGCTTTCGCAATTCCAAATGTTCCATGACAGGGCTTATGCATAGAATTATAACTTTTGCTCATGATTGGACAGGTAACCGGGGCGCTATGAAACGATTGCGGATGGAAGAAGTGGAAGAAGAGGAATAGGAGCCCAGGGTCCCGATTCAGAGGGATTACAGCTGGAGACAGTGGGTTTACTATCAGGGGGTGGTGTCCACCGTAGAGCTGTTGCATCTGTGTGCTCTCGGGCTTTGTATCACTTGTATCTTACTGCTTTTTAGATTGTACTCTTCTTGTTGTTGTTGGTTCTTAGTAGTAGATGCTTCATTGCCTGTCTTTTGGCGTTCTTCCTTCGGGATGGACGAGGTTTGGCTTCACCTATGTATGTAGTACTACTTTGTTTCTTTAATTTCGTATTAATGGAACGATGACGAGGTCATCTTTTATCAAAAAAAAAAAAAAAAAATTATCATACTCGATCAGAACTCAGACTCCAGGTTTACGAAATATGGTTGTTGAGATATCTATCTGAGCATTATCCATATGATGATCACTAGTCTGATATCACCCGCATTCGCTTGCCCCGTATTCAATATGTCTGCACTACAACCCACAAAACTTACTTCCTTAAGAGTTTAGTGCACACAACTAAGTTAAGTCAAAATGTTTGCCCCTATATCCCATAAACTAAACCCAAACTCACATCCAAACCCAAAACCAAAACCACTTCCCTAATTGCAGGTCATCCAACCATGTACTTGTTCTTCTAAAAACAGGGGAGGTTTATACTATGATACTAATTCAAAAGTTAATAATTAAAAAAATAGCTCCAATTGACTAAAGATTAAGATTAAGCAAAGGAAAGAAAAACCCATTGACATTGGGGTTGCAGCTATATGCTGGGGTATTTGGTTAGAAAGGAACAATAGAATATTTAGAATTACTCACAGACACATCATGCATCAACAATTGCTCCTCAAGGTTATTGCTAACATCATATTCTGGTCTAACACGGCAGGTGAACAACTTTCGAAGAAGATCAAGGATATGTACAAAGACGTGGCCACCAGTCAGGATCAACCACAGGAAAGGGAGGGAACATCGCAAGCAGGGTAACTACCGGGTTCGATGGAGGGTGGAACATGCACACAGATCTTCATGTTGGGATTTGGGGGTGCATGTAGCCGGAACTCGGAGTGTGATGTATTTTGGGTCTATTTTGGGAATTTGGTGCTTGTATGCTTTTGGGGGGCTTTTCTTTTGGATGTAATTATTTTGGGGGTCTACCACTACCATGTTTGGTAGGGGTTCCGGTATTTTGGTCGGAGAATGAGCTTCATGGCCCGCTTGTGGGTGATGAACTACATTGTCCGTGTATGATTATTGTTTTATTAAAAACTTTTTAATGAAACACGGGGGAGGCCTAGGCCTAACCTTTTATGATCAAAAAAAAGAAAGAAAAACCCATTAAAATAATAGTAAGCATGAAGAACGAGTTGCAGAGAAAGAGGGAGACTAAACAACCAGGAGGTTTCATTGAAACAGAGGAGGTGGAGTTGCTTTCAGGAAAAGGACATACATACATAATGGCCTCTCTCCCTCTCTCTCTCCTCAAATGGTCAGTTAATTCCATCACCACTTTCCTATTTAAAGGGTCTCTCCTTCTCTTCTCATTCCATTCATTCATTGATTGCATTCACTCTGTTTTTCCTCTGTGTCTCATTTTTCTGATCCTAGCATTACTTGATCCATTCTGCTCTCTGGATTTGTTCCACAAGGAAATTAGGTAATGGGTCACTTCCATTTGTTGAAAAGAATGGTCCTCTATTTGAGAGAGAGTTTGTGGGAAAAATGTTGAAAAAATGGTGATTTGAATAAGAGGTAGACTCTTATTCCACAAAATGGCCTATGGGTTATTGTTTTCCATGCTTAGATTCTTTTAGAAAATGTAGTCAAAATTGTGACTTGCAAAGGTGGTCACAAGTTCAAAAATTGTGGGAAGAATATGTTGTGAATGGATAAATTTATCCTTCATATTTACTTCTCCTTCAAATTTTGGGGAGAAAAGTTTTCATAGGTCATAATCATAATTATGGCAGTTATTTTCTTCAATTGAATATGCAAACAATGGCATTGAATAGCATTATGGATAGCATACTCTACATATTTTAGGGTTCTGGGTTTTTCTACTGACAACTTTGGTGACACTAGAGTTTATCTTTAAAATTAAGGAAATTTACTCAAACTTTTGACATGTATCCTTTTGTAAACAAATTTCTCTAACAATGCACTATTAAGATACAGTATTTTTGGCAACTAGAGCTATTAAAAAATAATAGTTGAGGTTGTCTTGTTGGCGTATGTTAGGGGTTGAGATTAGCAACAGGGAAAGGGATTTAGATTCCATAGTGAGGAGATTTTGCACTCAATGATATGACATTGAGATTTTAGGCACTAGTGGTTTTTCACTTATAAATATACCATCCTTCATTCTCTTTCTCTCAATCAATTCAACCCTTTGAAATCTTCTTACTGGTTAGGGTTCTCATTCACCTTTCTCTGCACAAATTTTGTTAGGTGTAGTTCTCATTCCTGATCTTTCCTTTTTCTCAACTTTTTTGACAAGTGGAAGTAATTTGCATCACAGTCAAACAAAAAGTTTACTGAGAAGTTTGCTAGATCAAGGTAAAGGTTATATTCTTAAGTCTTCATTTCTTCCCTTATTTTGTTTGGTTTGAGTCATTTTCTAAGCTTCAGGAAACTGGTTTGAGAATCAAGTATCTGATAATTGTCAGGAACTGTCATTTTCTTCTGGTATTAGGGATATGATGGTAGAAAATTTGTATTCAAACTTATGGGAATTTGGATTTTTTGTGATTGGTGTTTTTGGTAAATAGAGGTTCCAAATATGTGGTTTAATCCAAGTCAAATACTTCAACTTATGGAACTTGCAATATAAGTGGCTTTCTGAGTAGGTGATGTTTCTCATTCAGACTAATTTTCTTGTTGTTTCAGTTTGGTGAGTTCTGTAAGGCTTGAAGGTTGAGAGGGAGAGAGACACTAGCCATGGCGGAGCGAACTTTGACTCGAATCCACAGCGTTCGCGAGCGTGTGGGAGATAGCCTTTCTGCCCAGACTAATGAATTGGTTGCCCTCTTTTCAAGGTATCAAATCATTCCTCATGCCTCTGGTTGTTATCTCTTTCATGAAGTTTGATGCAATTTGGTAGCTTCACTGAAAACAAGGACTATAAGATAACTAAGGATTACGATAGTCTTTTGTGATTCTCCATGAGGATTATTGTGGCTTTTGTTTAAGTTAAATAAATTGTGTAGATTGCTAGTTTCATCATTTACTAAAACTAGATGGAATAGACTTTCTTTTATTTATATTTTCTAGTTTACTTTTTTGTGTTTTGTTATGGTGGTTTATGTTTTTTTTTACTGCCTTTTTTTATTAGTGTCTTTTGATTTTGTCAAAAAATTTAAAAACCCGTTGTTAATGGTGATCTGATATATCTATGTCGAAAAGTTCTTGTATATAAGCTATCGAACACGGATCTAGATGTTAGGATTGTGGCCTCAAATACACGTAGGCACGGAGTACTTGAAGTTGGAGAAGAAGAGGAAGAGAAGAAGACAACAAGAGAAGACAACAAGTTGAAGATGTGCAGTCTGGAGAGTTGCGGTCGACCGATCCAAGCTGCTGAGAGTTCTTCGAGTGTACAGGGTTCAACAAAGAAGGGGACGGTTGACCGTGCACTCGACCCACCAATAATTTAGATATCACCCAGTTACAAAACCAAGAAAAATCAAAATCCAACCCTTAGCCGAGAATTTGGACGTTTTTATTGATCTCAGAGTAATTTAGAGATAACTATGTGAATTTACAAGGACTAGCTAGGCTTATCATATCTCATTGCTTCTCTTTTGGCTCAATTTTGATAGGCTTGTGAGCCAAGGGAAGGGCATGCTCCAACCCCATCAGTTGTTAGCTGAATACGAAGCTGTGATATCCGAAGAAGAGAGGAAGAAACTGAAGGATGGGGCTTTTGAAGATGTCCTCAGAGCAGCGCAGGTAATACTGACATGTCCAACTGCTGCACCATTTCATACCATCTCTTGATTTTTATTAATGTCTAAAATTGAAAAAAAATTCACCTAGTTCAAATCTTACTAAATCTTAAGTTTTCATTCAAGTACATGCATTTCTTTCAACTGTGTGTATCAGACATGTGTCTGACACTCCTCACATTCGTACTAAATTTTATGGTACATGTTTGGACACTTACCATCATGTTTTGAAAATATTATGAACAATTTTTGAATATTTTTTCACATTTCCTTACTGGTGAACTCATCACTTTTGAATTGATTTATAGCTTCTCCTGTTATGTGATTTTCATACTCTAGAACTGATACTACTTTTGAATGGAGTTTATATAATATAAATGTCCTATTTTGGTTATGTATCTAAAAAATGTTACATGTAATGAGGATTAATTATGTAGATCAATGATAAGATGGCCAATATCATTGCTCTTTGGTTGTGTCTTATCTTATCCAATTTCGGTATCCCGTAGGTGTACTAGTTTTGTGTTGTGTATCTAATATCTATACCCTTACTCCTTGCTTCAGTACTTATCCTTTTAGGCTTTCTTAAGATTATTGGATGAGAATAATTCTTTATTGATTGATTTCTTCATTAACTGAGTACAATATGCCAATATGGCTCATACATATAGGAGAGAATAGAAGACTAAACTAATACATAACCAATATGGAACTAAACTAATATATCATCTAACTGGCTTAGAAGTCGGCACAATTTCTTTTTCATTTTGATGTGGAAGAACGTAGGCTGAATTATTTTTAAACTTCTATTTTTGTGATACCAACGAATGCAGGAAGGAATAGTGATTCCTCCATGGGTTGCTCTTGCTATTCGTCCGAGGCCTGGAGTCTGGGAATACGTGCGTGTGAATGTGAACGATCTGGCAGTAGAAGAACTCACAATACCCGAATACTTGCAGTTTAAGGAACAACTTGTCGAAGAAAGGTAAAGGTCCACGATCTCCTTCTTGTGATCAATCTCTATGATATTGACCTTGCCAAATCTGCTTTTTCACTTCAGTTCACAAAACAACTTTGTGCTGGAGCTGGACTTTGAGCCCTTCAATGCTTCCGTTCCTCGCCCCACACTGTCAAAATCCATTGGGAATGGAGTGCAGTTCCTTAACCGTCACCTCTCTGCAAAATTGTTCCAAAACAAAGAGAGCATGTACCCGCTGCTTGAATTTCTAAGGCAGCACCACTATAACGGCACTGTGAGTAGTATATCTATATTTCTGCTTCTCGTATTCTTATTTATTGTATTTATTGATTTATTAGAAATATGTGGCATGCAGTCGATGATGCTAAACGATAGAATCCAAAGCCTTAGTGCGCTTCAGTCTGCACTTAGGAAGGCAGACAAGTACATTCTAAGCATTCAACAAGACACACCGTTTTCTGATTTCATTCACAGGTAAGTTATAATATATATCACTACAGACAGCAGCCTCCATTTTCTTTTGACATCTCATGATGAATCAAATTAAAAGATGTCGATCCGTAAAATTGTCTAGATTCCAAGAGCTTGGTTTAGAGAAGGGTTGGGGTGATACAGCTGCCCGAGTGCATGATACCATCGATCTCCTACTTGATCTTCTTGAGGCCCCCGATCCATGTACCTTGGAGAAATTCCTTGGTACAATTCCGATGGTTTTTAACGTTGTCATCCTTTCACCACATGGTTACTTTGCTCAAGATAATGTTTTGGGGTACCCAGATACCGGTGGTCAGGTATTATACTAAATCTAATGTACGTACATTTCTAGTATATATGTCTCTTCTGGTATATATAGTTCAGTTATGGCTCATACCATATATATGTACTTGTGCTCTCTATTTAAAATTCCACAGTTTGAAGGCCTAATATAAGACATTTGAATTCTCTTTTATCTAATTAATTTTATCATCATATCGGATAATAATATATATACCAAAAGATCGACATACATGGCTTACATACTATCACACACTCGATGAAGTATTTGATTGATTTCTGAATCTTTAACACCCTGGAACACTGTGTGCAGGTTGTATACATTTTGGATCAAGTTCGTGCTTTGGAAAACGAGATGCTTCTTAGAATTAAGCAGCAAGGCCTCAATATCACTCCTAAAATTCTGATTGTATGTTCTGAATCAGTGTCAGCTGTTAGCTTCTTTACATTGCCTTCATAATTTTGTTTAACTCATAGGATGCCTTGTTTCATGCATAAATTCAGGTGACAAGATTGCTACCCGATGCTGTGGGGACCACTTGCGGTCAGCGCATCGAGAAGGTCTACGGAACTGAGCACACGCTCATCCTTCGGGTCCCATTCAGGTCCGAGAAGGGAATTCTTCGTAAGTGGATCTCGCGTTTTGAGGTGTGGCCTTACCTAGAGACTTATACCGAGGTAATCAATTTTTCGGTCCAGTTTACACAATCTTCTTCTTTCTTTGTAATTTGAAGAAATCTTTAGCTCATACTAATAATAATGTTTGTAATTTGTATTGTAGGATGTTGCAAGTGAGTTAGCTCGAGAGTTGCAGGCAACCCCAGATCTGATCATTGGGAACTATAGTGATGGAAATCTAGTAGCTTCGCTTTTGGCTCATAAATTGGGAGTCACTCAGGTTCACAATTCAACCTTGATCTTGTTGTTGCATTTAAAAATCTTCACTTAATTAATTTCATCAAAAATTAATATCTAATGCATGTACATGTTTCTTCATTAATGCAGTGTACAATAGCTCATGCTTTGGAGAAAACTAAGTATCCAAACTCAGACATATACTGGAAGAAGTTCGACAAGCAGTACCATTTCTCCTCCCAATTCACTGCTGATCTCATCGCCATGAACCACACCGACTTCATCATTACCAGCACCTTCCAAGAGATTGCTGGAAGGTATTATATTCTGTTCTGTAATACCGATTTTTGTTTTAATATACTCATATCTTTCCTTAATATTATTATTATTTCAGTAAGGATACAGTAGGCCAATACGAGTCTCACACTGCCTTCACTCTTCCTGGGCTTTACCGCATTGTTCATGGAATCGACGTCTTTGATCCGAAATTCAACATCGTCTCCCCTGGTGCTGACATGACCATCTATTACCCTTACTACGAGCAGGACAGGAGGCTCACCTCCCTTCATCCAGAAATTGAGGAGCTACTCTATAGTAATGTTGAGAATGCTGAACACAAGTGAGTGCTTTATGTCCTTTATGTTTGAACTTGTTACAGAGAAAAGAACTTGAATCTGATTTTTATTTTCCCTCCTTTTAGGTTTGTGTTGAAGGATAGGAACAAGCCCATCATTTTTTCTATGGCGAGGTTGGACCGGGTGAAGAATATAACTGGGCTGGTAGAACTTTATGGGAAGAATCCTAGGCTGAGGGAGTTAGTTAACCTTGTGGTGGTCGCGGGAGACCATGGGAAGGAATCGAAGGATCTTGAGGAACAGGCAGAGCTCAAGAAGATGTACGGGTTCATCGAGGAGTACAAATTGGACGGCCAGATTCGCTGGATTTCTGCTCAGATGAATCGGGTCAGAAACGGGGAGTTGTATCGGTGCATCTGTGATACCAAGGGAGCCTTTGTGCAGGTATTGTAACAAATTATGGCATGCTTCAGAACACCAGTAACTAAAGCACATGTAATATCATCTCATATTGTACAATTTCAGTCTTAACTTGTGTTTTCCTCTCTTTCATAGCCTGCATTCTACGAAGCTTTTGGGCTGACCGTCGTCGAAGCCATGACATGTGGTCTGCCCACATTCGCTACTCAACATGGTGGCCCTGCAGAAATTATAGTCGACGGTGTTTCTGGCTTCCACATTGATCCATACCAGGGCGACAAGGCCGCTGACATCCTAGTCAATTTCTTCGAGAAGTGCAAAGCTGATCCTTCCCATTGGGATAATATCTCCAACGCAGGATTGAAGCGTATCGAGGAGAAGTAAGTTTGTCTTTTCTCATTAATAGCTAATGTGTTAGGGGTTACATAAAATTCTAAGAACACCATGTCATGTGAAATTGTAACTCTATGCAGGTATACTTGGAAGCTGTATTCCGAGAGGTTGATGACATTGTCTGGTGTTTACGGCTTCTGGAAGTTTGTCTCCAAGCTTGACCGAAGAGAGACACGTCGCTACATTGAGATGTTTTATGCTCTCAAATATCGCAATTTGGTGAGTTCTTCATCGCAATTTCTGTGTGGAAATCAATCCATTCTGTTTTTTTAATCCAGAGAAAGATAGACTTATGTTCGGTATAATTTTTGTAGGCACAATCTGTTCCTTTGGCTGTCGATGGGGAAGTGGCTGCGAACGGAAGCAAGTGATTTCTCGCGAGGGGGAAGAATAAGGGAGAGCTCTGTAAATTTGTTTATTCAGTAAGTTTGGAGTACCTAGTAGTCTTTGTGATTCTTACTGTAATTTACATGAGCTCGATGTATTTCGGATTGAAAACAACTTGAAGTTTCCCTCAATGTAAGGTTCTACATTAGGCATGAATGCCGGCCAGTATTCCTTTTTCAATGGGGGAATGAATCTCCTGGATTTCCATTGTAGCTTTGCAAAGGAGTTGTGCATGTTTGGCACAAAATAATGCAGATTTTCGTGGTTTTCTTCAAATAGTTTGAGCAGAGGAGTATACTTAAAGAATACATACATGTATTGCGAACTTCTCAATCAAATTGTTGTGATTTGTAATGCGCATTTCTAGCAAGTGAACCCTAAAATTTGGATGCAACTTAAATTATAATGTGCCTTTCTGGCAAGTGAGATATAAATTGGTCAGATGCCTTAGTATAATTTGTCCATATCCCAACCCGTGCAACGCGCGTGCAAAACAGAGGGTATGTCGGTCGATTGCGCGGTCGATCGGTCGTCTCTTCAAGATACAAGGTTGAGACAGTGAGCGAGACGGTCGACTGCGCGATCGACCATACATTTGCCTAGGTGCGGTCGGGGGGTGTGGTCGACCGCAACTCTGCCTGTAGCTCCAAACTACTCTTGACCTCTTGCTCCCACTTCGACTCTCCTTCTCGTTTATCTTCTTCAACCCATTATCGTGTATTGGATCCACAAACCCCAACAATCTCCCACTTGGAGACATATACCCGAAGTCTCTAACCTGTTCTTCATTCTTCCATTGGTCTAGTCTAGGCATGTGCCTCTACGAGTCTCCTCAACAATTAACCTGGAGACAATCCGATAACGGTATAGCAAAATTGATGTTTCCTGCTATCCACCACCTTAGTGAGCATGTCTGCCAGATTCTTAGTGCCAAGAATTTTAGTTAGCTTCAACCATTTCTTCTCAACCGCCATTCTGATAAAATGATACCTCATTTGAATGTGCCGAGTCCTAGAGTGATATACCGAGGTTTTCACCAAGAAAACTGCACTTTGACTGTCACATCATAGTTCACCTATGGGTTGCATCCTGACCAACTGTTTCATAAGCTTCGAAATCCATAACATGTCACACCATAGTTCACCTTTGAAAGTAGAAAAACCTCCTAAACCTTGAATAAAACCATTATCCTTAGCATTAGAAAGCATACAATTGAAGACATCAGCCACCAGGACAAAAAGAAGAGGAGAAATAGGGTCACCCTGTCTTAGGCCCCTCTTACATAAGAATTTAGAACCTTCAGTATTATTAATGATAACAGAAGAGGTACCTGAGTAGAAACTATTAAAAATCCAATCAATCCATTTAGAGCCAAAATCTCTACCAATCAAAACCTTTTTCAAGAATTCCCAATTAACACTATCAAAATCTTTTTCAAAATCAAGCTTAAGTAAAATGCCTTCAGAATGTTCCTGATGCAGAGAGTGAATAATTTCTTGCACAACAGCAACACTGTCTAAAATGAATCTATCTTTAATGAAACTAGATTGAGAAGAGCCCACAAGATCACCAATAACATTAGCCAGTCTGTTGCCTGAAATTTTCATAATAATCTTAAAAATAACATTGAGAAGACTAATAGGTCTGAATTGAGAAACTTTGTTAGCACCAGGAAATTTAGGAATTAGAATTATATGCGCATAGTTAATTCTAGAGAAGTCAAGGGAATTATCAAATAATTCTTGAAAAACTCCTAAAATATCAGATTTTAGATCATTCCAAAAAAAGTTATAACAGAAAGTAAGGATACCATCAGGCCCAGGGGCAACATCAAGAGAAATAATTAAGAGAGATCCATTTAAACATGTGATCTTTAAAACCCACAAGCATGCCACCAGAAGCACCCAAAGAATTAAGAGAGATCCATTCAGTAATAATAAAACCATCTAATGATCTAAAAAGAGAAGGAGATGGAGAAGGAATCTTAGATTTCTAAATAACAATGATGTCACACTGGAAGAAATAATAAAATCAAAGGCAACCAATCTTTTATCCTCACCACCTAATCCTCTGATATTACAACTAGAAATAATCATTTAAAACAATTGACATCATCTCTGATCCATTCAAGATCAATAATTCTGGTCATGATCCTCAGGAGAAATATCAAGTAAACCAGAGCAAGAAGTAAAATTATCTAAATAATCAGAAGAAAAGAAATTAAAATGACATCTAAAAACAGAGCCCAGGCAGGTACCTTCTGATGAAGGGGATATCACAGGAGCAGGAATCTCCAAATTCCTGATCTGAGCAATGAGAGCGGCCTTTTCTAGGATAGGTTTATCTGCATCTGGCCGCTACCCAACCCTAATGCTCCTTCTGAGAGAGCCAACAGACTTAGCAGAACACTTTCTTTTTCTTATGAGATGCAAAATTATTTAATATATTATTGTAATCAATTTCAGGCTTTTTGGTATGTGAGGAGGCATATTTCGGGCTTTTTTGGTATGTGAGGAAGCCTTTATTCTTTAGATAATTTTTTTTTAAGCCTAAACTCCTAGCTTTGATTGCTTAATTACCCTTGGGTGGGCCCTGCTTGGAGGGTAATTCCATAAAGAAAAAAAGGATATATATATATTTAATCTCAAATTAAATTAATATTCAATTAATATGAGAATTAAGGAACATGACAGAATCAGGATCTTCCAGGGCCGGCCCTGAGTTCCCGGGGGCCCTAGGCGAACTTCCGAAATGGGGCCCCTAATAACATATATATATTTTTTACGTGCGAAATACGTGCCTATATTTACAAGGGAAGTTCAAAATTGGGGGACCCAAAAATCGCAAATTCCGCGGGGGCCCGAGGCGGCCGCCTTACCCGCCTCCATACTGGGGCCGGCCCTGAGATCTTCCTTCCTACACTGAAATTAAAGGTCTAATTTTGACTTATAAACTAAGTTGTTGATTTTTAAAATTCAACTACAACCCTATATAGACAGGGATATATCTATATAATAAATTACAAAAAAGCTATGAAGTGGCTCTCATTTAATCTCCCCTAAAACCAATGGTCTAGATTGATTCTCACAAAACATATTTTCCCGCACAAAATTTCAAACCCCAAAATTAAAATTTTCCCCCCAAAACTAAAAAAACTCATTACTTTATTACTATCTCTCTTCTCTCTTCACTTTTTCATATTTATCTCTTTCTTTCTCTCCCTCTCTCTCCCATTCTTTCTTAACTTACTTAAAAATTTAAATTTTAAGATTTCAGGTTTCTAAATTTTCAGAATTTTTATGTTTTTTTATTGCACATGTTATATTGAAAATAGCAAATATCTCTTCAACAGTTAAATTTCATCATTTTCCACACTTAAAGTTCTAAGAAGTTGGATTTTACACCCTCATTTATAATTATTTTTCAACATATACTAATAGAAACATGGACTTTTATTTACAACAAATTATTGTCATACTATTCAAACGTGAACTGTCTACAAGGCTTTTCGTGTGTTGTATCATTCCGAAGACGTGCCGTAGGTACGTGTCCACGGGCAAATCTAGTATATATATATATTAGCTAGAGAGAGAGAGTAATTGTTGACGTGGGCGCCAGATATTTAGGGTGTGATATTGAGGATTACAATTAATTATGTATGAATCAATTATATATATAAAGTAGCATTCGTGTGGGAAAGAGGTTATGTATGAATCAATTATATATGTTGAGATTTGTTTGTATATGAGATTTGCAAATAGAGTTATATACCGGAATTGGCATACTATAACTATAACTTGTCAAATTCCTTGTGGATGGGTGCCACATATTAGGGCCTTGGATTAATAGCCCTTGTATCTTTCTACTTGCTTTGTTAGTTTGTTCATCGATGTATCTTCGATTTGAGAAGTGGTATTTTGGGTATATTGTAATTAGTACTACTATGTTTCTTTAATTCCACATTAATGAAATGATAACTGAGTCATCTTTTTAATAAAATAAAATAAAATAAAATAAAATAAAAACTTGTCAAATTCAATTTCAATAACTGAGTAACTCCCTAATATGAAGAAAAGTAGTAATTAGCTAGCTACATGTAGCTAAATTTGCAATATATCATTTGTAAGAAGTACATGCATGCGTACAGGAGTAACTCCCTAATTAATCAAGGTTAGAGATCCATGCAATATCATTTGTAAAAGTACGTACGCGACTTTAATTTGTTCTTTTTGTTTTATTAGTTCAATCTATCAATTAAACTGCATTTAATTTTTTCAAAAAGAACTATATATATATATAGTAGCTAGAGAGAGAGAGTATTTGTGGGATAGAGAGAGATATTAGGGAGTTGTATTAGGGAGTTTTTTCAGTTTCAATGCTTGTGTGTATTAGGGAGTTGTATTAGGGAGTTTTTTCACTTTCAATATATATACGAGTAACGAGAGGGGGAACCATGGAGAAGGGACAGGTCCTACCTCCTACTTCTTCGTCGTTTCAGCCGTGAAGGGTTTCCACCACCCATGCAAGTTTTTAAATGCCATCCAGGTCCTCTCTCTCTCTCACTCCCCTTCTTCTTCTTCTTCTTCTTCTTCTTCTTAATTATATACATTCTCTAGGACTAGGTAGTATTGTTGGCGAGGAGGCCAAGATCAATCTTTACCCGGTGGAGGAACAGAGGCAGCACCCTACACGTTCCACCGAGTATGGGACGTGGCGTATCTTCAACAAAGAAGAGATCAAGGATGATCTAGGGGAGCTACTAGGATTCAAATATGAATATAAATATGTTCCTGTTAAAGATCATCCAGCTAATGCCGGCATTGCTGGAATTAAATTGGGACTGAGAGAGTACACACTTCGTCAAACAGGGGTAAGACGACAAACACCACCAAACTTCAACCATCTCCATCACCTGCCATCATCTTCTTCACCACCGAACCGACCTCCACCTCAATCACCACCCTTCATCTCAACCAGCCCCGACCTCCATCTCCACCATCCTCCCGAAACACATCACAACCCGATCGAACCCATCTTTATTTTATTTTAATAAAATAAAATAAAATAAAATAAAATAAAACAAATTTGAAAAAAAAAAAAAAACTTGTCAAATTCAATTTCAATAACTGAGTAACTCCCTAATATGAAGAAAAGTAGTAATTAATATTTTCTCTAATTTATGATGGAATTAACCTTGTTCTCCCACGTACCTAGTCTAGTTCTCCCACGTACCTAGTCTTTAGCCCTGTTCTCCCATGTACCTAGTCTTTAGCCCCCATGACTTGGTTTTATGTGGATAAGCTTATTTGTAGGAGCCATTAGCTCCACCTACTTTTGCTCACAGTTGTTTCATTTAGCCTATATATAGGCACTGGTTAATAAACAAAGTAAGAAATCAGAGCATACATTCTTCTCTGGCTCTTCCATTCCCTCGTGTTTTTTTCTTGTTCATCACCAACACGTGGTATCAGAGCCATGGCAAGACTCACAGGCGGAGAGAGAGAGATGCAAGTGGTCGAGAGAGTTGTCCGTGAGAGTGACGCTTGGATGCATCCTCCACTACTCACACGGACAAACTACTCTGACTGGGCGTTGATCGTGAAGGTGCAGCTGTAGGCGCAAGGCTTGTGGGATGTGGTGAACACCGGCGTCGGCGAATCTCGCGATGATCGGCGCGCACTCACCGCGATCCTTCGCGGAGTGCCGCCGGAGCTAGTGCGCACCCTGGCGCGCAATCACAACCCGATCGAACCCATCTTTATTTTATTTTAATAAAATAAAATAAAATAAAATAAAATAAAATATGAAAAAAAAACTTGTCAAATTCAATTTCAATAACTGAGTAACTCCCTAATATGAAGAAAAGTAGTAATTAATATTTTCTCCAATTTATGATGGAATTAACCTTGTTCTCCCACGTACCTAGTCTAGTTCTCCCACGTACCTAGTCTTTAGCCCTGTTCTCCCATGTACCTAGTCTTTAGCCCCCATGACTTGGTTTTATGTGGATAAGCTTATTTGTAGGAGCCATTAGCTCCACCTACTTTTGCTCACAGTTGTTTCATTTAGCCTATATATAGGCACTGGTTAATAAACAAAGTAAGAAATCAGAGCATACATTCTTCTCTGTCTTTCACCTCAGGCTCTTCCATTCCCTTGTGTTTTTTTCTTGTTCATCACCAACACGTGGTATCAGAGCCATGGCAAGACTCACAGGCGGAGAGAGAGAGATGCAAGTGGTCGAGAGAGTTGTCCGTGAGAGTGACGCTTGGATGCATCCTCCACTACTCACATGGACAAACTACTCTGACTGGGCGTTGATCGTGAAGGTGCAGCTGCAGGCGCAAGGCCTGTGGGATGTGGTGAACACCGGCGTCGGCGAATCTCGCGACGATCGGCGCGCACTCACCGCGATCCTTCGCGGAGTGCCGCCGGAGCTAGTGCGCACCCTGGCGGTAAAGGAGAAGGCAAAGATGGCATGGGACACGCTCAAGACGATGCGCATAGGTGTAGAGCGCGTCCGGGAGGCGAAGGTGCAGACGCGCCGGACCGAGTTCGACAACCTGGCGTTCAAGGACGGCGAGGGGATCGAGTCGTTCGCCATGCGGTTAGGCACCATCGTCAACGACCTGGAGGTGTTAGGTGATCTGATCACCGAGCACAAGGCTGTGCTCAAGCTTCTTAGGTGTGTGCCTCGACAGTACAAGAAAATGGCACTCGCCATCGAGTCATTGGTTGACACAAAGACCATGTCGCTCGAAGAACTCTGCGGCCGACTGATCGTTGTGGAGGAGCGGAACGATCTGGAGGATTCTGGCTCTGTCGGCGGTCGCCTGCTTCTCACCGAAGAGGAGTGGATGGCACGCCAGAAGCAACGGGAGAGCGGCGGTGGAAAGAAGCCAAAGGCGGACTCCAAGCCGAAGGCAAAGAACACGAACAAGCCCTCGTCTAGCGGTGGCGGGGGTGGCTCTGGCATGAGAAGGAAGGGAGAATGCCGCTACTGTGGCATCCCTGGTCACTGGGCGAAGGAATGTCGCAAGGCAAAACGCGACCGTGAGAGGGTGGCGGAGGCGCACATCGCACAATCCGAGGAGGAGGAGCCGGCATTGTTACTAGCCGCGACGGACAACGAGTTCGACGGGCCTAGAGTGCACGCCGCACCAAGCACGGGGGTGCAACGCGTGTTCCTAAATGAGGAGCGGGTGTCTCCGGTAGCCACAGATGACAACAACTGGTACCTCGACACATGGGCCAGCAACCATATGACGGGCTCCAAGGCGCTGCTCACCTCCATCGACGAAACTGTGAAGGGGTCGGTGAAGTTCGGAGATGGGTCCATTGTGGAGATCCATGGGCGCGGCACGGTACTGTTCACATGCCAAAACGACGAACATCGCGCGCTCACAGAGGTATATTATATACCTAAAATGCGCACGAACATTGTAAGCTTGGGACAACTTGATGAGGCGGGGTGCAAGACATCCATTGAAGGCAGCGAGCTGTGCCTGTTCGACAGGTCACGGACACTCCTGGCATGGGTGCAGCGGACGAGTAACCGGTTGTATACCGTGGCTCTGAACTTGGCTGCACCTGTGTCTCTGCTCGCGAAGGCTGACGATGTAGCATGGCGATGGCACGGGCGCTACGGGCATCTGCATTTCCGCACCCTGCACGATCTCACGGCGAAGGGGATGGTGGAAGGCATGCCTTACATCGATCATGTGGAGCAGTTCTGTGAGGGCTGCTCGCTCGCCAAGCAACACAGGACCCCGTTCCGGCGCGCGTCGGCGTACCGTGCAGAGAAAGGGCTGGAGCTCATCCACGGCGACTTGTGCGGTCCGATAACTCCAGCGACTCACGGTGGTAATAAATACTTTCTGTTAATTGTTGACGATTACAGTAGATATATGTGGGTGGAAATGATCAGATCGAAGGACGAGGTGTTTCATTTCTTCAAGAAGATCAAGGCGCTGGCCGAGAACGCGAGCGGCCTGAAGCTCAAGGCGTTCCGCACCGATCGAGGTGGTGAATTCAATTCAATTGAGTTCGCCGAGTTCTGCGAAAAGCACGGCGTCAAACGCTTCACCACCGCGCCGTATTCACCGCAACAAAACGACGTGGTGGAGAGGCGCAACCAAACAGTTGTGGAGATGGCCCGCAGTCTGCTGAAGAGCATGTCTGTGCCGGCCGCATTCTGGGGCGAGGCTGTCAAGACGGCGGTGCACATTCTCAACCGGTCGCCGACGCGCAGACTTCAGGGCATGACTCCGTACCAGGCATGGAAGAAGTGCAAGCCGAACGTGCATTACCTGTGCACATTCGGTTGTGTTGCGCACGTGAAGAACATCGGCCCTGGCGTGACTAAGCTCTCTGACAGAGCTACACCAATGGTGTTTGTGGGCTACGAAGATGGATCGAAGGCGTATCGTGTGTACAATCCAGTCACACGGAGGTTACACATTTCCCGAGATGTCATTTTTGAGGAAGGCCGGGGTTGGATCTGGACGGATGCAGCTGACGGGGGTGAGCGGCATGATTTCACGGTGATTTACACTGCTGAACCTGTCGTCACTCCGGCCGCCGGACCTGTCACCGATCCAGAGCCGGTCACGACAAACCCGGAGGTTACAGAGCCCGCCGCACCAGTCACTCCGGCACCAAAATCACCGAAAGGCGCCGGGTGGGTCACACCGCCGATGGGCGCGTCGCACGACACCGAGGGGGTGCCGCTTCGATACAAATCCGTCGGCGAAGTTTACAAAGCGGCACCACCATGCGACATCGAGTACAGTGGGCTGTGCCTGCTCGCAGCAGAGGAGCTCGCGTCGGTTGAGGAGGCGCTCGGCGAGGCACCTTGGAAGCATGCAATGGAGGACGAGATGAACTCGATCCGAAACAACGACACTTGGGAGCTCGCCGCACTTCCGGCCGGACACAGGGCCATCGGGCTCAAGTGGGTTTTCAAGGTGAAGAAAGACCCGGAGGGCAACATCATCCAGCATAAGGCACGTTTGGTAGCAAAGGGCTACGCACAGCGGCAGGGCATCGACTTCGATGAGGTCTTTGCGCCGGTGGCTAGGATGGACACGGTGCGGCTGTTACTCGCTTTTGCCGCGCACAAGGGCTAGGAAATCCACCATATGGACGTGAAGTCCGCGTTCCTCAATGGGGAGCTCGCAGAAGAGGTGTACGTGCAGTAGCCGGCAGGTTTCGTCGACACCAACAATGGGCACAAGGTGCTCAAACTGCGTAAGGCCTTATACGGTCTACGACAGGCGCCGCGCACCTGGAATGCGAAGCTGGATGCGTCGCTCATGTCGCTCGGATTTGAGAAGTGTCTGATGGAGCATGCACTGTACCGGAAGGGCGGTGCGGATTCTTACTTGCTGGTTGGCGTCTATGTCGACGATCTTGTCATCACCGGAACTAGTAACGACAACATTGATCAGTTCAAAGCGCAGATGCATGAGCTCTTTCAAATGAGCGACCTTGGTCTCCTAAGCTACTACTTAGGGATCGAGGTGAAGCAGGCCGGTGGTGAGATCACGCTCTGCCAAGCTAGCTACGCGGCAAAGATACTGGACATTGCTGGTATGGGTACGTGCAACCCGTGCCACACTCCGATGGAAAGCCGGCTCAAGCTCGGGAAGCAGAACGACAGCGAGACTATGGACGCGACCCGATACCGCAGCATCATCGGCAGTCTATGATACCTGGTAAACACACGACCAGACATTGCATATGCAGTGGGGATAGCAAGGTGATTCATGGAGGCCCAGGAACACAGTATTGGGCTGCGGTGAAGCAAATACTTTGCTATGTGCGAGGCACTCTTAGTTACGGCTGCAGCTACAAGAATGACACGGCATCACCTACGCTGGTCGGCTACAGCGACATCGATCTTGCGGGAGATGTTGATGACCGCAAGAGTACATCCGGCATGGTCTTCTTCCTAGGAGGCAGTATCATCACCTGGACATCACAGAAACAAAAGATTGTTGCACTTTCATCCTGTGAGGCGGAGTACATTGCTGCGTCTACTGCAACATGCCAAGCTGTGTGGCTGAGCAAGCTGCTCGGTGAAGTCCAAGGAACAGCTCCATCGAAGGTTAAGCTTCTGGTGGACAACAAGTCAGCTATTGCCCTGAGCAAGAACCCGGTGCATCACGAGCGCAGTAAGCATATTGACACTCGGTTTCATTTTATCCGTGAATGCATTGAGAATGGCAAAGTGGATGTCGATCACATCGGCACTGACGGACAGCTTGCTGACATGCTCACCAAGGCATTGGGACGCAGCAAGTTTATTGAGCTGAGAAGCAGACTCGGTGTCATGGATGTGAAATGCAACAAGCTTAAGGGGGTGATTTGATGGAATTAACCCTGTTCTCCCACGTACCTAGTCTAGTTCTCCCACGTACCTAGTCTTTTGCCCTGTTCTCCCATGTACCTAGTCTTTAGCCCCCATGACTTGGTTTTATGTGGATAAGCTTATTTGTAGGAGCCATTAGCTCCACCTACTTTTGCTCACAGTTGTTTCATTTAGCCTATATATAGGCACTGGTTAATAAACAAAGTAAGAAATCAGAGTGATATGGGTCAGGAATAACTTGGCCCATCCTGGGCCACAGGATCCCCTCAGGATACGCGCTCTTTCTGATCCTTCAGATCTGCCACGTCAGCACCGGAAAACCGCCCGGAGCTCTGCCACGTCAGCCCGGAAACCGCTCCGGCGTCTACCACGTCAGCCCTGTACCGCCCGGCTTTCCACCGCTTCAGCAACTCGAGTAACCGGGTCCGGCCCAGCCCCAAACGGGTCTGGACCCGATTGGCTTCCCCTATAAATACCAGACCCTCCCCCCTGTCTACAGGTAATGAATCTTTCTTCCACAAAACCCTAGTTACCGCTGCTCTCTCTCAGAGACTAACTAGATCGTCGGAGGGTCTGCCACCGGTACCAACCCCGGTGTTCCAAGACCGTTTGCAGGTACACGGGACCTCGGATCCGAGCCTCCCGATCCGAGCCGAGCATCCAGCCTCGCCTCACTCCAGCCTGTCACCGGTACCGTTCGGCCGGCCGAGGGTCGTCTGATTAGGAGCTTCCTTCTTCAAATACAAATCGAGTAAGAACTCACACCTGGTGCATCCACACGTCTCCCAGAAACAAACCGCATCAGGTTGGCACCGTCTGTAGGAAGGCTACTTCAGGAGCCGGCCCGAGCCCGACCGTCAAGGTACCTCGTCAGCCTGAACTCTTATGGCCCCCAAAGCCAGAAAGGCTGCTACCTCCGCACCTCGGCAGAACTTGGCCCCGCCAGGTCCCACTGCCGAAGCACACGCATCCAATCACGGGGCTCCCCACCAGGGACCCCAGAAGAGTGCCTCCCGTCCAGCACATCCCAACTTACGGGGGGTAATCATAAACCGACAGGTTAGCCGCAGCAGGGGAAGGGCCGCTTCCAACTCGGCCCCGAACCACCCAAGACCGCCGTTTCAAGGGCGGAGGCCAGCGCTCAGCCGCGTCGGACGGCAACCTTCGGCTCAACCAAACCGGGTCGAGGGAGCCCCAGTCACTCACCAGGAGTTCCAGGACTTCCGGAGGGAAATTCTGGGGGCCCTCGGAAGGCCCCCCAACAGGAAGGACGTCCGCCATTCTCAAACCAGGTCGGACGCCGAGGCCAGCGTGTCCCACCCATCGACGATCCCACCAGAATACGATGGTGACCTCCTAAGGCGCCTCCAAGAAATGGAGGATCGCCTCGACCACATAGGCGACGGCGGTCCTGGAGCGGCTCAGGGGTACAGACCTGTCCGACCTCCTTTCTCCGCCCTCATCCTCCAAGCGGAAATAGCCTGAAATTTCCGACCACCTCAGTTCGAGACCTATGACGGCGAGGGAGATCTTGCTGATCACATGGAGGGTTTCAAAACCTTGATGATGATTCACAGCGCTTCGGATCCCCTGCTGTGCCGAGCCTTCCCTGCCACCCTCCGGGGTCCGGCTCGGGAATGGTTCTCCAAGCTAATCCCCGGCTCCATTTACTCCTTCGACCAGCTGGAGGGCAATTTCCTTGCCCACTTTGTCACCAGCCGGAAGGCCGAGAGGACAAGTGATTCCTTACTTGGACTCAGGCAGAAGGAAGGGGAGTTGCTCAGAGTGTTCGTCCGGAGGTTCACCGCAGAGGCAAGGTCGGTTTCCTCCCTCGATCCAGGCATCGCCTCTGCGGCATTTCGGCACAACATCCGTCATGGACAGCTGAAAGCCTCTCTGGCAAAGAAGCCCCCCATCGATTTTCCCGACCTCCTCAACAGGGTCGAGAAGTACATCAGGGCGGAAGAGGCCCTAGACCCAGAAGAGTCCAAGGAGGCCCCCGGGAAGGGCAAGCGGAAGGCCGAAGAAGTCGAGCCATCAAAGAAGGCTCCAAGGGACGCGGGCGCCATGAAGAAGGTGCCGCCAGTTCCTCGCTTCGAGAGGTATACTCCGCTAACCCAAAATGTGTCTTCAATTCTCTTAGCGATCGAGGACAGGGACCTCGTCCAGTACCCTCCTCGTCCGTCCAATAATACTAGCAAGAAAAGGGATCAGCGGTTCTACTGCTGCTTTCATCGAGACAACGGACACGACACGGATCACTGCCGTGCCCTGAAAGACGAAATCGAGGCCTTCATTCAGCGAGGGTACCTCCGAGAGTACAAGCGAGAGGAAGCTCGGGGGCAGAGGGACACGAGGAACAGGAGGACTCCGCCTCCTCCTCGAGCCCCCCTGCTGCTCCTCGAGCGAGAGCAGGAGCTTGATGAGCCCGAGGGCCAAGCCATATTACACTTCGTCCATAGGGGGCCCATGGGAGGGGAGTCCAACACTTCCCGCAAGGCGTTCATCCGGGATGTTAACGCCGTCCAAGGTCCTCTCCCCCCTCAGATCCAGCAGCTCCCTGTCTCCTTCTCGGGAGAAGACCTGGAGGGGGTGCGGCTCCCTCATTGCGACGCCCTCGTCATCAACCTCAGCATGGCCAATTTTGACGCTCGGCGAATCCTTGTGGACAACGGGAGCTCGGTCAACATTCTGTTTCTCGAAGCCTTCGAGAACCTGAAGCTCTCCCGCGACAAGCTGAAGCCGGCGGGGTACACCTTGCACGGGTCCTCGGGCGTCCCCGTAACAATTGAGGGGATCGTCACCCTAGACGTCACGGTAGGTACGACCCCAAACCGAAGAACCGAGTCCATGGACTTTATGGTGGTTAACGTCAAGGCAGCCTACAATGCCATACTCGGTCGCCCGGGCCTCTGCTCCCTCCAGGCTGTCCCCTCGGCCTATCACCAGAAAATGAAGTTTCCTACCAAAACCGGAGTGGGAGTAGTTCGGGGGAACCAGGAAGCCGCTCGTTCATGCTACATGACAGCAATCGGGAGTGGCGTGTTTCCCCTCGACGCCGTCGAGATGCAGCCCCAGAGGACCCAGCCAGAGCCCGAGTCGGCAGACGAGCTGGAAGATGTCTCGTTCGAGACAGGGGATCCGTCGAAGCACTTTCAAGTAAGTCGCTCCCTCACCCCTCACCTTAAGTCCGCCCTCATCACCTGCATTCGCCGCAATGTAGACCTCTTTGCCTGGAAGCCCTCTGACATGCCCGGTATCTCCGAGGATCTCATCATGCACAAACTCAGCGTGATCCCCGGGTCGAAGCCGGTTGTCCAAAAGCGACGTAAGTTCGCTCCAGAGCGACAGCAGGCGGTGAATGCGGAAGTCGACAAGCTCCTAACCGCACGCTTCATCCAAGAAGTTAGCTGCCCTGAGTGGCTGGCGAACGTTGTCATGGTCAAGAAGGTGAGTGGAAGCTGGAGGATCTGTATAGATTTTACGGACCTCAACAAGGCGTGCCCCAAGGATCCATTCCCCCTCCCCCGAATCGATGCTCTTATCGATGCGACATCGGGTCACGAGCTTCTATCCTTCATGGATGCCTTCTCAGGCTACAACCAGATCCGCATGTTCCCTCCCGACATCGCCAAGACGTCATTCGTTACAGACCAGGGGCTATACTGTTACAGGGTCATGCCCTTCGGGCTGAAGAACGCCGGTGCCACTTATCAGAGGCTCGTCAACCGGATCTTCAAGGAGCAAATCGGGCGCAATATGGAGGTGTACGTAGACGACATGCTCGTCAAGAGCCGGCGGGGGGAGGATCACGTAGCCGATCTAGAGGAGGCCTTTGGGGTCCTTCGAACCCATAGCATGAGGCTTAATCCGGCCAAGTGCGCTTTCGGCGTCTCCTCGGGAAAGTTTCCCGGCTTCATTGTAAGCCAGCGAGGCATAGAGGCGAACCCCGAGAAGATCTAGGCCATAATAGACATGGCCCCTCCTAGGAACATCAAAGAGGTTCAGCGGCTGACGGGAAGACTGGCGGCCATCGGTCGTTTTCTCTCCAAGTCTGGAGAGAAGTCTCTTCCGTTCTTCAAAGCCCTACGCGGCACCGGAGGGTTCGAGTGGGGTACCCAACAGCAAGAGGCCTTCGCCGAATTAAAGCGTACCTCACAAACCCTCCCCTCCTCAGTAAGCCCGAACCAGGAGAGCCACTCTGGCTCTACCTGTCAGCCTCGGAGAAGGTGCTCAGCGCCGTTCTCGTTCCGGAGGAGGAGGGACCACAAAAGCCTCTATACTATGTCAGCAAGGTCCTGCTCGACGCCGAGACCAGATACTCTCGGATGGAGAAAGTAGCGTACGCCTTGGTCATGGCCTCGCGAAAACTCCGTCCATATTTCCAGTCTCATGTAGTTCAGGTACTGACAGACCAACCCCTGAAGGCCGTGCTCTACAAGCCGGAGAGCTCGGGTCGACTCGTCAAATGGTCGATCGAGCTCAGCCAGTATAACATTGGCTATCAACCCAGAACAACCATCAAGGGGCAGGTGCTCGCGGAATTCATTACGGAATGCACCATCTCCGAGCATCCCGCGAGCAGGGAGGCCGACCAGACGTGGGAAGTTTATGTCGATGGCTCCTCCTGCGAGGCAGGTAGCGGGGCTGGCATCATTCTGCGAGGCCCAGATAGTTTTCTTCTCCAGTACTGCCTCCGCCTCAACTTCCCGGCCTCCAACAACGAGGCCGAGTACGAGGCCATGATCGCCGGGCTCACCCTGGCCCATCGGGCCGGCGCCAGACAGATCAGGGCTTTTAGCGACTCCCAGCTCGTGGTCAACCAGATCACCGGGGAGTACGAGGCCCGTGACGATCGAATGGTCCGGTACCGAGCTGTAGTTCAACGCCTACTGACATCCTTCGACGAGTCGGCTGTTTTGAGGATCCCCCGGGAACAGAATGTCCAGGCTGACGCCCTGTCAAAGCTGGCTTCCTCGTTTTTCGAAGGTCTCGGCCGCACGGTCCTGATCGAAGTCATGTTGAAACCAAGCATCGACATCCCAGAGGTCCTGTGTATCGACGACGGAGCTTCTCCCGACGACTGGACTACTCTTATTAGGCGATTTCTCGTCAAGGGAGAGCTCCCCGAAGACCGAGCTGAGGCGAGAAAGGTCAGGGCCCGAGCAGAAAGATTCACAATGATCGACTCAACACTCTTCAAAAGGTCCTACACAACCTCGGATGGCCGACCCTATCTCTGCTGCCTCACTCCCGATGAAGCCAAATATGCTCTCAAGGAGCTACACGAGGGGATCGGTGGATGCCACATGGGAAGCCGCTCGCTCGCACGGAAGGCTTTGAATCACGGGTACTACTGGCCCACCATGTTGCAAGACGCCCTAATCCTGGTCAAGAAATGTGGCCCCTGTCAAAGGTTCTCGCCCATCAAAAGGGCTCCACAAGCAATCCTCCGGTCCATGGCCAGTCCGTCCCCCTTTGCAATGTGGGGGATGGATCTGGTAGGCCCCTTTCCAAAGGCAACAGGGCAATGAAAGTTTCTCATTGTGGCGATCGACTACTTTACAAAATGGATCGAGGCAGAGCCATTAGCAACGATCACCAAGCAACAGACGCAACAATTCTTCTGGAAGCACATCGTCTGTCGGTTCGGGATCCCTCAAGTGCTCGTCACAGATAATGGGACCCAATTCGCAGGCAAGCACTTCCGCAAGTTCTGCGAAGATCTCGGGATCCAGCAGCGCTTCTCCTCAGTATGTCACCCCCAGTCCAACGGGCAGGCGGAGAACGCAAACCGACAGATCCTCGACGGACTCAAGAAGCGACTCGATAATTCCTCCAAGGGATTATGAGTCGATGAACTGCCAAGTGTTCTCTGGGCCCACCGAACGACGAAGAGGATCCCGACAGGGAAGTCGCCATTCAATCTGACGTACGGCGCAGAGGCCGTCATTCCCCTGGAGATAGGGATCCCCTCTCCCCGGATCATGGCCTTCGACGAGGCAAGTAACTCTTTACAGCTACGAGCCGACCTGGACCTCGTTGACGAGGTCAAGGAGAAGTCGGCTATTAGAAGGAGTATCTACCAGCAGAGGATCGAGAGGTTCTACAACAAGAAGGTGCGCCCAACTGACATCAAACTCGGAGATCTTGTCCTCCGAAAGCTGGCGGTATCCAACCCCGGCCAGAAAAGAAAGTTGGCACCAAACTGGGAGGGCCCTTACAAGGTATCAGAAGTCGTACGTCCCGGCACGTATCGCCTGACCAGCGCCGAAGGCATGCCCATCAAAAGGCCCTGGAACGCGGAGCACCTGATCAAGTTCTTAGGAGGGGAGTAGCCTCCATATCCATGTAAATTATTGTGATTGTAATCGGCACATCGTGCCTAGTCTTTTGTAATAGTTCGAATATATTGTAAATATGCCAGCTTTCTTAAAACAAGCCATGACTTCTTATTTTGTTACAAATAGAGAAAATGTTCCACTCTCGGTCCTCGGACGGAATCGCGAGCCAATATGGGACTAAACTAATATATCATCTAACAGGCTTAGAAGTCAGCACAATTTCTTTTTCATTTTGATGTGGAAGAACGTAGGCTGAATTGTTTTTAAACTGCAATTTTTGTGATACCAATGAATGCAGGAAGGAATAGTGATTCCTCCATGGGTTGCTCTTGCTATTCGTCCGAGGCCTGGAGTCTGGGAATACGTGCGTGTGAATGTGAACGATCTGGCAGTAGAAGAACTCACAATACCCGAAGACTTGCAGTTTAAGGAACAACTTGTCGAAGAAAGGGACAAGGTAAAGGTCCACGATCTCCTTCTTGTGATCAATCTCTATGATATTGACCTTGCGAAATCTGCTTTTTCATCTCAGTTCACAAAACAACTTTGTGCTGGAGCTGGACTTTGAGCCCTTCAATGCTTCCGTTCCTCGCCCCACACTGTCAAAATCCATTGGGAATGGAGTGCAGTTCCTTAACCGTCACCTCTCTGCAAAATTGTTCCAAAACAAAGAGAGCATGTACCCGCTGCTTGAATTTCTAAGGCAGCACCACTATAACGGCACTGTGAGGAGTATATCTATATTTCATGCTTCTTATTTATTGTATTTATTGATTTATTAGAAATATGTGGTATGCAGTCGATGATGCTAAACGATAGAATCCAAAGCCTTAGTGCGCTTCAGTCTGCACTTAGGAAGGCAGACAAGTACATTCTAAGCATTCAACAAGACACACCGTTTTCTGATTTCATTCACAGGTAAGTTATAATATATATCACTACAGACAGCTGCCACCAATTTTCTTTTGACATCTCATGATGAATCAAATTAAAAGATGTCCGCAAAATTGTCTAGATTCCAAGAGCTTGGTTTAGAGAAGGGTTGGGGTGATACAGCTGGCCGAGTGCATGATACCATCGATCTCCTACTTGATCTTCTTGAGGCCCCCGATCCATGTACCTTGGAGAAATTCCTTGGTACAATTCCGATGGTTTTTAACGTTGTCATCCTTTCACCACATGGTTACTTTGCTCAAGATAATGTTTTGGGGTACCCAGATACCGGTGGTCAGGTATTATACTAAATCTAATGTACGGTACATTTCTAGTATATATGTCTCTTCTGGTATATATAGTTCAGTTATGGCTCATACCATATATATGTACTTGTGCTCTCTATTTAAAATTCCACTGATTGAAGGCCTAATATAAGACAGTTGAATTCTCTTTTATCTAATTAATTTTATCATCATATCAGATAATAATATATATACCAAAAGAGACATACATGGCTTACATACTATCACACACTCGATGAACTATTTGATTGATTTCTGAATCTTTTAACACCCTGGAACACTGTGTGCAGGTTGTATACATTTTGGATCAAGTTCGTGCTTTGGAAAACGAGATGGTTCTTAGAATTAAGCAGCAAGGCCTCAATATCACTCCTAAAATTCTGATTGTATGTTCTGAATCAGTGTCAGCTGTTAGCTTCTTTACATTGCCTTCATAATTTTGTTTAACTCATAGGATGCCTTGTTTCATGCATGAATTCAGGTGACAAGATTGCTACCCGATGCTGTGGGGACCACTTGCGGTCAGCGCATCGAGAAGGTCTACGGAACTGAGCACACGCTCATCCTTCGGGTCCCATTCAGGTCCGAGAAGGGAATTCTTCGTAAGTGGATCTCTCGTTTTGAGGTGTGGCCTTACCTAGAGACTTTTACCGAGGTAATCAATTTTTCGGTCCAGTTTACACAATCTTCTTCTTTCTTTGTACTTTGAAGAAATCTGAGCTCATAATAATAATAATGTTCGTATTGTATTGTAGGATGTTGCTAGTGAGTTAGCTCGAGAGTTGCAGGCAACCCCAGATCTGATCATTGGGAACTATAGTGATGGAAATCTAGTAGCTTCGCTTTTGGCTCATAAATTGGGAGTCACTCAGGTTCACAATTCAACCTTGATCTTGTTGTTGCATTTAAAAATCATCACTTAATGTCATCAAAAATTAATATCTAATGCATGTATATGTTTCTTCATTAATGCAGTGTACAATAGCTCATGCTTTGGAGAAAACTAAGTATCCAAACTCAGACATATACTGGAAGAAGTTCGACAAGCAGTACCATTTCTCCTCCCAATTCACTGCTGATCTCATCGCCATGAACCACACCGACTTCATCATTACCAGCACCTTCCAAGAGATTGCTGGAAGGTATTATATTCTGTTCTGTAATACCGATTTTTGTTTTAATATACTCGTATCTTTCCTTAATATTATTATTTCAGTAAGGATACAGTAGGCCAATACGAGTCTCACACTGCCTTCACTCTTCCTGGGCTTTACCGCATTGTTCATGGAATCAACGTCTTTGATCCGAAATTCAACATCGTCTCCCCTGGTGCTGACATGACCATCTATTACCCTTACTACGAGCAGGACAGGAGGCTCACCTCCCTTCATCCACAAATTGAGGAGCTACTCTATAGTAATGTTGAGAATGCTGAACACAAGTGAGTGCTTTATGTCCTTTATGTTTGAACTTGTTACAGAGAAAAGAACTTGAATCTGATTTTTATTTTCCCTCCTTTTAGGTTTGTGTTGAAGGATAGGAGCAAGCCCATCATTTTTTCTATGGCGAGGTTGGACCGGGTGAAGAATATAACTGGGCTGGTAGAACTTTATGGGAAGAATCCTAGGCTGAGGGAGTTAGTTAACCTTGTGGTGGTCGCGGGAGACCATGGGAAGCAATCGAAGGATCTTGAGGAACAGGCAGAGCTCAAGAAGATGTACGGGTTCATCGAGGAGTACAAATTGGATGGCCAGATTCGCTGGATTTCTGCTCAGATGAATCGGGTCAGAAACGGGGAGTTGTATCGGTGCATCTGTGATACCAAGGGAGCCTTTGTGCAGGTATTGTAACAAATTATGGCATGCTTCAGAACACCAGTAACTAAAGCACATGTAATATCATCTCATATTGTACAATTTCAGTTTTAACTTGTGTTTTCCTCTCTTTCATAGCCTGCATTCTACGAAGCTTTTGGGCTGACCGTCGTAGAAGCCATGACATGTGGTCTGCCCACATTCGCTACTCAACATGGTGGTCCTGCAGAAATTATAGTCGACGGTGTTTCTGGCTTCCACATTGATCCATACCAGGGCGACAAGGCCGCTGACATCCTTGTCAATTTCTTCGAGAAGTGCAAAGCTGATCCTTCCCATTGGGATAATGTCTCCAACGCAGGATTGAAGCGTATCGAGGAGAAGTAAGTTTGTCTTTTCTCATTAATAGCTAATGTGTTAGGGGTTACATAAAATTCTAAGAACACTATGTCATGTGAAATTGTAACTCTATGCAGGTATACCTGGAAGCTGTATTCCGAGAGGTTGATGACATTGTCTGGTGTTTACGGCTTCTGGAAGTTTGTCTCCAAGCTTGACCGAAGAGAGACACGTCGCTACATTGAGATGTTTTATGCTCTCAAATATCGCAATTTGGTGAGTTCTTCATCGCAATTTCTGTGTGGAAATCAATCCATTCTGTTTTTTTAATCCAGAGAAAGATAGACTTATGTTCGGTCTAATTTTTGTAGGCACAATCTGTTCCTTTGGCTGTCGATGGGGAAATGGCTGCGAACGGAAGCAAGTGATTCTCGCGAGGGGGAAGAATAAGGGAGAGCTCTGTAAATTTGTTTATTCAGTAAGTTTAGAGTACCTAGTAGTCTTTGTGATTCTTACTGTAATTTACATGAGCTCGATGTATTTCGGATTGAAAACAACTTGAAGTTTCCCTCAATGTAAGGTTCTACATTAGGCATGAATGCCGGCCAGTATTCCTTTTTCACTGGGGGAATGAATCTCCTGGATTTCCATTGTAGCTTTGCAAAGGAGTTGTGCATGTTTGGCACAAAATAATGCAGATTTTCGTGGTTTTCTTCAAATAGTTTGAGCAGAGGAGTATACTTAAAGAATACATACATGTATTGCGAACTTCTCAATCAAATTGTTGTGATTTGTAATGCGCATTTCTAGCAAGTGAACCCTAAAATTTGGATGCAACTTAAATTATAATGTGCCTTTCTGGCAAGTGAGATATAAATTGGTCAGATGCCTTAGTATAATTTGTCCATATCCCAACCCGTGCAACGCACGTGCTGGTAGATTTTTTCGAGGTTCACCTAAAACAATGCTACTTCCCCGTGCAGAGGCACTCCTACAATTTCCACTAGAAATATGAAGATTAGATTTACAAATCTCTCAACAACTCACCCCCAAGGTGTAGGGTTTCTCTCTATCTCCCTATCTCTTAATGACAACTAGCTGGTAGATATCTATTTTCTTTTTTACTTAACCCTAAAATCGTACACCATACAATATATATAGGTTCCTCAACTTTCAATCTCAGCCGCTCATCAAACAACATCGGGACGGTCGACCGCAACATCATGTCGGTCGACCGGTTCTCTCCTTCGACTGTACAGGGTCCAACAGAGGGTAGGACGGTCGATTGCGCGGTCGACCGGTCGTCTCTTCAGATACAAGGTTGAGACAGTGAGCGAGACGGTCGACTGCGCGGTCGACCGTACATTTGCCTAGGTGCGGTCGGGGGGCGCGGTCGACCGCAACTCTGCCTATAGCTCCAAACTACTCTTGACCTCTTGCTCCCACTTCGACTCTCCTTCTCGTCTATCTTCTTCAACCCATTATCGTATATTGGATCCACAAACCCCAACAATCTCCCACTTGGAGACATATACACGAAGTCTCTAACCTGTTCTTCATTCTTCCATTGGTCTAGTCTAGGCATGTACCTCTGCGAGTCTCCTCAACAATTAACCTGGAGACAATCCGATAACGGTATAGCAAAACTGATGTTTCCTACTGTCCACCACCTTATTGAGCATGTCTGCCAGATTCTTAGTGCAAAGAATCTTAGTTAGCTTCAACCATTTCTTCTCAACCATAGTTCACCTATGGATTGCTTCCTGACCAACTGTTTCATAAGCTTCGAAATCCACAACATGTCACACCATAGTTCACCTTTGAAAGAAGGAAAACCTCTTAAACCTTGAATAAAACCATTATCCCTAGCATTAGAGATCAAGACAATTATATTTATAATAATCGCTGTCTCTTTCTTTCTCATTTTGAATCTAGTGGGTCCCATAGAAGCTAACGCCTCGCCCCGGCCCCGTCCCAATACTCAGACAATTTTAATATTTTTTATAAGACAAATTAGATACTATGTAGTACAACTGCCCACCACAGGCTGCCTTTCAAAAAGGTGGTTAACCAATTAGGTAATTCTTGATCATAGGCAATTATATTTATACTCAAATTATTTTTGTACACTACCAATATGGGACTATATCAATTGCACATCACCCTACTAATTCCTCATCCGGTGCACACACACATGGAAGAAGCCCGTGGGCCCCTCCAATATGTGCCGCGTCACCCCAAATACCAAGAGACAATCGAGAGATTTGGCTTGGTAACCTTCTTTTTGAAATTATTTAGTCAAATGCCCTTGTTTTGGAAATAATTAGTGAAATACCCTAGTTCTTAATTAGATTTCTATAGTATTCTCCCTATAATAATTTTTATAGGATGTGTGACCTTTCTACAAAAACTAAAAGTTTTTGGGTTTTAGGATAATTTTTATTTTTATTCTTAGATTTTAGTTTTTCTGCTTTCTACCTTATAAATTATTAATAAATATACTGAAAATTCTTAAAATTAAATTAAATTTACTTACTTTGTACTGGCTCTGATACCACTTTGGTGGGTGCGTGAAATCTCTTAACTTGTAGGTGTGAGTAGCGCGTAATCTTCTGGAGACCTGAAAATCAAAAGGACAAGAGTATCAAAAACTTTAAAAATCTAAAGAGTAAAGTCTAAATGGTTGAAATAAAGATCAAAGTTTGAAAAATAATATTCTTCGAAATAATGGATATTGTCAATTCTGAAAAAGTAATCAGGAATGATGGGAATTTGGTCGTCATCGTCGTCAAATTCTCTTATATATTCTGATTCTGTCTCATATTCTTCACTGTCATATGGAGGTTCTTCGAGTTCTTCTGTATGTCTATGTTCTCCTTCATTCTGTTCATGTTCTTCTAGAAATTGTCTGTATGCAGTCGTAGGACTCCAAACGTAACTACTAAATATACCATTTTCATAAAATAACAAAGATCTTTCGTGATAAGTTAGATCGTCAATTATTTCAAAATTTATATTACTAGTTTCTCCAGGAATTATTTGGTTTATTGTTATAATTATTACTCGTTGAATGCTAAAAAAGAATAATTTGAATTCGTAGCAATCATCCATGCTTATTTGTCTGTGAGGATAATAAACATCAAAAACTAGCATTCTGTCACTTCCTTGGTAATTAACCATTAATTCAAAAATTGGTGAGGCAATACCGAAATTACTATCCATTAATTCTTACGAATAATAAGCAATTATAAAATAAAGAGCAGAGAGAAATTTCTAAGGATACCTAAAAATCAAAACAAAACGGCCCATCATGCTTCCGACCTAGTCAAACTTTTTTGATCTGTTTTGTACCAGTTGCTACCAGTGGATAAAATACCCCCCGGTATGCACCCCGATTTCTGTGCTCCTTTTACGTTCTTCCCATCTCAAGATTACTATGCCCTCAATAGAGCTTCATCCAAGAGATACGTCTAGAACAACTAGTAGCACTTTGGTACAGACAACCACAAAAGTCTAACTATAGAAGGTAGCAAATGAGTCTTCTTGCAAGATTATTTAGGCAGAGCCTTACAAAACTCTCTCTAGGGGAAAGGAATTTAGTTGTTCATACCTTATTTTCTACGGAGGCTGAAAGATGAACTCATAAAAGACATTTTATTTTCTTCAAGCTTGTTACAAACAGACTTACAAGGATTATGAGGAATTTTTTCTTTCCAAAATCGTCTGCCTCTCTCTCTTACCCTGCCTTCCCTTTTATAGGCTAAGGGATGTCTTTACACCAGATACAATTATTACCCTCCTTACATCATTGCTTACATCACAGATACAATTATTGCTTTTCTTACATCAGCGCTTACATCATAGCTAAATAATTGAGATATTTGCTGCTTATGTAGGGGACATCTTCACGTGCTTTCACATCAGGAACAGTTCTTCGTCAGTCTGCTCTTGTCCTTTTCTGCAATAGTCACATAAATGCTGTGGTTCCATCCTCATCAATCTACAGTAGTGGACAGCTGTTTCTTCAGTCATTGTCATATCTCCTTTATGCAAGATTCGGTACCAGCTGTCAAAGACATCTTTCTTTGACTGGGGTTGTTTAATTTTTGCTATGCTGTAGATCATTAATTTTTGTGGGTCAGGGCTGTCATAGATCCATATGTTACCTTCTCTGCTTTGTATGTCCTTTAGTTCACAATACATTGTTCTAAATCCCGTAGCTCTTCTTTCGGGAATCAAATTTTCAAATTCTTCGGCTTTATATGGTATTATACCGGTTGCTCCAAACAAGATTTGAGTAGTCATCCCTATTTTTATAATATGTTCAGCTGGTAGTTCTTCATTATCTTCAAGGAATTCTGGAATTGCTGAAAATATTCGAACATATATCTTGGATGCCTTCGTAAGACCAAAATAGCTTTTAGCAGCTTTATATACTTCCTTTGGCAACTGGCTAAGTTCTTCACATTCTCGAGATGGATAAATGCAGTAAATAAGTCCTCTTTCGAACAATACTCTTACGGTTTTTGGATTAGCTCCAGGTAGTATGATTGTTTTGTTAATATGTTGCTGAGAAATAGTTTTGATAAATTGGTTGACCTGAGTGGTCTGGCATAATTTCTCAATATATTGTAAAAATAAATCCTTCTTGGAGTATTTTGGAGGATCTGAGAGTAAACTCTCTTTGTAGGTAGTGGGCTGTATGGATGTGGAGTTTTCTTCTTGTGTGGCTATTTTTGTGATCCCACTTGTATTTTGTGGGTTAGTAGGTTCACTCCCTTCGCTCATTTTTTCAATACGATCAGTACTTATATGTTGGTAAAATATACTTTGAAGACCACAGATTTGCAGCTGTATTTGGTTAAATGCTCCTTTTAATTGCTCCACTGTCTCCTTTAGGTAGACTATATCGTGTTCTATTTACTGAACTCTGGTTTCCATTCTGCAACAAGCGAAATAGTTAATTTCTTGATAAAAAATCGGCTAAAATATTAAGTTTTCCTTTTATGTTTTCTATCACAAAATCGTAATGTGCTAACTCCATCTGCCATCTTATCAATCTTTTATTTGCTATGGTTGGGTCTATTATTTTATTGATCCAACTTTTTGCTTGGGTATTATCTGTTCTTACCGTAAATTTTGTATGTATTATGAATAGTTCAAACTTTTTTATAGCTTTTAAGATTGCTAGTAGTTCTTTCTCGTTTATGTGGTAATTTTGTTGGGTTTGTGTGAAAGAACCACTAGTATATCTAGCTAATTTTTCTTCACTTTCTCCTATTTCAATAAATTTTAATACTGCTCCCCAATTAGTTTCACATGCATCAGTTTCTATTATCCAAGAATATTCTTTAACCGGTAGTCTTAGTTTTGGTAACTCTGAAGTTTGTTGTTTTAATATTTTAAGTTTTTCTTCATCCTCCGGAGTCCATTCCCATTTTTTAAACTTTTTAAGTTTTTGTTGTAACCAATTGGTTTTTGCTGATAAATTTGGTATATAACCTCTTGTTTGATTTAGTAATCCTATTATAGCTTGCACTTCTCTTTTTTCTTTTAGGACATTAGGAAAAGTCTTTATTTTTTCTGCTATATGTGATTGTAATTCTATTCCTTCATGTGATAGTTTTGTTCCTAAGAATTCTATCTCGGTTTTGAATAATTCCATTTTCTTTTTTGATAGTATAATGCCTGCATTTTTCACTATTTCTATGAATTTTAGTAGATGTTCTTTATGCTGTTCCTCATTTTCTGATCCTATTAGAATATCATCTACATATACTAATATGAAATTGTTGTATTTTTCAAAAAAATTATCCATATATTCTTGAAATATCCCTGGGCTATTTTTGTAACCGAATGGTAATACATTCCATTCATAAAATCCTTGAGGTGTGCTAAATGCCGTTAAAGGTTTTGAATCTTTTGTTAGTTTTACATGATAAAATCCTGATTTGCAGTCAAATTTCGAATATATTTTTCTTGTTCTTACTGTGTTAAGTAGTATTTGCATGTCTGGTAGTGGATATCCAAATCTCTTAGTATTTTTATTTAATTCCTTATAATTTACTACCATTCGAGATTTACCTCTTTTTTCTTCTGAGTGTTTTTTAACTATGAATGCTGGTGATGAATGTGGACTTTGTGATTTTCTTATATGATTATTTTCCACTAATTCTTTTATGTGTATTTTGAATTCTTCTAGGTCTATTGGAGTATGTCTTATTGGTCTAATTTTAATTATTTTGTTCTTATCTATTAACTCTATATGTGCCGTGGGTTCACTTAAGTTCCATTTTGCCAAGGGGTCTTCTCCGCACAGTTCTTCTAATTGTTTTTGTAAAATTTCTTTTGTGGTTGTTACTTGAACTTGTAGTATTCTAGTTTTATTTGGTAAGTATTGGTATTCACCACGCTGGGTTGAAGAAACTCTGATGTGTGGTAGGTCAGTTCTGGAATACGGTTGTGTTATTCTAATTGCTATTGCTTGGTGTCTGCAAGGTATTGTAAATACAACTGATTTATGTGATATAGTTATGGGATAGTATTGTTGGAAAAAATCATTTCCTAAGAGTACGTCATTATTCATATCGTCAAATTGGTATACTATAGGTATTTTTAGTATGTAACTTCCTATTTGTACATTAACATTTTGTTGATATTTGTCTAGTATGATGGTTTGTCCAGTTAATCTAGTTATGACTTTTTTATTAAAGCCATCTTGTTTCCATTTTGGTAGTATATTTTTGCGGCATAAACTAGTACCTGCCCCGGTGTCTATTAGACTGTGATAGTTTCTTGATTTGTATCCTTCGTAAACAAATTCTGTTAGGATGTATAACGTGTTTTTTGTTGCCCTTAATGGATTCATCTGTCTAATATCCTATTTATTACCATGCTTTCATTGTTTACTGTTATTGTAATTTTTTCTTGTTGAATTGAGTAAGGTTGTACTGATGTAAGGAAGTCAGTTCCTAATAACATATCATTAACATGTTGTTCTGGGTCTACATGTAAGTGTAACAACATTTCCTTTCTACCATTTATCCTTAGTGGTAGTATGATCTTATGTACAATTGGGTGTCTATTATTGTAATAATCTAGGTAATAATATGGGTTATCTAATGTTATCAATTCAGTGGTTTTTATATTTGTTTGCTTAATATGTGAATTGGTAGCTCCTGTGTCAACTAAAGCTATTTGTTTATTCCATTTTCCGTTGTCATAATATTCTATTTCTATTTTAAATTGGTTATTGTTTTGGTGTTCTAATGTATTTATTATTGGTATTAATTCCATTGCTTGTTGTTTATTTCTTATTGATAGTGATCTCTTTCCGAACATTATTTGTGGTGCTTTACCTTTTTCGGTTTCTTTTGCTTTATTAAAGTCGAATTCGATATAATTTGGTATAGTCATTTCAGGGTTTTCTCTAGCTGGTTTGTACCTTATGATTTCGCTGAATAGTGGCTCTATTTTAAAATTGTCTGTATTTCTATTCTTTACTTCGTGCTTACTAGTGAAAGCATAGATATTTCTAATTTGTATGCTCATAACTTTGCTTTTTTCTATCATTTCTATACCTGATAACCTATGATACATGACTAGACTTTTATCTTTATTTTCTTCTGTCATGCTTATAGAGAAATTCGGTTTTATTGTGAACTTTATTTTTTGGTACATTAGGTTCCCTTGCACTACTCCTATTAAGGCGTCTTGTGTACTTGATATTATCCTATCATCCATTAGATATATTTGGAGGGGTGTATTTATTCCTTCCTTAAAATAGACTTTTATTATTATTTGTACAGCTCCTAAATGTATGTGTCTTAATGTTTTTCTGGTTTTTTCGTTTATCTTTTCCATCTCTTGTCTTATTATTCTTTCTGTTATTAATGGGATTATGGTTTTGCCTTGTGCTTGTTCAATGTCTATAGGTTGTTCATTATTCCTAGCTATTACTATGGTGCTTTTCTTTCTTTCAAATATTGGTAATTTAAAGATTTCTTTTGGATTTATATCTAATTTGGTTTCTCTTATTTTATTGTACTTTTGTATGTCAAAGCACATTCTTTCTCTTAATTCTTCATTGTTTTCTTCTCTTTATGAGGGTTCTCCTATTTCTGTCAGATCAGTCAACATGTATATTTCACATTCTTCTGTTTCACCTTCACTACTTCCACTATTTTCTTCCATTACCATTATTTCTTCATCTTCACTTATTTCTGACCATTCTTCATCATATTCTATGGGTTCGTAATTTATGTTATTCATTTCTTCAATTTCTTCTACGTATTTTACATTTTCTTTTCTCATTCTTTTAGGACAATTTGGTGATATATGTCCTACCTCCCCACATATGTAACAATTACATTTTTTTGGATTTTTCGTATATTGTCTATTTTTATTTTTATTCATTTTTCTAAAGTATTTTTTAAAAGGTTTTCTATATCTCTTAAAAGTTTTTCTATATTTTGGTTGATATTTTGGGAATTTGTGATTATTCTTCTTTGTGTATTTATAGTTATTGTATCTATAGTTATTATTGCATCCCCAATGGTTCGGCCTTGCATCTTCACAGCAAATTCTTTGTTTATATGTTCTGTAATATTTCATTGTTGCTCTGGCCTCTTGGCATACTTTGTCCATATAATCTTTTACAAATTGCGTTCTATATCCTAAAGTATCTACTTCAGGTTTTACTTTCTCATTTATGTATGCACTATATATGTTTATGCTCCATGGATCAGGTAATTTTAGGAAGAATGAGTCTAAAATCGGGCTCCTTTCTTCTTTTGTATAATAACTATCTTGATAATATTCTCGGAATTCACAAGCATAGTTGTCAAAATGGCACATGTCGCATATTTCTAAGTTACTTAGTCTCCATCTTGCTTGATTCTTTTTATATATAGTGTGTTTTTCTCCTTTATCGTATACACTGAATTCGGTTCTTATTGCTTTTTCGTAATTTGTAATTATTTCTTTTAAACCTAACGTCCTTTGTGCTGAACTTTCTTCAGTTCCTCCATCATCGACTGGTCTTGATTTTCTTATAGTATTTCTTTCTTCTTCTTCTAGTCCATTCCACCATTTTGCTACTACTCCCATAAAGGTGGCTTCTATAAATTTCTCAAATGCATTCCCGTTAAGGTTTTGCCTAAATCCTACTATTAGTGACGCTTTTACCCTGTAACCCCTGTTTTTATTAATACGTATTTTTAAAAGTATTTTTCTGTATTTAAACCCTCAGTATCTTATACCTATTTTCCCCTAATTGATTATATTATTTAAACTGTTTTTGGAGCCCAATTGTTTATTATAAACCCAAGTCTGTATTTTGATTTTATTAATTATTAATCTGAGCCCACTAGTTATGACAAGCCCAATTTCATATTTTGATCTTATTTATTTATTTAATTAATCTGGCCCAGAAATTTAACCCAACATCCTAATTATTTTATTTAAATGTTTTGAGCCCCTTTTAAGCCCAAGCCCAAATCCAATAACCTAGGACCCATATAATTGTACAGATTATCTACCGTATACAATTTCTCTACCTTTTCTCCACTCCTCCCACATCTCCGTAACTACACCCCTCTATCTCTAACTACCCCTAATTAATATATTTTATTAAACCCCCACTCTCTCTCTCCCGTCACTATCTCTCTCCCTCTCTCTGTTGTTTCCAAAACACAAACAGAACAAATCTAAACGAACCCATCTCCTTTCCACTCGAACCATTGCCGAAGTGGAACTCTTTCCCGTCGCTCAGAGTCCCCCGCCCAGCCAGAGCGACGCCGCGCAGCTGCTGCCGCTTCACACCACTTCGCCTCGAACCCTCCTGTCGCTGCTCCCCTCTCGCCGTTCGCTCGTCGCCATCGAAGCACTGTTCCTTCCGTCCAGTCATCGCCATCACAGACCTCCACAGTCGCCTGCCGTTCGCCTTCCTCGACTCCGCAAGCCAGACGTCCTGCCGCTCGACGACCCATCGTTTTCCCCCTCAACTGCCCCCGCTATCGACCGTTGCTCCCCATTCGTCCATCCAGTCGAGCCCGTGCCTTCCCCAGTCGACATCCCCAGTCGTCGTCTTCCCGAAGCACCACCATCGTCACTTTCGCCGCTCCCCCTCCACTCGCGCCGTCGCCACCCCCTCTACTGCAGTCAGCCGCCTGGGTTCCCCTCCGAATGTGCCTCAGCCATCGCCGTTGGCCTCGAGAACCCCACATTGCCTCGCCGTCCTCTGTTTTGAAGCGAAACAGAGCCTTCGCCGTCCAAGCCCCGTCCCTCCTCCTCTGTTTTCAAGCGTGGAAAGGGCCAGTCGCGCTCGCCGTCGAAGCTCTCCCTCGTGCCGTTGCTCTTGTGGCTGCGTCGCTTCCCGACCGCCGCCAGCGCCGCACTCCTTCAGTCGCTCGCCAGCTTCGCGTCGCCGCTCTCCCTCTCTCTCTGTTCGTCGAAGAAGTGAACGAAGAAGAAGAAGACGTTCGTTTGGCGGGATTGAATCTCAGGCGTTCGATCGCTTCAAGATCCGTGCTCCCCTGATCCGTGTTCGCTATTCTACCACAGCTGATCCTAGCCACTGTTTCCTGTTCTGGATTGGATCTGGTGTATGGCTGCGATCTGATTGGGCGCTGTTGGCTGTTTGCTGTTCTACTCACGCCAGATCCCAGCTCCTCTCCGCTGTTTGTAGCTGATCCAGTGTGGGGAAATCAACTCTTTGTTGCTTGCTTTTGGAGTTTCTTCGTACGTACTTTGCACGTGCCTCTTGGGATTGTTCCCCGGGATACTGATCCCGTTATTCTAAATTATTCGAATCGACTACTACAAAAAGGCAAGTCCATTGAACTAATTTTTTTATTCTAGTTCAAATTAATTGATCTCCTGCAAGTAGTTCCATTTTAATTATCTTAAATTGCCTTGTGTCCCTTCTCGTTAGGAGTGTCGAGGGTTTACACGAGCTAACCCGACATACTCTTGACTTCTTATAATTGTCCATTGACTCAAACCTAAGCCCATATAGATATAATCGATATAAATAAAATGAATAGAATTGTGTACAAAGGAAATGAATGGTAATTGTATACATTGATTGAATGAGACAATCGTGATTGGATTAATGACTTCATAAATTGGATTGTACACAGAAAAGGACATTCTAATCGTTATATGACATTGTAATGTGTTCCATAATTTGTAGTAGCACATTAATTGCCACTTGAATGAACATATATGTGATGACCTTTTATAATTCCTGCTGCATTGTTTGTCTTGTACTGAGGTTTCGACCCAGTTATATTAGATTTCAGTTAAATTAATATAAAGAGAATTGTTGTTTTAGATTTACTATTTCATCTTATTATTGTGTAATACATCATATTGCTGCATTATTATCGTTCCCTTGACATCCTTATATACACTTGCATGAGCATGAATGACTTAATAATAAAATACTAAACAAGCCGGGGTTTTATAAGGGTTGACCTAGTAGTGGATACTCTCAGAAAATGTACTCGGTAAGGCCTATATTGATATCGTATTGACATGGAAGGAGAAGTTGTAATACCCCGTATTTCTGAAATAATATATATAATTTGAATATATAAAAAATATGTTGAAAGTGATATGTTGACTGTGGATTATAATCCATGCATGGATTTAATGGAGTAATATATATGGATTTGGCTGTTGATATATTCACATATGGTGAATTATGTGGTGGAGGGTCCCACGGTTGAAAGCATGCTGTGCTTGATTTGGCTTTGACGAAGTCAATTTACCTTGCCAACGTGGCTTCCCTTGGGGATGAGAAATGAAGTAGTAAATCCCATATCGGTTAGAATATAAGATAAAATATTATATAAATAATAAATGCCAAGGATCAAGAGTCACCAATTCGGTTAACCATCTTTTGAGAGGCAGCCTGTGGTGGGCAGTTGTACTACATAGTATCTAATTTGTCTTATAAATTGTATAAATTGTCCGAGCCCAGGGCAGGGGTGTTACAGAAGTATTGATTGCTAGTGCCATTATTGTCCTTAACCTGAAGCCAAAGAGAATTTCTAAGAGGCATGTCTTTATATTCCAGAATTGGTTATTAAATTTCATTCTCGTTTATGGATGATATGAGTTGGCGTACTTATATCATTCGCTGGGCCTACGTCACGGGCTCGTATTCCTGTATTTTGGGAAGCAGGGCGTGACATACCCATTCTTCAATTGTTCTATCTACATCTTTTACGCAATCTAGGTCTAACCATTCTCCATTTCCTGCTATTCCTTTTTCGAAGTGTTCTGTTGGTTCATATTTTTGGGTTTCTTTTTCTTTACCTTTTCCTGGTTGCATCATTCTTTTTGTATTTTGCCATTTCCATGGTAATTGGTATGGTTTTTTGTGAGGTGGTGGTCTTAAGATTTCATACATATTACTTGGAATTTCTGAAGGTTTTTCAATAATCTTATCTTGGTCCATTTTTATTTCTTCGTTTGCTATATCTAGATTTTTCAAGGCTTCTTGTACTTCTTCTGAATTAGGATTTGCCATTAAATCTTCTATTTCCAAAATATTTATATTAAGCTTTGTTATGGCTTCTAGTTCTTTCATACCTTCTTCTGTTATGCCTAATTCTTCTTCTGGGTAGTCTGTCATATATCTTCCTAATTCTTTTATATTTTTATTTATGATTCTTAAATCTTTTCTTACATCATTGAACATTTCAGGACCGTTGTAATCTTCTTCCAGGTCTTGTATGTTTAAATAAATTTTTGGCTCCATGTCCTACTATTTTGTCTGCTAGTAGGTGTTGGTAATACCAGCTTGCTTCTTCATTTCTGTAATCTAATACTTTGTATGCTATTTGTTTTTGTATCTCTTTAGGTAGTTGATTAGTTACTTTTATTGTTAGTAATAGGTATTCTGATATTTCTTTACTGGCAATATGCTTACTTTCTACTAATCTTTTATCAACGTATCTAATCTTGAATTTTGAAAGATTTTTTAATTTAAGTTTCTCTATTTTCTGTGAATTATCCAGCTTTTCTAAGGTTAAGGTGTATTATAGTTTATAATTTCTAGAGTGGGGTTATATATAAAATTTTGCTTTTTGGTTATTTAATTAAAAGGGGTAGTTGACTAAATATTTTTGGAAGAAGGGTATTTGGCTAAATATTTTTGAAAAGTGGGGTACCCACTATGCTCGAGACAATCCGCTGTCTCTTTCTTTCTCAATTTGATAGTGAATAAAAGGATTTCAATACCTGATTTGCAAGTTGCTCTTGACTTTTAGGGGCAAAGAATGCTGGAGGAATTCCCTAATATGTAGAAATATAGCTCTACCATGTTGAAGACAAGTCAGTCAAAGCATCAATATCACCAGTGAGTTCTCCTGCATAACAATAATATATATATATATATATATACTAGTTGAAATTTACCGTGCACCAAGTGCACGTGGCTTGGTGCACATGAATGTTGAATATTTTAACTATTCTAGTTAACAAGTTAGATAGACAAAATACAGTTGCATTTAGCACACCTATATTCTTCAAAATACAAATTCAACTTCGTCAATCATCTTGATAAGCATACCATGAATTTCAAAATTACTCTAACGATAACAAATTCA
Source organism: Hemerocallis citrina (assembly GCA_017893485.1). Lineage (NCBI taxonomy): Eukaryota > Viridiplantae > Streptophyta > Magnoliopsida > Asparagales > Asphodelaceae > Hemerocallis > Hemerocallis citrina. The sequence continues at coordinate 7,957,681 of CM030363.1, read as the reverse complement.
TCGAAATCAGATTTCAAGCAAGTATCAAGAACCCAAATTTAATCAATTATAGCAAAATTCCAATAAAAGAAAGCACAAATGGATCAAAATTCATACGACGTAAGATAGAGCTATATCCGTGATAGTTTCATGTAAAACATAAAGATATAATTATTGTATTTTTCATAAGATTAATCATCATTTTCGACTTTAACTTTCTTGAACTTAAAACTGACATTAATAAAAGATATTAAAACAGAACAAATTAGTAAATCCTAAACTGATATCAAACTCAATAAATGTATGTTTTCTTTGTACTACTTATTTAGACATTTTTTCTCGTGCACTGAGTAGAGAGTAGATCTTAAAATTTGTATCATCACATTCCTCAGTAGGTAAATCATCCTATTGGACTTAAGATTGTTCGAACTAAAACTGCTTACAGCTTCATATTTACCCATTCTTATCTTACACTCGGTCAAAGTTTGTGTACTTATATTTCCATAAATGCTGTCTTGTGATTTGATTAAAAGAGTATACTCCTTAACGTATTTCTTGATGCTTCTACCAAATTCTCCAACATTGTATTCCTGCATATAAAATTAATTCATTAATTTTTGCAGTGAATCAATGATGCACCTTGCTTCCTCATCTAATAAAGTTAAATATGCCTCAACACTTGTATATTTTATTTTGACACGGTTAGGAAGGAAAGTATCAGCATCTTTAAATTATCTTACAAACTTGCAAATGCAATATGACAGGTACCGACTAAAACATTCCTTAAACCTTTAACAATAATTCATTTATGAGAGATACTGGATAATAGTTGGTTCACATTGTGGAAACATAGTATAGGGATAGTTCATCAATTTGTATATCAATTTGTATATTATATAGCCACTGATTCTGATTCTTTACTAAAATAAAACAAATTACTGTTTTGAGTACAATTAACTCTTCAATTCTAAACGTGCTCGAACAAATAGAATCAAGAAGACATAATTAAGATAATAAATCAAATACAATGGGAAGAAAGAGAAGGAGACGCATAAATAAACTTGCTCCGTGGGGAGAACTCTGGTAATATGAGAATGAACCTAACCAATGAACATAGCTCGTATTCTATAAAACCAGTGCACTCAACTTTGATGTTTTTTGGTTCTTATTTTGGGAGTAGCTAATTAGATGTTTGTTGACTTGTTTGGTCATTTTCAATCCATATCTTTGAAAAATCATATCAGTTTTAGATAAGCTATCTTGGGTTTAGGCAACTCAACATACTATTTACCCCAAGTTTTAATCAATTTGCATCATTTTTATTTTGATTATCATGTTCTAGCTTCAGAATTGGGCGGCTGAAATTTCTCAATGGACACTTCAACTTAAGTTTAATTTGTTCATATGGGAACTTTGATTTGGGAACTTTGAGAGTTCTTCAAAACTATGTGAGTTTTATTGCATTAACTTGTCTTTTAGTCGCCTGAACGAGGCCCACACTGTCGTGGTCAGTGGCTGCAATTCTAGCTACAATGCTTCAACTTATCGCAACAATAATGTTTGATTTATATAAAACTGATATTTTGTATGTTTTCATAGATGACCAGTGAATAAATTATATGTACCAACACTTAAAATATTAAATATTAAAGATACAAAATACTATGGTTAGTCTAGGAAGAAAAATAAAAAATTAAATTAAAATTAAAATTATATATATATATATATATATATATATATATATATCAAAGGCTAAATTACTCCTATCCAAGTAACGACTACTTTTATCCCATGTAAATCTTAGTATAAAAGGTTGCATCTGAGAAGAGCAAGAGCACAAAAGAATACCTTGTAGAGGACTTGCAAACACGAGTTGACTCTGTTTTGCTGAGCCTCTCTATTATGCTCTATGTTTATATGAACCACTCTACTGAAGAGTTAAGTAGCAATTTGATGGTGTCTCTAGCCTCCATTGGATGTTTGAATTTGACAGCGAATTAATCCATTGCACCATACCTCCTGCATCACAACATAAATTAATTAGGTTGAGGCTGTGTTTAGAAATTTAGAAAGAACAAGAAATATTGGTGTTAGTTAAATAATTGCCTACAACTTACACAATCCAAGTGGAATCGTATAATCCCATAAGCACAAGAAACATGATAGCAATTAAATTTGGCGTACCCTATGTCAAAACCAATGAAATATTTCTATCTTAGAGACTAAAAAAGTACTGAAATATGAAATAATCACACATATAAAGATATGTGCATGAAAAAGAAGAACTGAAATCAAACTGTGACCTCTAATGAAGACTAAGAATTAGAGCTAAGAAATTAATTAATAAAACATCTACCAAATAATCCGAGGAAAGCAATTGATTACACAAACTACATGTCATTGTATTAAATTCTCTCTCTGCCTAACATTTCTAAAATAAATGATACATGCCAAAGACATCATGCTTATTGTATTCTTATGGATTAATACAGACCATCAGGCGAGTTTATTTCTTTTACAAAAGTGTCTTACCACATAAGAAACATGAAAAATGATGCCGATCATCCATAATGGACCCCATCATGTGTGTATAGCTACTCTATATGAGGAAACTTTCCTCCAATAAATATGAGGCTCCTTGCTCTTAATAGAAATGATTAGAGTGACACCAACAATCAAAAAAGAAAATGAAGAAACAAATGTTCATGATTGAAATACATACAAGTTTTTTTAATTGAGAGCTTAGTTTAACCACATGATTCCATCCATGCAGGAAACCTTTGTCCAAGTTTCTGTGGAAATTCTTCAGCATTAAGCTGATATTTACACAGGAATTAGTAGTTGGAGTAAAAAATGAAAGGTTAACTATCTGTAAACGCTTCAACCTTGTAAAGAAGTTGTAAACATTTAGACAATAAAGGACTTGTACTTCTATGAGCCTCAATTGCATTTCTTTCCACCTTTTGACGCTTGAGTCTCCTTGCAAGCTTCATGCAAGGGGTTCTCTGCGGTACAATAGTGAGCCTATCCTCAACTCCATACTTGTGAATTAAGTTTTCCACAACATGTTTTCTTTGCTTACTAATGTCCAAACAGACTCTCAATTAAACAGCAGTTATTAGAAGTGTTTCTCACTCATGAAATTCCACTAATATGTTGGCAGCTCACTTAATAGACAACATCAATCAACACAAGCAACTTCAGAACTCAATTACAAGTAGAGTCTAGTTTTTATTTATTAAGTTTTCAATGATTTATAAGATTTTTTTAAAATTCTAGCCTTTTGTTTCATTCTCAAAATAATTCCAAGAAGTATGCTTCTCCGCCGCCTGAAAATAATGAGTCCATATCAGGAGAACTTTAGAAACCTCACACGCAGCTGTCGTTTTTAAGAACTACCAAATGTTAAGTCATTTGTAGTAATATAGATGGAAATCACATGCAATACACGCCTCGTACCCTTATTGGATTGAAACCATCCAGTGGGCATTCCATTAACAGGCAGACAGAGGAAGTTGAGTTTTGCCAGCTGTTGTTTTCGATAGATTTAGTATTATGGCATGCAAAAGGGTGGTCGCACGCAGAAAGTATGAACATGCAATCCACAACCAAATTTCGTTTTATATAACTTTCTCTACTCTTGGAAGCGGATATATTTAAAAGGTACCAAGTTACTGAAGAAAACCAAGAAAACTGCATGGAAACGGATATATTTAAAAGGTACTAAGTCATCATATGTGACACAAGACTATGGTTCTAATTGAATTTCTTAATGAACTATCCCAAATTTAGATTTGTTCTTTATATTTCTAATCCACACCGACTAAACAGAATGTACACCTTGTTCAAGTTCTTGGCATTTACAGTCACATGAGCCATTGAAACATATTCATGACTATCAAAACCCCAATTTCTTTCTACATGTAGCGTGCTTATGGTCAATGATCAACTACAGTCAATAGAAAATCTTCCTCGTGATTATAGAAGGATGTGAGAAGGGAAATTTGAAAGATATGTCGTTCCCTATATGATATCTTATATAACGATTAAATATTAAGATTTTGAGATTATGTACTTGTGCAATAATGATGTGTAGCAGTGAGACTTTAAGTTGGAATCATACCATATTGGACACAAGTCTCAGATGTGAAGCTTCTTTCCTATTGTAGTTCTTTTGTTTGCACTGTGTAAAATTAATAATAAAATTTTGAGAGGACATCACAATAGTAGCATATCAGTGTCTACTTTCTTAATTAATCCCTAACCCATTCAGGACAATGTCATAAATCCAAAAAAAGCACTAAATAAAATTGCCGTGAATGCATATATATGCTAGAACAGAGAATATTAAGTTACTAACCATGGAATGACCTCAACAGTATAATATACTAAGGTTCAAAGGACATTTGCCAATAAACAACTTGCCATGAAACCCTATGGATCAATTTGCATAATATACAACAAAGGTGACCATAATTCTTGCAAACATAACATTGTATTTCCTGTTCAATCCGAAACAATCAATGTCTACAGCATGGCACCTCTGGCTCTAATCCAAGTAAATTCCATCCATTGTAATAATCCATCAATACCTTAAACAAAATGCTTGCCAGTTAAAGTTATAGTCCTAGAATTACAACCAAAGGGAATAAAAGAATGTATATAGAGAGAAACATCACAAACCTTCAAATCATCAAGTGCATAGTTATTTTACATGCTAGCAAATCATGTCCATAATCTCCACATCATAAGCAGATAACAGAATCTCGAGGAGTACGTTGGTGCTTCTCCGGGCATTTTTTTGCAATATGGCCTCTTCTTTTGCATGTAAAACAATCTTGACCATATGATAGATAAATGAACATGAAATTGTTGAGAATGGCCACCAAATTATAGTACAGAGAATAAATTCATTTAATGAGTAAAACCAAAGAAACTTCACCAAAGCAATTCAAGGGCTTGAAGTTAAACATGATGAGAAGGCTATGCTTGTGTATTACCTAGATATGCCAATTAGAAACAATATTTCCTTTCAAATTGAGGGGAAAATTTTGAGGGGTGAGGACTGGATATTTAAGTCTGTTGGGTTGAGGGGTCTGGGTGTATTCAATTGAGGCAAAATTGGAGCATCCAATCGGGTTCTGAATTGAGCTTGGAGAAGTCCATGAATGTTTGTTCGGAAAGGCCTTTGTCGATGGAGAAGGTTTCGAAGTCGGAGGGGAAGTCGTACTTGTACTCGCGTTTCAGGTATTTCTAGATCGGGTCGAATTCCGAGTCGGTGGGGGAGATGGGTTTTAGGTTGGTTTGGACAGAGCGGAGGTGGAGGAAAGCGGGTTTGGATTTGGATTTAGATTTTAGGGCTAGGGTTTGGAAGAAGAGGGACGAGGAGGAAGCGGTCGAAGCCATGGTGAAATTCGGATGAGAGAGAGAAGAGAGAAGAGGGGCGCGGGGATTGGATGTGGAATTAGGGCAAAAAAGAACGCAGCATCAGGTATCTAGGTTATTTAAATTGTTAATTAAATATGGTTAAAGGCTGAGATTATATCAAGTAAGATCTGGGGTCCGGATCTTCTCTGGACAGATTTATTTGTTGATTAAATAAGGTTAAAGGCTGAGATTGTATCAAATAAGATCTGCGGTCCGGATCTTCTCTGGACAGATTTATTGTGGCTTTTATAATAGAAATAGATATATATATATATATATATATAGAGTTAGTCTATTATGAGATGGTGAGCGGGGCTCCTTATCTTGAGCGGGAGCTCACAGCCATCTGATCTGAATTGATTCAGATCGAATGGCTGAGATGGGATCCCGTTCTCCATCCTTTTTGTTGAGGGTGAATTGGTCATTTAACCCCTCTCCTTATCTTGAGCGGCATGCTGGAAGCTCCCAATTCTTTTCCCGCTCTCTTACAATCGCAAGAAACCCTAGCCCCGCTCTCCTCATCTTTCTCCCGCGCTCTCCTTCTTCGACTGAAACCCTAGCCCCAAATCCGCTGGCTGATTTCATGGATCCCGTCCCTCTCTACGACGAGATGCCCTAGCCCCAAATCCGCTGCGCGCAGTGGTCTCTTTCTCTCTCCCTGCGATCGAAGACCCAAATCCGCTGGCTGTTTGCGAGGCTCTCTCTCTTCTTCTTCGACGTCAAACCCAGCTTTCGAGCCCCAAATCGCCAGCGTGCGTTGCGAGGCACTCTCTCTCTCCCTTCGACGTCTAACCCAGCTTACGAGATCCGTTTCGATTCCTCATCGATTCGAATAGAAACCCTAGCAGCCCCCAACCATTCTTCTCAGGTATTCTCAGGTATTCTCATCAGACAAATTACATTTTGTTTTCTTCTTTCAAGTTTCACTATTAGAAATTGAGTCAATATGGCCTCTACTGTAAATTATTCAGCTGGTGTATTTTCATCAGGTCCATGGCCTTTTTTGTGTGTTGGTCTAGGCAATGATGATATGAACTCCATAACAAGCTAATAAGTTAGAACTAGTTAGCGCGGCATATTAATGCAGCCCTAGACACATTCTTAATGCTTGATTTATAAAATGAATATATAGAAGTGTGTTCTGAGCCTACGACTAATTCAGTTCATGTGTTGAAGACAACTATGATGATGAAAAATTTAGCTCTCCGAATAAGTTTGAGTAGAGCCTGCAATAAATTTTATTAAGTTTGAGTCGATTAAGACCTTTTAATAAAAAGGTAAGATTATGGGTTTGTTTGGCCGGCAATAAATTTGTTTACCAGGAAGAAGAAGAGTGTTGGAGATGTTAGATGACCTCTTCTATATGTTTAATTTGTTGAGGAGCACACTATATGAGTTAGTCTATTATGAGATGGTGAGATGGGCTCCTTACCGTGAACGGGAGCGACCAGCCATCCGATCTAGTTTGATTCAGATTAAATGGCTGAGATAAGATCCCGTTCTCCATCCTGTTTTGTTGAGGGTAAATGGTCAATTATACAATCTCCTTATCTTTTTAGATTATTCCCCTTTTTTGGTTATTAGAAGAGGCGCGAGGTGGCCTCTATTGTATAAGTATTGTAGAGGTGTATTTTTATTAGCCAATGTGATCTCTTCTCATGATAAGGAGAGGCATTCACAATTATTTTTGGTATATCAGAAGAGGGCCCATGGGCGTGTTTGTGTGTTGGTCTAGGCAATGATGATATGCACTACCTAACAAGCTAATAAGTTACAACTAGTTGGCGCGGCATAATAATGCAGCCCTAGACATATTCTTAATGCTTGATTTACAAAATGAATATATAGAAGTGTGTTCTGAGCCTACGACTAGTTCAGTTCTTGTGTTGAAGACAACTATGATGATGGAAAATTTAGCTCTCCGATTAAGTTTGGGTTTAATATGTATGTTTATTATATTTTTTTCTATGTAGAATGGAGTCTGAAGAGTTACCAAGCCAAGATGTTGATAAGGGTTGGAGAGATGTTGATGATGATTCTAAACCAAAAGTTGGTTTAGTATTTGCTAGTTTAGAGGAAGGTTATGAATTTTACAAAAAATATGCAAAATTAGCTGGTTTTTCTGTTCGCAAATCTGCTACAATGATGGATACTGTTACAAAGGAGAGGTATTCACAGTCATTTGTATGTTGTAAGCAAGGTAAGCCGACAACTTTAGATGAAGGAGTGAATGTTGCCGGTATTGAAGAACCATCTTCTTCAAATGTCATCAAGAGAAGGAGAAGGGCTGTGACTAGAGAAGAGTGTATGGCTCAAATTTCCCATTGACTCTTCCCTTCCAATGTATTAGAAGCAGATAGGGCTGATTGATGGGTTTTGAAATTGATCAGTTTCCTTGATGGTAATCAGTTCTATACTCTCATTTCATTCTTTATGGTAATCAGTTTTTTTTTGTGATTTGTAAAAGCTTGACTGATGGTGACTGTTTGGGTGTGTTAGGAATGATGGGATGGAAGATACTTACAGTGTTCTTATAAGATTTGATGCTTTCAGATTTCAGCAGATAATTATTTGAACATTTAAATGGTAAGAGGTTTTCATCTATTGGAGGTTTGCAGACAAAATCAGTTTTTTGTTGTAAGTATTAAGTTTTATGTGTTTTGGCATGTTGTGATAAGTGATCTATTTTGTAGGTTGATGGTAATCAGTTCTATGCTGTAATGAGTAAGTTCAACTGTTTGTGGGGATCCAGATTAACAGCTCTTGAGCTCTTGAGGTAATGGTATGCATATTAGAAGCAGATAGGGCTGATTGATGGGTTTTGAAATTGATCAGTTTCCTTGATGGTAATCAGTTCTATACTCTCAGTTCTTTATGGTAATCAGTTCTTTTATTTGATTTGTAAAAGGTTCACTGATGGTTAATGTTTGGGTGTGTTAGGAATGATGGGATGGAGCCTACTTACTGTTTGCCTTTGTAAAAGCTTCACTGATGGTTCCTTGGTTTTTGATGGCTCCTTGGTTTTTGATGAGTACAAGAAGAATCTGAGGGTCAATATGATGGCTCCTTGGTTTTTGATGCAAGCTGCAGCTAAAAGAATGCGTGATCAGTTAATGGCTGTATCTGGCTGCCATTCATGGAACAGTATGAAGACTAATTTTTGTTGATCAGAAACTGGGTGTATCTGACTGTATCTGGCTGTATCAGTTAATGTCTCAAGCTGTAACTAATTATTTTAAACGATTTTGTTGATATTCAAAAGTTCAATGCTGTATCAGTTGATTTTGTTGATTTTGTTGATAGTTCAATGCATTGTTTGTGATAACTTGAACAACGTTTTCTGGTCCAAACTCTTCAATTATAGAATCAAACAAATCACAGAGGCACCTGGTGTTCTTGAAGTAAGAAGAGGCATCAACAGATTTATGGAAAACTGTACCCAGAGGAGAAGAAACATAAAAATTTATCAATGCCCTCGATTTATTATATGTCCATGTATCATCTATGATGGTGCAACCAGTAGAAACCCAATCTTTTTCAATCTCTTTAATTTGCAAAGTGATTTCAGATTTAAGCATTTTATTACAGGTAGAGATAATTGGTGGTGGAGATTTGAGTTGGGCTAATATCTGTTTTTTAGCAGTGGCAGCTTCCTTGCCTTCCTCTTTTGATGCTATAATAGCTTTAACATGATCAGTAACTTCATCTCTTACCTTGCTACATGGATGGACACCTTTGCTAGGTAACCGAGATAGGTGGAACTTTAACCTACTAATCCCACCATTCAAGACTTTAAGACAGAATTTGCATCTCACCTTGTTTCCTTCTAGTTTTTCACAGTATTCCCAGCACTCATCATTCGATTTTACTATATATGCTTGCATTCTTTTTTAACTGGGAGCATTTGCAAATTCAGTGGTTCACATTTATCTGGATGCATCAGAATCACACCATTTATAGGAAGAGGAATTTTATCTCAATGTTCGCTGAAAGATTATTATGCATTAGAATTATCACACCATTCCCAACTTCAACGATACGCGTACTAACATATCCATTCTTAAGAACTAACATAACAATGGCACTTAGTTTATTCTCCATCTGACTAGCGTCATCAACTACCAGTGTCAACTTTGCATTTTCTATCTTCAGATCTGAGTAGGATTTTTCCTGTCTCTCGTTTCCACTCACTAATTCAATTCAACGAAAAAAACCACATTTGTCTGTTTGCCAATATGGACAACCCGCAAAGTATCTTCCAGCATTTGCAGCAGTGCTTGCTACCTTCACAACTACAGGATCTTTGTGAAAACAAACCAGGGTTCCACCATCATCGCAACTATTACGCAAGTTCCTCCTTAAAGATTTGGAGTTTGTCAAGTCTGCGTGTACACAAATGCAGACATCTAAATAAACAAATCGACAAATAAAATCGATCGTATCAAGGTCAAATATAATTAATTACTGTCAACAAATCACCTGACATTGGATCGTTCAACTGAATGGCGTGAGTGAGCTCCACTTGATGGCGTCAGGATCTCGACTTCGACGCCTGGAAGAATGGACGCTAGAGAAACTAACAGAAAATTAACAAAATTAGAAACAGAATAAATAAATTTTACCTCTATCCACAGTTAGAGATGGAGATCCGTTAGGGTTTCAAAGGGGTGTTTCATTTTACACTTCTTTGATGCAGATCTTAAAGATGAATCTAAAAAACACATCAAATTCTAAAGATCTAAACATACCCATAACAACCCAACATCTCAAACAATCTCAAAATTTCGAACCCAGATCTAGTTTCAACCCCAAAACAACAAACCCATCAAAGCATTAATCAAAACAGTTCGAACCAATCAAAGCTCCAAAAACAATGAATTTGAGCAGCTCATATACAGCAGTAAAAAAAAAGCTTCGTTTACCAAAGATACATAATAATTGGGGCTGAGGAATTTGACATCTCATACAAAATGTGGACTTGTCAACGTTTGAGTCGAAATATAGAAATTTGTAGGCTCAGAACAACACTTGGCAACAAAATTTGGTAACTCTTCAAATAATAAACATACATATTAAACATATACAAAAGGTCATCTAACATCTCCATAATCCCCAACTTCCTGCTAAACAAATTTGTTGCCGGCAAATTAATACATAATTTTACCTTTCGATTTGGGGCTCGAAAGCTGGGTTTGACGTCGAAGAAGAAGAGAGAGAGCCTCGCAAACAGCCAGCGGATTTGGGTCTTCGATCGCAGGGAGAGAGAAAGAGACCACTGCGCGCAGCGGATTTGGGGCTAGGGCATCTCGTCGTAGAGAGGGACGGGATCCATGAAATCAGCCAGCGGATTTGGGGCTAGGGTTTCAGTCGAAGAAGGAGAGCGCGGGAGAAAGATGAGGAGAGCGGGGCTAGGGTTTCTTACGATTGTAAGAGAGCGGGAGAAGAATTGGGAGCTTCCAGCATGCCGCTCAAGATAAGGAGAGGGGTTAAATGACCAATTCACCCTCAACAAAAAGGATGGAGAACGGGATCCCATCTCAGCCATTCGATCTGAATCAATTCAGATCAGATGGCTGTGAGCTCCCGCTCAAGATAAGGAGCCCCGCTCACCATCTCATAATAGACTAACTCTATATATATATATATATATATATATATATATATATATATATATATATATATATATATATATATATATATATATATATATATATATATATATATATATATATGACGGGGGCGTCAGAGACGCCCCCGTCAACAATTACTCTCTCTCTAGTTATAATATATTGTTGACGGGGGCGTCAGAGATATATATATTATAACTAGAGAGAGAGTAATTGTTGACGGGGGCATCAGATATTTAGGGGGTGATTTTGAGGATTAAAATTAATTATGTATGAATCAGTTATATATATAAAGTAGCATTCGTGTGGGAAAGAGGATTACAATTAAATATGTATGAATCAATTATATATGTTGAGATTTGTTTGTATATGAGAGTTGCAAATAGTGAGTTATATACCGGAATTGGCATACTATAACTATAACTTGTCAAATTCCTTGTGGATGGGAGCCACATATTAGGGCCTTGGATTAATAGCCATGGTATCTTTCTATTTGCTTTGTTAGTTTGTTCATCGATGTATCTTCGATTTGAGAGGTGGTATTTTGGGTATATTGTAATTAGTATTACTATGTTTTTTTAATTCCACATTAATGAAGCAATAACTGGGTCATCTTTTTAATAAAATAAAATAAAAAACTTGTCAAATTCAATTTCAATAACTGAGTAACTCCCTAATATGAAGAAAAGTAGTAATTACCTAGCTACATGTAGCTAGATTTGCAATATAACATTTGTAAGAAGTACATGCATGCGTACAGGAGTCACTCCCTATCATTTGTAAAAGTACAGGAGTTACTCCCTATCATTTGTAAAAGTACGCACGCAACTTTAATTTATTCCTTTTGTATGTATATGAGATGCATTGTATTAGGGAGTTTTTGACTTTGAATGCTTGTGCGTAAAAAACAAAAAAAAAAAAAAAAAAAAAAAAAAAAAAAACAACCTTGTGCGTATATATATATATTTACGAGCTACGAGTGACATTGCCATAGTCCAATTATAACGAGCGACATTGCCAGAGTCCAATTATAACGAGCGACATTGCCAGAGTCCAATTATAACGAGCGACATTGCCATAGTCCAATTATAATGCCGAGAGATAAGACAGCCGAAAGGGACAGGTCCTACATCCAATCTCTTCGTCGTTTCTGCAGTGAAGGCTGCAGGTTTCCACCACCCATGCAAGTGTTTACATGGCCGGATCCAGGTACTCTCTCTCTCCTTCTTCTTCTTCTTCTTCTTCTTTCTTTTTAATTATAATGTTAACTGAATTATATATATATATATATTCTCTAGGTAGTATTGTTGGCGAGGAGGGCAAGATCAATCTTTACCCAGTGAATGAACAGAAGCGCTCTAAACGTTCCACCGTGTATGGGAGGTGGCATAACAAAGACAACGAAGAGATCAAGGATGATATAGGGGAGCAACTAGGATTCAAATATGAATATATATATGTTCCTAAAGGTTATCCAGCTAATGCAGGCATTGATGGAATTAAGTGGGGACTGAGAGAGTACACACTTCATCCAACAGAAACAGGGGTAAGACGACAAACACCACCAAAACTTCAACCATCTCCATCACCGGCCATCATCTTCTTCACCACCGAACCGACCTCCACCTCAATCACCACCCTTCATCTAAACCAGCCCCGACCTCCATCTCCACCATCCTCCCAAAACACATCACAACCCAATCGAACCCATCTTCATTGTCGTCGTTCGTAGTAGTAGTAGTGCAGTAAGATACAAAACCCATCTTCACTGTCTTTCATTGAACTCATCACCAGTAGTAGTAGTGGTGGCCGGCGATGATCCTCTGCCGCCTGTGCCGGACTCCCCTCTCTTCACGGCCTCCTCCATTCCTCCATCCGCCGCCCTGCTCGACCGACTGGTGCTACCCCTCCTTCCTCGGAGCTGTCAGGCATGAGGGGCCGCCAAAGATGGCGGAGATGGCAGCGGCGGAGGGGTGAAGATGTGGGAGGAGAGGAAGAGGGAGGATGCATTGGTGGTTAATTAGGTTGGTGGGATCTGAAGGAGGAAGGAGGTGCATTGGTGATCAACGCAATAAACTTTATAATATTTATTTATAGTCAGCTAAAAAAAAACAAACTCTGTTTTTAAAAAAAAAAATTATATATTGTTTATAATTATCTCTAATCTCTAATCTCTAATATTATAATGGGAGAAGCCATAGTGTCATTTGTAAATGTTTGTCTAAATTTTTATTTCAAAAAACTATATTTATTAAAACGTGCATCGCACGTGTAAACTACTAGTTAATTTAACTGAAGTGATATTTGATCGATGCAGGAGAACGAGTATACTCTCTGTGTCATTCGGGAGATTAAGGAGAAGAAGAGGGAAGGTGGACAAACAATTCCCTTGGCATCACCTAGTACCTCCACTAATCCTCCTAACCGGCCTGCTGGTTGTAACCAAGGTGTGGTTGATCAATTGATGATTGACGGAGTGGTCATTGACGAAAGCTTCCTTCTTGCAGATGATCAATTGGACATTAATGACGAACTGGAGGACATCGGTGATGATGAATGGATCAACGAATGGCATTAATTAATATAAGGATCGATCGATCGAGGTACAAACCTAGCTAGAGATGAAATAAATAAATTAATATTTTCTCCGATTTATACTATACGGAAAACCTGCTGCTGCTGCTTTAGTTTGTTCTTCAACCTCGATCAATCCAGAAGCTGTTTCCCATTAGTTGCATTGGAAGTTTGTTCGTTGTGAGTTTTTTTGTTTTTGTTTTTGTTATATATGTCCTTGATATATAGTGAATTGGGAGTCTAACCCACCTTTCCCTTGTCAGGGATTCGGTGAAGAGAGATATATCATAAATTTTATTTAACAACATTTCATCCAGTTACAATAACTCTCTTACCAAAAATTTATTTATCTTTGAATTCTTCTTAATTTTAACCAATAGATAGTCTTAAATTCTCATACAAATTATTCCCCCTGCCCCGTCAACACAATTTATTACGACTAGTCATTTACACGTGCAATGCACGTCTCAGTCTCCAATCTTCTCTAATCTCTAATCTCTAATAATAATAATAGACATAAAGTTTGTGCCTTTTGAGCTTGTGCCTTCTTCTGCTGAACTCCAAAAATCTGACATAAAGTTGTCATCATCTTCACCTTCCATATCCGGGTAACTTCCAACAATTTCCAACAATTTCTTTAATAATAACTTCCAACAATTTCTTTTCATGTGGCCTGGTTTGCCACAGTGATGGCAGTTGTATGCAGGCCTCCTCCCATCACTTGATTTGCCTCTCGATCTGCCTCTGCTTTGGCTCCTGCCCCTCCACCTGCCTCGATCTTCCTCTCGCTGTCTCCCACGGACTTCTGTGACGCAGGCTTGTGCTTCTGTGCCAACGTCCTTTCTCCGAGCTTCCTCATTGAATAGGGCATCCTTAACCATAGACATGGTAAGATTGCCAGTCGAAGCCGAGTTGCTGAGGGAGACCACCAATGTCTCCCAACTGTCTGGAAGAGAGCTGAGAAGTAGAAGTGCCTGTAACTCATCTTCAAGTGGTAACTCCACTGAAGATAGCTGATTCACCAGGCTCTGAAACTCGCTGGTGTGTTCTGCTACAGAAGTTCCTCCCTGTAGCTTCAGGTTCACCAACCGTCTCATCAGCAGGGCCTTATTTCGAGCTGTCTTGGCCTGGTACATATCCGCCAGCTTCTTCGAAAGGGAAAAAGCATCCGTCTCCTGGGCAACATGATGGAAGACACTGTGATCGATCCACTGTCAAATCTGACCGATCGTTTTCCTGTTCATCTTCTTCCAGTCCGCCTCATTGGTAGCTTCAGGTCTCTCTCCCTTCTCCTCAATAGGATCAAAGAGATCTTTACAACTTAGGAGATCTTCCATCCGAGGTCTCCAAAGTGTATAGTTGGTGGCAGTAAGCTTGATCATGGCTCCAAATGATGATGATGATATTGATTCCTCCATCGACATCTTGATCTGCAAAGGCTTTTGACACTCAACAACTCAACCTCGCTCTGATACCACTTGTTAGGATCGGGAGAAAAACAACAGAGATAAATTTGAGAAGAAAACAACACAAATATTATTTCTCAATCTCAAAAGATTTACAAAAAAAACTCTCAATACTTTATAAGCTCTCTGTGGCTATCAATCTCTATTTTTCTCTTCAGTTGAGTGTGTCTCCAAATGAAGAAAATAGTGAGAATTTATAGGAGGGGAAGAGACACCATGCTTTCGAAGAGACACCATGCTTCGGAAAAGACACCATGCTTCGGAAGAGACACCATGTTTCGAAGAGACACCATGCTTCGGAAGAGACACCATGCTTCGGAAGAGACACCATGCTTCGAAAAGACACCATGCATGCACTTTTGTGGCGGGACCTACATTCCTATTGTACACAACTAGTATTTTCTGGTGATGCTAGAGAGATAGTCGTGGCGATAATTGTAATATTTTTGTATCTTCTCTAGTTAAACAATATGTAGTTTATTTTCTCCCGAATTAGGGTCGGCCCAAACTAGGACAAAATTGTGTGCCTCGTGCGTTTGGTGTGATCTTCTATTTGCTTTATGTTTTGTATTGATCGTGTCGCATAACCCAACAAGATCCCTAAGGCGATAATTATCTAACAACATGGACTGGGGAAAAAAGACTCGAGGAACAATAGGGGAAATAAAACTGACACTTGACTAAATGAATATGCCATTCCGGCCTAATCAACTTGACAACATCAAATTACTGAACGATGTGATCCTTATAAGGGAGAACCTTGTTAAAAAATAACTGAATATTGTGACCAACTCTGGCTTTTGCAATGTGCACATAAAGTGTAACGACTATCTATTCATTAAGTGTCATAGGAGCAACCCGGACCAGATACCTCACAGGTCAAAAAATTGGATCCGGCCCCGGACTTACAAGAATCGGGTCCGGGTCCGAGTCCTAGTTAAAAAAAATTACCCATCAGATCCGGTAGTGGGGAAAAATATTTGCACATAAGTATTTTACACCCAATATCCCACGGTTCCAACATTTTTTGTACTTAAGTACATGAATAAATAATATATTTACACATCTATATTCAACAATTACGATTTATATGTATATCCCTATACCACTCTCATTCAAATTTCATATTTTTTAAGGTATTTTTTAACTGGTCCAGGTCCGGGTCGGTTCTATTTTGAGTGGATCCGGACCTGGACCGAAAAGTGCATCGGGTCTTATTTTAGGACCCGGACCCGGACCCGTATAGATCGGGTCGGTTCCGATCCAATGCCGGATCTGGGTTGGGTCCGGGTATCGAGTAAATGTGACAGTGCTACTTGTACATCGAGCAAAGATTCCCTATTTCTTCAAATTTGGATAATTATGAAATATTGAAAATTTTGATTAAGGTCTAGTTTGGTGTATCTTTTATATTTTAGTTTTGGCTTTGAGACAAATATGAAATTGGGATATACATATTTAAAAATAATGATGAGATTTGTACACAGAGATTTCTAGATCTCTATAAATAATTGTAAAAGGAGAGTACTTCATTTGAGAGATTTTCATTATAAATAGCAGAGTATATTCTAGTGAGATTTGAGAGATAAATTCTTGGTGAGGGTATTGTAACTCTTATGTTGTGTCTAGTTGAATAATATCTCGATTATTTTTCTTCCACATTAAGTTTGCCGAACCTGAATAAATTACGTACTTTGGTGTTTGGTATGTTTATGTTTGTTTGATTGTTCGTTGTGATCGGTCTTTACCTCTAGCTCTAACTTCGGTTGTGTTTGGTATGGTCCATGATGAAAATACAAGACATGTTTACTCACTATCAACCACATATTCATTTGGGTAACTTTAATAAAGAAGATTGATGCAGTGATTGAAAGCATTTCCAGAGGTCCCTCCCTGCACTAACCAATCTAAAGCACCCCCTTCGTTTCCTTTCCGTGCTTTGTAATAGGTGTAGTGAATTGAGCTATCAGTACTTCAAAGCAACTTCTAAAGTGCGAAACCACATCAGACAAATCAACTCATGGTTTCAGCCATGAATCATTTTACAATTACAGTATGTATTAGATCCGAACACAAATACATTTTTATCAAATTCGGATAATGAGCTCTGTATTCAAGTAAAGATATGAGACATGTTCAGGGCTGATATTGACACATGTTCTTTCTACGTAGATGAAAAATAATCTCACCGGTTCCTACTAGAAAGAGCTCTACTACTAGTAGGGCTACAATCGAGTCGAGCCGAGCCGAATACCTTCATGCTCGAGCTTGGCTCGTTTACGAAACGAGCTCAATTTTGAGCACGAGCTCGGCTCGAGCTCGGTTCGAGCCAAGCTTTGACCATATTTGAGCCGAATAGCTCGCGAGTTTAGCCAAAAAAAATAAAAAATCAAGCTCGAGCTCGGCTCGTTTACGAAACGAGCTCGGATTTGAGCTCGAGCTCGGTTCGAGCCGAGCTTTGACCGAGCTCGAGCCGAATAGCTCGCGAATAGCTCGATTCGTTTGCAGCCCTAACTACTAGACACCCAACACTAGTTTGTTTTATTAATAAAAGCTCATAACAAAATTTAAATACAAAAATAATACTCATAAATTACTCGAATAAGCTCTTCAGAAACCAAACAAAAAAGCAATAAAAAAGAGATGTATAAATTATATTATCTTCGAATTTCTAGGAGATCATATTAAAAGACATGCATTTCAATGCACAAAGGGAAATAGGATTTTCCCCGAAATAGACCACTTTTTGAAAACTAATTTCCCAAATAGATAATTTTCAAAACTAATTTTCAAAATAAACCACTCGCAGTTCCCAATTGCGACCTCTGTTATTTTTAGGCTGCAATTGGGAATTGCAGCCTCTATTTAACACATCTTTACTTGAAATTTTTTTTTCTAAATCTCAAAGTCACTTTAGGCCAAATATAAAATGAACTAAGGCCGCAGTTTCCAACTGTGGCCTTTGTTGTTTTTAGGCCGCTTGGGAACTGCGATATTTATTTAACAATTTTTTAATTGAAAAAAATGTCTAGATCTCGAAGTCACTTATGTCAAATATGAAATAAAATAAGGCCGCAGTTGGAAACTACAATATGAAAAACAAATCCATTTTAAAGAGGCCACAGTAGGGAATTGCGACCTCGCATTCCAACAAGCTGCAATTTCAAACTGTGAGTAGTCCATTTTATTTTAAAAATGAGTTTTGAAAGTGGTCTATCTTTGGAAAAACAAACAGGAAATAAATGGGTCCCATCGAGAATAAAGCACGTGAGCTGCAGCATCCCCTGATGTAACCTCATTTTCCAGCCACATACAATATTACAGTTATTTAGAAGAGAGAGAGAGAGAGAGAGAAAAAAAAGACAATTTTTAGAAAGATTCCAATATTTGACAGCAAAAGTCAGGCCTTTTTGTTCCTTCTATATAAACATACCAACACACTGAACTGCACAGCATCTACTCTATCTCTTCATAAGGTTTCTTGCATAATCTACTTGGTAAAGATCTGATCTTTAGCTTTTTGTACCCCAATTTTGTTATATATATGTGATCTGATTGGTGGGTTTTGGGTGAATTTGTTCAAGTTTGTAGAAGGGTTTGAATTCATGAACCCAAATTTTTAATTATGTAATTTATTAGTTTGGTTGTAGAAGGGTTTGAGTTCCTCAATTGATTTGTTTTTCTAGTGTAATTTGAGTGTCTTTTGATTAGTTGTAGAAGTTGGGGGGGGAAAGGGAGCTTATTGTTTAATTAGTGAAAAAAAAGATGAAAACTTGAGGCTAATTTCAGTAATTAGTTATATTTTTATGATACAATTGTTGGGTTTAGAGGTTAATCTGCTCATGTTTGTAGAAGGGGGGTGAAGTGAATTCATGAACCCATTTGTTTGTAATTTAAGTGTGTGAGTGTTTTTTAGAAGTTTGATTGTGATTTTGTAATAAAATTGTTACTAGGTTGGGAAACTAGTTTGATAGTTGAAAAAAGAAGCAAACTTGAGGCCAATTTCATAACCTTCTTGATTTGTTTTTCTAGTGTAATTTGAGTGTGTTTTGATTAGTTGTAGAAGTTGGGGGGAAAAGGGATCTCATTGTTTAATTAGTGAAAAAAAAGATGAAAACTTGAGGCTAATTTCAGTAATTAGTTATATTTTTATGATACAATTGTTGGGTTTAGAGGTTAATCTGCTCATGTTTGTAGAAGGGGGTGAAGTGAATTCATGAACCCATTTGTTTGTAATTTGAGTGTGTCAGTGTTTTTTAGTAGTTTGATTGTGATTTTGTAATAAAATTGTTACTAGGTTGGGAAACTAGTTTGATAGTTGAAAAAAGAAGCAAACTTGAGGCCAATTTCATAACCTTCTTGATTTTCTCAATCCATTAACACTCCTACCTTGTTCTTTATCACTCCGGTACTGGGATAACCCGTTCATCGTTTTAGACAATCACTGGGTACTTTCTAGGACTAGCTTTCTAGAACTTTTGGTGATTAGGTTAATTTAGATGGATTGTAGAAGCACATACTCAATGAATTAGAAATAGGGATACGGAATATTAGTACGTTTAGTGTTATCATGTGATCTAGTTAATGACGTGATATTTCAAATATCGCCTAGAATGACTTAGCTATCGTCATGTCTATCTCTTGTCGACTTTGTCTTACCTAAAAGCCTGTCATCTCTTCCCCACCTCACCATTAGAATGAGTTCATTTCCTTCTTATAATTACTGTCTCCTTGACGTCCGGTTTCTCTACGTACTTAGGATATTGAGAAGATAGAAAAAAAAAAGAGAGGTTGACTGAGAAGAATTTAGTCGTTGCACTTATTGTATGGGGTATTTGAATCAGTCTTCGTAGTATATACAATCTTCTTAAACTGAATTATTATTATTATTATTCACATATTTATAATCATATTCTGCACACCTATAGATATGGCAGCGGAAGTTGAAGCTGAACCAGTTGTTGCCAGTGAGAACGCGCTTGAGTGGGTTCAAAAGGACAAGCGGAGATTCTTGCATGCAGTGTATCGTGTTGGCGATCTGGAACGCACAATAAAGTATGAATTTCATCTGTTTTACCTTACTAGCTATTAATATTTTCATTTTAAGCACCGCTAGTTGTAGTAAATCTACTGGGTTGATTTGTGCCATTCTTATGTTGCAAGATTTTACACTGAATGCCTGGGGATGACACTGCTGAGGCAAAGAGACATTCCTGAAGAGAAATATTCAAATGCTTTCCTTGGGTTTGGGCCTGAAGATTCTCACTTTGTGGTAGAGTTGACTTACAGTATGTTTCTTCCTATATTTCAGACATGTTAAATTATTTTTATTAATTATTCTGTAATTGTTGTGTTTTTTCATTGTATTATTTTGTTCTTTTTCGGAGCATAACTACTAAGCAAAGATGAAAAGGCTGTATATCGACTCCCTTTTTTGAAATAAAGTAATGGCCTAGTACAATTAGATGGCGAATTATCGTACATAATTAGGTACACTAGATGACAAAAAAATATATATTCTTAATATACAAATGATGTAAAACTAATCCTAAGATAGAGAATTTCCAAGATTTTTAATGGATTAATTTTACCAATACGTAGATGCGGATCAAAGTTGGAAATTTTAAACAATTAATTGGTTGGATGGATTTTCAAGAACTGAATCATGTTAATAATCCCAATTAATAATTCACTCTACAATCAATAATTAAATCCCTAAGTGTTCTTAGCAAGTAATAGATTCAATATTGATTCGTACTCTAATGAAGCATGTGGAACACTCAATCTCAATTATTTATGTGAACGACAGGTAAATCAGATAATATAATAGATAATAGAACAGTAGAATACAAATATTTAATAGTGGAAAGAGTATACTGAGTGCGAAGAAACCAACGTAGATCTTGGAAGAGCACAACAATGGCAGCAACAACTTCAAGAGCAATGGCAGCCAAGCGAGGCTGGCGGAACTGGGGCTGGCGTTGGCGAACGGGGGCGGCGGCGACGCAGGGCAGTGTCAGGGTGGTCTGTGTCGACGAGAAGGGCAGCCGCGACAACAGCGTTGGTTGGGTTTGGTTGTTGTTGTCGTCGAAGTCAGAGGAGGGGGGTTTCGGTGAGGCGGCGCGCGTCAGGGGTGGCGCGATTTGGGGGGAGGTGAGAGGGGTTAGGTCAGAGGGTTGCGGCTGTGGGGAGAGGGAGAGAGAGTGCGAAGTGAGGAAGGGATCGGGATGGTTCTGAAGGGGGGTTAGGGTTTTCTTTTGGTCGGGATTTGGGAAGAGGAAGAAGAAGGTGAGATTAGGGTTTTGATTTTGGGGATTTGGGATATTAGGGTTTGGGTAATTTTGTTTGGTGGATTTTTTTTTTAAAATTTGGGGTAGATTTTAGATTTTATCACAAACCCTAAAATTGTACTAGGATTTATCACAAATCCTAATAATTTGGATCTCACTTGTATCACACAAAGAGAGAGGAAGAGCAAACACTCAACACAATTTTTTTAATCAAGAATAGCATATCTTTCTCATTAATCTCAGGGCCTATAAATAGGCTCAAAACAAATCTTGATACAAATCTCCAAAGATTCTAAAAATCTCAAAAATATAAAAAAGATTACATATGGCTATAATTGCCAAAAACAAATATGGTACTAAAATAAAATTCTAAACTAAATAACATAGATGTCCTCATCAACAAAGCTCCATAACCATGTCGTTAACTTTGTCGGTAATTATTTGGCACTCTTTATAGTCAGAGTAAATGCTAAATCTCCGGCGTACAGTATGTTGAATTCTAGATATCTGTTGCATTTCTTTAGTTATGCTTTTTTTTTTCTACTCAGGAGTTTAGATGAAGTTTCCATTTATATTGCACCTAACACCTATTTACTGTTTTTCTAACAGATTATGGAGTGGATAAATATGATATTGGCACAGGCTTTGGACATTTTGCCATTGCAACCGAGGATGTGCGTATATATTTTTCTCTTTGAATTTATAAGCATGATTTGTCTTATTTGTTTTGTCATGATTTCAGATTTAAAGGAGAAAATCGTAATTGAAATTGTAGGTGTATAAATTGGTAGAGAACGTCAGGTCAAAAGGTGGCAAGGTCACTCGTGAGCCTGGTCCTGTTAAAGGAGGCACCTCTGTAATTGCCTTTATTCAAGACCCTGATGGCTACATCTTCGAGCTTATTCAGAGAGGCCCCACACCTGAACCTCTCTGCCAAGTTATGCTTCGTGTTGGCGATCTGGATCGATCGATCAAGTTCTATGAAAAGGTATTCTGATTTCAGTGTTAGTTGTTAAATACATTATACTTTAATATTAGTGGTAATTGTAGGTCGTAGGGTCCGATCAAAATTTTCTCAAAGTTTGACATCTCTGGTTGTAGCTATTGTTTGTTTTGATTCTTCTTTGTTGGGTTCATTCTTTTGAAACCTCGGAGGGAAATAATTAAACATTGGTTTCTCAATCTGAACTCTTGTTTAAATAAAAAATAACTGCTTGTTATTCTTGATGTGTACTTAATCTTTTTACGACTTATTCTTTAAGTAATCAACTTTAAGGACTTTAAGGTACAACAATGCTTCTGTCTTTTCGGAATACTGATTCTCATAGTTATTATTTGAAAACATTCGTAATTTAATGCTTAGTAAAAACAATTAGTATTTAATGTATCCAGTAAGTTGAATAGTTTATCGCTACCTACGCCTTGCATTAGACACAGTCTATCCTAATTCCTAATTCAACTCTGTTAAGATATTCTTTTTCCGTTAAATTCAACATTCAGAAAATTTGGTTTTAGCTTTCCAATTTTATATGGAACCCATTACATATTTACATATGTCTGTTAGATTTCAAAGAGTTAATGAAATAGGCAAGCATCCAGTTATTACTGAAAACTTAGATGTAACCAAATACCGCCTTGTGAATTTCTGAGCAACAATCTCTAAGCATTTGAATCTATAGTTATATAGCCCATTTTAGCCTTGCTTTATTGTCATAAAAGTTTACTCTGTTTGCCGTATGCTTGCTAATTTATCAGTTATTTTGTTCCATGCAATCTACCTTGTATAGGCTTGCGGGATGAGGTTACTGAGGAAAATTGATAATCCTGCTTATAAGGTACATAGCCTCTCTCTCATAGTTGCAATGTCATTGTTTTACCTAATTTTGGATTTATATGAACATAAGAAATTTGAAATTGTATGTTTTTATACAGTACACTCTGGCCATGATTGGATATGATGATGAATATAAATCAACTGTGTTAGAGTTGACATACAACTATGGTGTGACTGAGTACACTAAGGGCAATGCTTATGCACAGGTTAATATTACTTTACAATGGTATTATTTTTTATGGCTATCACTCTTTTATCATTAATCGTAAAGCATGTTATTTGATTGTAGATTGCTATTGGAACGGAAGATGTCTATAAAAGCGCTGAGGCTGTTGACCTGGTTACTAAAGAGCTTGGAGGGAAGATTACACGACAACCAGGACCAATTCCAGGAATCAACACCAAGATCACCTCTTTTCTCGACCCTGATGGCTGGAAAACTGTGAGTCCTTTATTTGTTTTTTTTATTTATTGTAAATGTAGAGAAAACTCCGATAGTGCTTAGCACTAGCCCAAGACCGTAATACCCGAGAAACCCGAGTGAAACCAAGAGAAGAAATCCTCTAAGTATGAAGAATGATATGGAAGAATACTTAGAAAAGAGAGAATTAGAGAACTTATGAAGAACACTCTTTCTTTAACTTGCTTTTTATTTATTTATTCAACTTGTTTACAAATGGGAGAGGAAGGAGCTATTTATAGGCTCCAAGAGTACAAAATATCTTTCTAGAACTCTCTACCATAATATCTAGATTTTATGTCTTACAATTCCTAGAATTTTCTACACAATCTTTAGATAATTATTTTATAGAATTCTCTAGAACATCTAGAGGAGGTGATAATGTTTTATGATGTTTCTAGAGACTCTCTAGAACTTGGGCTTAATTTTTGGTTTGGATTATGAACCCATAATTAATCCTAACTCAAAATCAAGTTTAATTTCAATACTCCCCCTTAAACTTGATTTTGTCAACCATACCGAGCTTCGAGCGAAGTAACTCGAATTTACTTTTTGGTAATGACTTGGTGAAGATATCTGCAACGTTGTCATCGCTTCGAACTTCCAAAGCTTCAATTGTTCCATCAAACACCTTCTCCCTTATGAAGTGATGCTCTAACTCGATATGTTTCGTCCTTGCATGAAACACCGGATTATTAGCCAACTTGATAGCACTTTGATTATCTCCATACTTCTGAGAGAACCCCCGAGCAACCAACCTTGCTTTAAATCTATCAATGCTTCCATCCGCTTTTCGCTTAATTCGATACGCCCATTTACATGAAACGGGTTGAACATCCTTGGTTTTCGGAACCAAATCCCAAGTTTCATTCTTTATAAGGGCATTCATCTCCTCTTCCATTGCGGTCTCCCACTCTTGAACACCTTTAGCTTCATCATAAGATGATGGCTCTTCTTCATCTAATGGAGCGGCAAAGTAACATGAGTAAGTAGTGACAAACCTTTCATCTCTGAACCGGGCAGGCTTAACAATGTTCCTTTTAGGCCTTTGATTAGCCATGGAACCATGATCTTCATCATCATCTTCCTCTTGATTAGTGCTCCCCCTTTCACCTTGCGTCTCTTTTTCGAGACTTCCGCTCTCACTTGGCATTTGAGGAACTGGTTCATCAACCTTGAAGGAATCTCCACTTTCTTGTTCGACCAAGACTTGAGGTTGTCCATAATATGAGGAAACTTCGTCAAAGACAACATCACGAGACACGACGTACCTATGTGTCTCAGGATCCATGCACCTCCACCCTTTTCTTTGTTCATCATAACCGACAAATATGCATTTCTTCGCCTTTGCCTCCAACTTTGTTCTCTGAGAGTCGAACACATGGACGTAGCAGATTGATCCAAATATCCTGAGATGTTTCACCGTTGGCTTCTTCCCATGAACCATCTCATAAGGAGACTTCATGTTATTCGGACTTAGTGGCATTCGATTGATAACATAGGCTGCACATCTCATGCCTTCCGCCCATAAGGCCTTAGGCAAATTCTTGCCATGTAACCAACTTCTACACGTCTCGCTTAGATGTCTGATCTTCCTTTCCGCTACTCCATTTTGTTGAGGTGTATGTGGACATGAAAATTCTCTCTTGATACCATGCTTTTTGCAAAAAGAGAGAAACTCCTTTGACATAAACTCTCCTCCATTATCCGTCCTTAGGGTCTTGATCTTCCGACCTAACTCGCCTTCCACGGTAACCTTGAATTCTTGAAATCTTGAAAATACTTCTGATTTTTCCTTCACAAAGTATACCCAGGTGTACCGTGAGAAATCATCAACGAACAACAACATGTAACGAAACCCGGAATAGGAGGGTGTTCTTGTTGGACCCATCAAATCGCTATGGATCCTCTCCAACGGAGCATTGCATCGTGATGTAGAATTGTCAAATGGAAGCCTATGTGATTTTCCATATTGACATCCTTCACAAAGTTTCCCTTCATCTTGAATCTTCAATTTTGGAAGTCCATTAACCAAATCCTTATTCACCATGACTTTGAGCTTAGTCATGTTTATATGACCAAGCCTAGCATGCCATATAAAGACATTATCATTGGTGCTCATCTTCTCAACATATGAGTTGGAGGCCGATAATACATATAGATCTTTAACTCGTGCTCCGGTGTGAACAACGTCCGCTTTTAACTCCTTGATATTCTTCAAAAACTTAACGTCTCTTGGGCCAAATAAAACGTAGTTACCTTGGTCCACCGCATTCACCACGGAGAGAAGATTCTTCCGTACTCCAGGGACATGGTATACGTTCTTGAGAGTGATTGGGCTTCCATCATCTCCTTTGATGACAACAATCCCTTCTTTCTCAACATGGTGGATTGAGTTATCTGCGGTAATGATGGCTTCTTTTCCGTCATGGCGCTGAAGACTGGAAAATAACTTCTCGTCTCCGGTAATATGATGGCTACAACCAGAATCTACAATCCAATCATTTTCTAGATTTTTGGTTGTGGTGGTACCTGAAGATGCAGCCTCCACCGTGAAACATTTTTCCCATGCTTCGTCTTCAGTGTGACCCTTTGATTCCGCCATATTTGTTTCTTTCAACTTCACTCGGCAATCCTTTTTGAAGTGCCCAAGTTTCCCACATCGGTAGCACTTGAATCGCTTCTTGTCTCCCATAGAAGATCTTTCTCGTTCATTATTATTTTTTGTATCACTATCCTTGAACTTGGCTCTAAAACTTTGTTGCCTCCGAGCTACAAACGCGCTCCCCGAGTCATCATTGACTTTAACTCCCGCCATTTGCATGGCTAGTGATTCTTGCGAAGCTAGTAGATTTTCGAACTCCTCCAAGGAAGGTTGTGTAGCCCATCCTTGAACTGAAGTAACAAACGGTGTATATTCGGGTTGTAAACCACGAATAATAGACCGCTTCATCCGAGCTTCTGAAATCGACTCCTCCGGATTAAGAGTATTAATCTCTGAGCAAAGGTTCTTTACCTTGATGAAGAACTGTGAGATTGAAGACTCCCCCTGCTTCGCATTCGCCAGCTCATTCTCTAATAGTTGTAACCGAGCCTCATTCTTCTTGTTGAACAATTGATCTAGCGCCTTCCATATGGAACTTGCGGATGTGCACCTTGAGACATGCTCAAATACTCCCGAGGATATTGACCTCTTCAAAGCAAACTCCGCCTTGGCATTCTTCCGTGTCCACTCCTTTGTCGCTTCCGCTGTTGCAGCATCTCCCCTTGGTGGTGTTGTGCTACTACCGCCGACGACATCCCATAAGTCCTCACTAACCAAGTATGACTCCATACATGACTTCCATAACCGGTAGTTAGATTGGTTTAAGATCTCCATTCCCAATCCAACGACACGACCCATTGATTCCATACTTAGAATAAACCGAGCTCTCTTAAACCCCGATCTTGAAGAGCACAAGATTAGAATGGCTCTGATACCATGTAGAGAAACTCCGATAGTGCTTAGCACTAGCCCAAGACCGTAATACCCGAGAAACCCGAGTGAAACCAAGAGAAGAAATCCTCTAAGTATGAAGAATGATATGGAAGAATACTTAGAAAAGAGAGAATTAGAGAACTTATGAAGAACACTCTTTCTTTAACTTGCTTTTTATTTATTTATTCAACTTGTTTACAAATGGGAGAGGAAGGAGCTATTTATAGGCTCCAAGAGTACAAAATATCTTTCTAGAACTCTCTACCATAATATCTAGATTTTATGTCTTACAATTCCTAGAATTTTCTACACAATCTTTAGATAATTATTTTATAGAATTCTCTAGAACATCTAGAGGAGGTGATAATGTTTTATGATGTTTCTAGAGACTCTCTAGAACTTGGGCTTAATTTTTGGTTTGGATTATGAACCCATAATTAATCCTAACTCAAAATCAAGTTTAATTTCAATAGTAAACGGTGGGATAACCCCCCGTGTTTCATTAAAAAGCTTTTAATCAAACAAACAACCAAACAAAAGGTAATGATTTTCATGTCTCCCAATAATTGGGCTATGAGACTCGTTACCCGCCAAAAAAGAGAACCCATCCCATACAAGATAAGCCCTCCACCAAAAAAACGAAATAATACAGATGATACTGATGT
The DNA here is from genome assembly GCA_017893485.1 of Hemerocallis citrina. NCBI lineage: Eukaryota > Viridiplantae > Streptophyta > Magnoliopsida > Asparagales > Asphodelaceae > Hemerocallis > Hemerocallis citrina. The sequence continues at coordinate 7,929,881 of CM030363.1, read as the reverse complement.
AACCAAAAATGACCCCAAAAAAAGTGTGACCATTCCACACAACTTCGGATCCTGAATACCGCCTGACGCTCACTCCCCTCTCGGTATCCCTTCCCTTTCCTCTGATTCATCTTCGAATGTTGAATCACTGATATCTGCGAACATCTCCTTGATTTTCTTTGACGAGTCCGCACCTGCTTTTTGAGACCAGAACTTGATATTAGCAATAATCTTAAATAACAGTTGCTGTTGCATGATGTGCTTGTGAGTGTGTCTGAAAATCCTATTATTCCTTTCTAACCATATACCCCAACAGGTAGCAGCTACCCCAATCCCCCATATGTCCCTAAGTTGACGTTGAACATGAGCGTCCCTCCAATCCCCCCAGACGTCTTCCACTGTCTCGGGTAACGATCCTTTAACCTAAACCTGTGGAACATGTCCCCCCATATTGTGAGTCCTTTATTTGTTAGTTATGCATGCATAAGTAGATTTATCTTTGCAAGCAATACAGGTGTTTTTGCTTCAAAATGCTAGTTGTCAAGAGCCTGTTATTCTTCAAACCATAATGATTGTGATCATTATCCAATGTGGCTTAAGATTTGGTTTAGCGAAGAGAGGTGAGAAAAACACTTGGGATGCATGTAGAGATCGCACAGCCAAATGTCCACGACCATTTCTCAGTACATGTCTTGTCCTTAATTCTCAAGATCTAGTAATTGTCGCTGGCAAATTTCTGATGCATTGTCCAAATTCTGAAACAGTCAGTTTCGTTGTGATTTTGTGAGGATGATTGACAGCCATTGACATTGTATGTGTTGTTAATCTAGATGATCCATCCTAATCGCATTTGCAATGAATATAATCAGAATATAATCAATCATATCGTATCATATAGGACTTTTTCACATGAGCTCTTTAATTTACTATTATTTTCTAGTAGGTTGCTTAAAATTTCTTATGTCTATCTAGATTCCTCAGTTTCAGCTAATTTCAGGAGATCCTTCTACCTATGTTAGCCCATTTGACTTGCCGGGATTTGAAAGAAATCCTTGTTCATGATCATGGTGATTTTAACAAATGATCAAGTCAATTTTGGACAAATATACATTCGAAAGGACAAAAGTGCCCTTTATAAATTATTTTTTTTCCGACATAATCTTAGCATGATAGTTGTATGGAACATACATCTCTAACACTATTTTCCCCCCCTCTCTAGGTTTTGGTGGACAATGCAGACTTCCTCAAGGAGCTGCAAGCAGAGTAACTCCCTCAAAACAAGAAGAATGCATGTGTTTAAAGTTACTTAGTCTAATATGAAATATGCGATATAATAATTATAATAAACCCATGCAATATGTGGATTTTAGATGGGAATGCAAACTCTTTTGTGAATGATTAGGTATTGGCATGTGCATTATATGTGTAATTCTGAACAGAGGAGTAACGAGCGGTGAGTGAATGTCTTCGGAGATGTAGTTGTTGAAAAGTAGATTTCTTTGCACATGTTGCAAGTGTTTGTCATTGTTGAAGATAAATTATCGGGTATTTTGATGATGCGCACGTGAGAATAAGCGCGTAACATGTGTAATGTGCATGAAGCTTTGTTCACGAATACATGGGGTATCTTATCAGCTCATCTACGGGCTGGCAAAACATATGCTTGTACCTGCACATTTTCTTAAATCTTTAAAAGTTTGCATGCGGCATGGACCTATTTATGTGTCGGGTCGACACCCAAACTTCACTTGCATTCATCTACATGCCTCCTGTCTCCCTCGCGATTTCACTATGCACATCTTCATCATTCGCATCTCCAATATCTTTGCTGTACAAAAACTGCAAACTTTTTCCAGATTTGTGTTCAGCTATGGCTACCTCAACCATGTTTCCACTTTCAATTGAATGGTGGAATTTTCTCGTTTAACATTAGATTCCAGATATATCTCCTTCTTTGTTAGGAGTTTTAGTCGTATGTTACTTTCTTGATAGGTTAAGAGGTGTGTATACAAACGAATGCCAATGAACGCAAAGTACCGACATAACTTAGCTCTTTTGGGGATGGCTTGAGCTGTAGTTTTCACCCAGCGCATTAGAGCATCCACTATCGTTTAGGTTAAAAATTCCATATGTAGCATTTAGTATTAAGCATTCGTCGATGAGCACTGCTATTGTTTCTGCTAAATTTGGAAGAAGAAAAAAATCAGGCGGATGATCTTCATCCGTCTATTGCTTTGTTTTTCAAGAATAGTTTTATCGTAAATTAGTAATGGCATTTTAGTAACATGTGAAAGAAAAAAATGGAAGAAGTGTTCGGACGGAAGAAGATCCGTCCGATTTTTATTTTTTTAATGACATTTTTTTAAATAAGTAATGGCAATTTAGTAATTATTTGAGTGACATTTTCATAATTTTTAGGGAAAATTCTGAAAAAGTTTTTGGACAACTATATTATTAAAAAAAAAATTTAAACAGACGGAGCTTTATCCTCCGTCTTCTATATTTAGAAGTTTTTTTTTTTAAATATTCTATATTTAGAAGTTGTCTAAAGCCGTTGTTATATTTAATGATCGACTGATCGCTTCTATTCTAAATTTTGGGGTTTTTAGCGAACCTCGATACTAGGAGAATTTTGGATCTCAAATGCCAAATTTTGAGTCTAGAGAAAACAATAGTGGATGCTCTTACAAGTGTTAAGAGCCAACTTCTGAACACAAATAGTTTTTAATCCTTAAATAAAATCCCTAACAATTAGTGTTCAAGAATAATTAGAAATCCTAACACTGATAAAGACAAAATACTGTTAAACCATTAACTAACTAATAAAAGTAGGAGTATAATCCTAATATATATCATAAATTCCTCCAAATATATATATATATATATATATACTAAATTGAGTTCCATTTTATCAAACAACAAGGAACTGATTCTTCTTTCTTCCTCCCTCTCTCACTGTTTCTTGTTCTTGAAAGTTGAAACCTATTCCATTGCTACACCATGTTCTTTCTCTTCCTGACACTGATACTAGCAGCTTTCATGGTCCGAGAAAGTGGAAGGCAGTTTCGAAATACAGTGGATTGAACAGAAGCTGGATAAGTTGTCGACGTACGTACGTCGTCGGGAGAATCGATCAACTTCGGCCTAATCTGAAAAGAAGGGCTATTACTCCTGATGAAGTGGAAAAGATCCTTATGTTGCAGCATGAACAGTTGGGGGGGTAAGTGCAGTGGGCTCTTATTGCAAAACAAGTAAAAAGTATTTCATTCTTGATTTACATTAATGTTTACTTTGAAAAATTAATGATTATGTATGCGGAATGTGGTATAGTACATTAGTAGTGAATCTTGATCAATCAGAGCAAATCTGTTTCTTTAGAGGATTTGAGTATGACATTAACTGTAAGGAAAAATTCTCAAAATTACATACCAACATAGTGACCTAAGGACTAATTTATGTTCATGTCTGTATCATAATTTTCTTACATTGCGAATTTTGATTAATCAGAAGCAGCGATGTGGTTGGTTGGTTCCCGAAGAGGCTTGGAGTATGATACTAGCTAGTTGTTAGGAATTAAATTCTCATTTTTGCGAACATAATGATCTATGTACTAATTTCTGCTCGTTTTGTGTATCACATTTTTCTTGATTTATAGAGAAGAAATATATGTTTTATAATTTGCTCATAATATGTAATTGATGCGGTTTGTTTTTGGGGAACGTGTGGATGCACCAGGCGTGAGTTCTTACTCGATTTATATTGGGGGAGACACCTATGCAGACGACCCTTGGCTGGGCTAACGGTACTGAGGTAGGCGGTATTGAGGTGGAGGCTGAAGCTCGGCTCGGATATTTGAGGCTCGGATCCGAGGGTCTTGTGTACTTGCAGACGGTCTCGGAACACCGGGGTTGGTCCCCGTGGCAGACCCTCCGACGATCTAGTCAGTCACTAAGTGAAAGTAACAGTAACTAGGGTTTTGGTGGGAAAGGGTTGATTACCTGGAGAAGGAGTAGGGATCTGGTATTTATAAAAGATGGTAATCGGGTCTGGACCCGGTTACCCGTCTGTCTGAAGCGGTGGAAACTCGGACGGTTTAGGGCTGACGTGGCAGATGCCCGGGCGGTTCCCGGGCTGACATGGCAGTGGTTCGGACGGTTTTCCGATGCTGACGTGGCGGATCTGGAGGATCAGGAGGTGCGCGCATCTTGAGGGGATCCTGTGGCCCAAGATGGGCCACGTCGTTCCTAACCCATATCAGTAATGTTTTTTCAGCTTCAATTTTTTATTTCTTTCCCATCATAAACAAGAAATTCCATTTATTTGGACAAAAAAACATTAAAGCTAGAGACCAGAACTTCATTCAATATTATCTGAATACAACATAAGATTTGTTCAGTTATAAGTAACATACACAAACTGATTAAATTCCACCTTCCCAACATCCAGTATAGATGCATGCCTCAACTGGAACCACCACGACGACCACCACCACCACCACTATTTTCCTGAATAAATTTCTTAATCAGGAGCATCAACTGATTTGCTGGTTGAGACCAAGGGTTGATAGTAAAGAAACCATGCTGCTGCCCTTCAAACTCTGCCACCTCCACCGGCTTTCCCCACTCCTGCAGCTTCTTCGCATAATCCACAGCCCGGTCCCTCAGCAGATCACACCCTCCAACAACCACCAGTATAGGATCAAACTCAACACTCTCCAAATCAACAACACTACTACTCTCGGGCCCAAACCCAGACGGGTTCACCAGTGGGTGGTCAGTGCTGGCTCCAATTGGCAACGACAACCTCCAGATTCTGTCATTCAGCTCCAAATTCAAGAAGGCATCTTTCGGGCACTCTGCCTCAGATTTTGAACGCTGTGTCCCACCGAAGAAAGGTCCCAATAGAACATACCCTCGGATTCTGACAGCCGGCGCCAGCTCAGCACGACCAGAGACTGAAGCATTAAACCGGACTGCCAAATGGTGGGCAATGGTCCCACCAGCTGAGTCACCAGATATGAAAACTCTACCCAAGTCTGCCACTTGACTGAGTAAGCCAAGTGTCAGGAGGATGTGCTGACGTGGCCTGTGCATGAAGCCATTTAATGACGGAAACACTGTCGTCAATTGCAGCAGGTAAGCGGTTTTCAGGGGCGAGGCGATAGTCAGGGGAGACAATGACAGCACGAAGATCGGATCAGAGGCGAAGGCAGTAGTTGTGACAGTTGGGCCATGTGCGGGACCCAATGCAGAATCCACCTCCATGGAAGTAGAAAAAGATGGCAAGTTTGGAACCTTGGGAATGACGGGGCTTGTAGAGGCGGGTGGAGAGGCCATGTTTAGGATCAAATTCGACGTCTTTCCATTCAACTGTACCATCATCACTTATAGCGATCGAACAATAGAACCGTCGCTATAGACTCGTAGAACACCGCGACATTCTTCAATCGCAACAGGAGGATCAGTGGAAGCCATGGTACGTGGTGGATTAATTTGACGGGTAGAGATCGAGTTCCTGGGTAATTAAGTGATCATCTATCTATCTATCTATCTATATTTTTATATGCATGGGACAAGTGAAGGGATGATGAGAATAATAAGGAATAGGAAATTAATTAAGGAGAAGGGAACAAGGAGCAGGTTAAAGTTGGCTTGGAAGCTCTGCTAAGCATGTGGGAGTCTAGTCAGCTACTTGTCCTTGTTGCTTGTCTAATCTAAGGATAATTCGAATTTGAGTTAGGTGCATGCGTTGTGTTGTTTGTCATCATAATTCCTAGTTTTGTGAATTTTTTTTTTTTTTTTTTAGTTTTTTTAATATTTTTTTTAGGAAAAAGGTTGAGTATGTCTACCCTGTTTCATTAATAAAGAGTTAGTAAAACAAACTCAGAGTACTGAGCAAGTTTTGTGAACTTCTTAGAGCCAAATCAACACACCAAAGAGACAAAGCAACTCAGCACACAAAGAGACAACAACGATTGCAACAGCTACAACCACATCCAAGGGGGTCGGCGGCAACGCAAGGCAGTGGGCGGCGCGACTTGGGGGCGGTGCTCAGGAGGAGCGCGACAACGGATGGGAGATGGCGACGGGGGATCAGGGAAAGGCAGGGGGAGTTTCGGCATGTGGTGGTGGCCGGGATGGTCGCCGGAGGGTGGGGAGGACGAAGGGGGTGCCGGAGGTCTGGAGGCTTGCCGGAGAACAGGGAGAAAGCTGGGGAAGATGTACAGTAAAGGGGATTTGGGTTTGGGCGGGAAATCAATGTACAGTAAAGGGGATTTTTGGAGAATTTATATTGGATTTGTTTTCATTACAAGCTTTGTATTGAAAACAAATCCAATATAAAGGGATCAGTGAACCACATATACAGGGATATCAGATTCCTTATACTGAAGGAGACATTATGTCAACTGCGGCTCGTTCTATGACTCCCTTAATTCAAGACCCCCAGAGGTTGACCCAACAAAGAATGGGCCACGGTATTCATCGTCAACAACAACATACCTCGCAGTGGTACTGCTGTTTGAGTTCCCTGCTTTCTACTTCCCATGCTTTCTTGCTGACTTGGTTTGTATCAGGGAATTCTATTCCCTGTTGGTAGGCTCCGTTTTTTGGTTGGGTTGTGCTCAGATAGCTCAGGTCCCTTCCTTTCCTTGTTTCTTTGTCATGATGGGTTTATCTGCCGATCCTTGCAGCATTGAGGCCGGCTGTTGCGAGGGGGTTTGTTTTGTGCTCTCGGAGTTGCCTTACTCTGGGGAGTTGCCAATTTTCCTGTTGGGTGCTGCCTCGGTGGGGGCATCGGTGCTGGGAGTGATCGGCTGCAGTATCGGAGAGCTTTCTTTTTCCGCGCTCAACAGTTTTTTTATGTTCTCTTTGATGTTTTGTTGTATTGGTTATTCATTTTACGGCTTGTAAAATTTGACTTTTATTGATTAATATATTGATTGTCTGATGGCTGGGTCGTAAGACCCTATCCGGTTCATCAAAAAAAAAAACAACATCATACCTCTAAGCCAAAGCCGACTGGATTTTGTGCAGACAAGGATGATCCACAAAACTTCAATATCTGGTATCTTTTGCTACAGAACATGTTTTTTAAAATGTTTTTTTCAATGAACAGTACATTTACAATAGTTTATTTTGACACAATCGCCTTGTTAATTAATAGAAACAATTTTTTTTGATCATCACAGACATGTATTTTGGTGAACTCTTTTCACATCTAAATCTGTTGGTCATTGTCTCGTTAACTTTTGATTGAAAACAAAGTACAATGCAGCGATCACAATCTAGCAACGCGCATGTGTTATGTCATTTGTAGCGGTAAATGGAAGATGCGTCAATCAAAAACAAAAGTACAGTGCACAGAAATTGAACATTGCTGTTCAAATATGCACAACCATTAATGAGATGATGGTGCTTACCGCAAAACATCTACTGCACAATGTTTTGCGGTCGATCGCAACTTGGGACAGTCGACCGCAACTATGCCTGCACCTTGCTGCTGCTGTTTTTTCTTCTACTCACTTCGACGCTTCGACCTCCGTGCTTCATCTTACCTTCTTCTAATCTAAACAACGAGTATTCAAGACACAATCCTAACAAACTCCACCTTGGATTGCATACGAGTGCTATCATATGATGTGTTACTCATCTCCAAACTCTAATAAATTTCACTTGCAAAGAAAACTTAGAATAATAGCTTCTTCTTCTAGTTGAAATGATCTCTTCCCAATCTCACCAAATTCAGTATACCCCTTCAAGGATACACCTCCGTAGATGTACTCATGAAGTTGCCAAACTCCGCACGAACTCCACCTACCCTAAGGCTTTCTCCACATCTCGACGATATTCAGACGTCGTGGTCTCGTCTCGATGAATCTAGTTGCGGCAAACTAGCCGAGCTTGCGGGAATAAAGGGAAAAGGAGCAACACTTACGCAAGTATTTCGAATTCCCCAAAGCTTGTAGAGATTGTTTTGGTTTGGCCCAACCACTCTCATACCTTTAATCACCTTACGACGACCTTGAAAATCAGACAGAACTCCACCTTGAGTTGTGTACCTATAACCCCGTCCATCAAGAGTTCCCAAGGAAATCAGATTCCGTTTCAACAGATGAACATGCAAAACATCCCTTAGAGTGAATATATTTAGACCTGACATCTTCACCTAAATTGTCCCCTCATCAACTACTTTACAAATCTCTCCAGTTCCCGTTGTCACACAACGCCCCGTAGTAGACTTATAAGTAGAAAATAACTCCCTCTCGGAGCAAATATGAGAAGGAACTCCCTGAGTCAATAAACTAACTAGAATCCACTTCTAAAGAACTTGAAACAAGAAGACACGAATTGTCTGAATCAAAGGCACTAACCACATTAGCGGTTGAATTTACATTCTTTGCGCTCTCCTGATTCTGCAACTTTCAACAGTCTTTCTTGATATGCCCTGGCCTCTTGCAATATCGGCAACGGATCGAATCCTTTTGCAAAGCACTTTGTCTTCCCCCTGAAGGACCATCCACTGCTAGACAACTTGTGGGAATAGACAGTGATTTCTAAGCTCCTTCCTAAGTTGATTTTCCTTCAATGTTTTGATTACACCATTGTGGTAGGGTAAAAATGACCTGGGGCCCAACCAGGGCCCAGTACAGCTCTCGCTCAAAAATAAGAAAAACAACAAATCGGCTCGGCCTCGGACCACTGCAGGGTCGGCACCGAGCCTCAAGTTCACCCCCACAAACCTGGTCTCCTCATATCCGACGAGTCTCGATGGCCCTCGGCCTCCGATCCATGACAGCCCCACGGGCCGTCCGCCCAGCCTGGTAAAGAATGAAGATGACCTGGCACAACCTAGGCCATCAGATTCTCCCAGGGGCACAGGAGCCCCATGATCAGCCATGTCAGCTCCAAATACCACCAAGGGCTTTGCCACGTCAGCCCTATACCACTCTTGGTACTGCCACGTCAGCCCTAAACCCCCTGGGCCTTCTGCCACGTCAGGCCCATGGGCTTTCGGGTTCAGACCCGGCCCCTAAGCGGATCCAAACCCGGTTGGAATTCCCTATAAATACCAGACCCTCACCCACCTTTTCAGGTAATCAATCTTTGGCCACCCAAATTTCCCTAGTTATTGCTGCTCTCTCACAGAGACTGACTAGATCGTCGGAGGGTCCGCCACCGGGATAAACCCTGGTGTTTCAAGACCGTCTGCAGGTACTCGAGGCGAGGCGATCCGAGCCGATCCTCCAGCGCCGAAGCGAGCCTCCCGCTCGTCGTCCCGTGCCGCACTCTTCCCTTATTACAAATTGAGTCCGAACTCACACCTGGTGCATCCACACTGCGACCAAAAACAAACCGCATCAGGTTGGCGCCGTCTGTGGGAACACTTTATTCGGTACAGACGACAGTCCGAGCCTCGCCACCGACGCTCTCCCTCGACCCGATTTCCCATGGCTCCCCGAGCCCGAAGATCGGCCCGTTCTGCCCGAACAGACGGGCCTCCCCCCGAGGGGGCCCTCGACGGAGGGCAAGCATCCAATAATCCGGGTGGAAACCCCGGACCCCAACGAAGCATTTCACGCGTCGCCGAACCCGACCTTCGTCGGGTCATTCTGAACAGAAGGGCTAGCCAGGCTAGGGGAGGGACCGCTTCCAACTCGGCCCCGAACCATTCCAGGCCCGCACAAGGGGAAAGGCCGTCGGCACTCAGCCGCATCGGCCGAATTCCTACACCTCGACCCGACCCTTCCGACCATGGCGGGGTCACCAGGGGCGAGTTCGAAAGCTTCAGAGATGAAATCTTGGAGGCCCTCCATGGAGCGCCAAGGTCTGCGACCTATGGTCGAGCCCACCAAATGAGCAGTGGGAGGAGTCACACCCGTGCGCCGCCTCCCCCTCCTGAGCGCACCGACGAGGTGCTCCGACGCCTCCTAGAGATGGAGAATCGCCTCGAGCGCATCGGCAACGGGAATCCCAACCTAACCAAAGTCGGGGGCCTTCTCGACCTCCATTCTCTGTCAACATCATAGAAGCGGAGATCCCTCGGAACTTCCGACCTCCGCAGTTCGAGACATACAACGGCGAGGGTGATCCAGCTGATCACATGGAGGGCTTCAAAACCCTCATGATGATTCACAACGCTTCGGATCCCCTCCTGTGCCGAGCCTTCTCGGCCACCCTCCGGGGTCCGGCCAGGGATTGGTTCTCCAAACTCTCCCCTGGCTCGATCTTCTCGTTCGACCAGCTGGAAGCCAGCTTCCTGGCCCATTTCATCACTAGCCGGAAGAGTGAAAGGACGAGCGCTTCCCTGCTCGACCTCAGTCAGAGGGAGGGGGAGTCGCTCCGTAACTTCGTCAAGAGGTTCACAACTGAGGCCAGATCCGTCTCTGCCCTCGACGCAGGGGTCGCCTCGGCAGCTTTTCGATACAATGTCCGGCACAACCAGCTCAAGGTCTCCTTAGCAAAGAGGCCACCTCTGGACTTCCCTGACATTCTCAACCGGGTCGATAAGTATATACGAGCTGAAGAAGCTCTTAACCCAGAGGGCAGCAAAGAAGTCGTGGGGAAGGGCAAGCGCAGGGTCGATGAGGCTGAACCTGCCAAGAAAACAGCAAAGGAAGGGGTCGGCGCGAAGAGGGCACCTCCGGTCCCTCGTTTCGAAAGGTACACTCCCTTGACACATAACGTGTCCGCCATCCTCTTAGAAATCGAGGATAAGGGCATTGTCCGACTACCTCCCCGATCAAATAACAACAAGAAGCGAGATCAGCGCTTCTACTGCCGTTTCCACAGAGATCATGGGCACGAAACCGACCAATGTCGGGCCCTGAAAGACGAGATTGAGGAACTCATCTCACGAGGGCACCTCCGAGAATTCACCAGAGAAGGCCCACGGGATCGGCGAGATGCTAGGAACCGGAGGCCTTCGCCTCCGAACCCTACTCCGAACCGCATCCAGGGTCGGGATCCCAAACCCGAGGGAGCCGCGGGTATGCCATTCATCTTGCACTGTGTCCACGGAGGGCCAATGGGGGGAGAGTCAAATACTTCCCGAAAAGCCTTCATCCGAGAGGTGAATGCTGTCCAAGACAACCCCTCGCCCAAGTTGCAACCGGTGCCTGTCTCCTTCTCCGGAGAGGACCTCGAAGGCGTTCGCCTCCCTCATTGCGACGCCCTCGTCATTGGCCTCCACATGGCTAATTGTGAGGTTCGACGAATTCTCGTCGACAACGGTAGCTCGGTAAATATTCTCTTCCTCGAAGCCTTCGAGAATCTCAAGCTACCCAGAGGCAAGCTCAAGCCAGCCGGATACACCTTGCATGGGTTCTCTGGCGTCCCTGTCGTGATAGAAGGGATTGTTACTCTCGACGTCACCGCAGGATCGGCTCCTGTCAAGCGGACCGAATCCATGGACTTCATGGTGGTAAACGTCAAGGTGGCTTACAACGCCATACTCGGCCGCCCCGGATTATGCTCCCTTCAGGCGGTACCTTCGGCTTACCATCTGAAACTTAAATTTCCCACCCCGCAAGGGGTCGGCATCGTCCGAGGTAGCCAAGAATCAGCACGGTCGTGCTACATGACCGCCGTCGGAGGGGGTGTGTTCCCCCTCGGTGCCGTTGAGCTCGAGCCCGAGCGGGACGGACCCGCTCCCGAGCCTGTCGATGAGCTGGAGGAGGTCCCGTTCGGCGCCGAGGATGAATCAAAGTGGTTCCGGGTGAGCCGCTCGCTCCCCGAGGACTTGAAGCCAGGTATAATCGCCTGCATCCGCCGCAACGTTGATCTCTTCGCCTGGAAGCCCTCCGACATGCCCGGGATCTCCGAAGACTTGATTATGCATCGGCTGAGCGTCACCCCAGACTCTAAGCCGGTCGTCCAAAAGAGGCGCAAAGTCGCCCCGGAGAGGCAGCAAATTGTGAAGACAGAGGTCGACAAGCTCTTGTCAGCTCGATTTATTCAGGAAGTCAGCTACCCCGAGTGGTTGGCTAATGTCGTCATGGTGAAGAAGGCAACAGGGGGCTGGCGGATGTGTATCGACTTCACGGATCTAAATAAGGCATGTCCGAAAGATCCTTTCCCCCTCCCCCGCATCGACGCTTTAATCGACGCAACCTCGGGGCATGAGCTACTGTCCTTCATGGACGCATTCTCAGGGTACAATCAGATCCGGATGTTTCCACCGGACATCTCCAAGACCTCGTTTGTCACCGACCAGGGTCTTTTCTGCTACCGCGTTATGCCCTTCGGGCTAAAGAACGCCGGAGCCACATACCAACGGCTCGTCAACAGAATCTTCAAAGACCTGATCGGCTGCAACGTGGAAGTCTACATCGACGACATGCTCGTCAAGAGCCGGGCCGGGACGGACCACGTCGCCGACCTCGAGGAAGCCTTCGGAGTCCTCCGGCATCACAACATGAGGCTCAACCCGGCTAAATGCGCCTTCGGCGTCTCCACTGGGAAATTCCTAGGGTTCATCGTCAGCCAGCGCGGCATCGAGGCGAACCCCGAGAAAATCCAAGCTATTATTGACATGGCCCCACCCCGGAATGTCAAGGAGGTTCAGAGGCTTACGGGCCGGTTGGCTGCAATCGGCCGTTTCCTCTCCAAGTCAGGGGAGAAGTCTCTGCCCTTCGTCAAGGCTCTACGAGGAAAGGGGGGCTTCGAGTGGGGTACCCATCAACAAGAGGCCTTCGAACAGCTGAAGCAGTACCTCGCCAACCCTCCTCTCCTCAGCAAGCCCGAGCCGGGCGAACCACTATGGCTCTACCTGTCCGCCTCGGATAGTGCACTCAGCGCCGTCCTCGTCCGAGAGGAAGATGGGGTCCAGAGGCCATTGTACTATGTGAGCAAAGTTCTGCTCCCCGCCGAGACGAGGTACGCAAAGATAGAGAAGGTGGCCTATGCTTTGGTCATGGCAACTCGGAAGTTTCGTCCTTACTTCCAGGCCCACTCCGTCCAAGTACTGACCGACCAGCCACTGAAGACTGTCCTTCACAAGCCCGAAAACTCTGGCCGCTTAGTCAAGTGGTCAATTGAGCTGAGTCAGTTCGATATCAGCTACCAGCCGAGGACGGCCATCAAAGGGCAGGCCCTCGCCGAGTTCATAACCGAGTGCACAGTCTCCGAGCTGCCCAGTACTGAGGCCTCGGATCCAACCTGGGAGGTCTTTGTCGATGGATCATCATGCGAAATGGGGAGTGGGGCTAGCATCATCCTTCGTGGCCCCGACCAATTCTTACTTCAATACTCCCTCCGCCTCAACTTTCCGGTCTCCAACAACGAGGCGGAATACAAGGCCATGATCGCAGGATTGACCCTAGCACGTCGAGCCGGAGCCAAGCAAATCCGGGCCTTCAGCGATTCTCAGCTCGTGGTCAATCAGATCACCGGAGAATACGAAACCCGTGATGACCGCATGGTGAGGTATTTGGCAGTGGTCCGACGTCTCCTAGCGTCCTTCGGCCACTCCACAGTCAGTCGAGTCCCTAGGGAGCAGAACGCTCAAGCAGACGCGTTGTCAAAGCTTGCCTCTTCCTCCTTCGAGGGTCTCGACCAGACGGTGCTCATAGAAATCCTCCTAAAGCCAAGTATCAACGATCAAGACCAGGAGGCAATGTGTGTCCAAGACGGTGCCAGTCCAGACGACTGGACCACTCCCATCCGAAGATTCTTAGTCAGTGCCGAGCTTCCTGAAGACCGAGCCGAAGCTAGACGAGTCAGGGTCCGAGCTGAAAGGTTCGTCATGATTGACGACATCCTCTTCAAACGCTCATACACCTTGGCCGACGGTAAGCCGTACCTCCGCTGTCTCACCAGCGAAGAGGCCAGCTACGCGCTGAAAGATATTCATGAGGGGATCAGCGGATGCCACATGGGGAGCAGGACACTTGCTCGAAAGGCCCTGAATCAGGGGTACTATTGGCCGACCATGCTCCAAGACTCGCAAGACTTAGTCAAGAGGTGCGGCCCATGCCAAAGGTTCTCCCCTATCAAGAGGCTTCCTCAAGCCAATCTCCGATCCCTGGCTAGTCCTACGCCATTCGCCATGTGGGGCATGGACCTTGTGGGCCCCTTCCCCGTGGCAATAGGGCAGAAAAAATTCTTGATAGTCGCCATCGACTACTTCACCAAGTGGCTCGAAGCCGAGCCTCTGTCCAGCATCACCGAACGTCAAGTACAACAATTCTTTTGGAAGAACATCATTTGCCGGTTCGGAATCCCCCGGGTCCTCGTTACAGACAACGGAACCCAATTCCAAGGTCAGAACTTCCAAACTTTCTGTGCGGACATCGGCATCCAGCAACGTTTCTCCGCTATTTACCACCCTCAGTCCAACGGCCAAGCGGAGAACGCGAACAGGCAAATCCTCGACGGCCTCAAAAAGCGCCTCAACAGTTCCCCCAAAGGGCTGTGGGTCGAAGAATTGCCTAGCGTGCTATGGGCGCACCGAACCACCAAGAGGATCCCCACGGGAGAAATGCCGTTCAACTTGACCTATGGGACGGAGGCAGTTATCCCCGTTGAGGTCGGCCTGCCTTCTCCCCGGATCATAGCCTTCGATGAAGCTGACAATTCGTCCGGCCTGAGGGCCAACCTGGACCTCGTCGCCGAGGTCAGAGAGAAATCTTCAATCCGGAGAAGCATCTACCAACAACGGATCGAGAAGTTTTACAACAAGAAGGTCCGCCCCACAAACATCAAGGCGGGGGACCTCGTGTTACGAAAACTATCCGTCTCTGATCCAACCAAGAAGAGGAAATTGGCTCCCAACTGGGAAGGCCCATACCGTGTAGTCGAGGCTGTACGCCCTGGTACATACCGACTGGCAGATATGGACGGCCGGCTCATCGGCCGACCCTGGAACGCCGAGCACCTAATGAAGTTCCTGGAAGAGCGAACATAGGTTCAAGCTTGGCTAATGTAAATATTATTTTTTGTAAGATTCCATGTGTAAAGGATCGTCTTGGCGACCCTCCATATCATGTATGAAAGAAATCTCTTTTTGTCAAACTCCAAACGCCTCGGCAGACCCGACCTAACGCCGGACAATGGGATCGGCACCCGAGTCTTCACTCTGGTATCGTCCCCAACGTCTCGGTAGGTCCGACTCGGCTTCAGGCCAGGGAGTCTTCCCAACACCCCGCGCCGATCCCTCACGGATCGACAGGGCCGAACCGCACTCCCTTCATCATTCATTACACTATCGACCAGAGCAAAGAATGAAAAGAATTCTTTATTCATACTCCTTTATTTGGTTCTGAGAAAACAAACAAAGACCGTTACAGGACCACTCCACTCATCTCAAACTAAAGGAAGCCGCCATCTTAGGGCCCCTCGGGTCTGACGAATGGCGGGACCACTCCGACCGAACGGCTTGGAGCCCTCTCCTCGTCATGACGGTCCTTCGGCTCAGCCACGGTCGACGCACCAGCCACGGAGCTCTGGGCATCAACTGGTCGCATACGCTCCAGCAGCAGCAGTGCAGAGGGAACCCCCTCCACTCGCCGACCCACTGAGGAAGATGTCGAGACACCCAGCATCGTCTTGTAACGGTGTATCTCCATCTCCTTCTCCACTATGATGTCACGAAGTAGCCTCTCAGAGGAGGGCCTCTACACCGATGCACTCGACATGGTATATCCAAGTCCGACGCCCCCGAGGTCCCGATCCACCATCGCCCTCCTCAGCAGGCTTGCCTCCTCACTTAGGGCTTCAGACTTGTTCCGGTAATAGTTGAAGGCCGCATCAGTGTCGCGAGCCCCCTTTCGGTAGCGAACCAAAGTGGCCTCCAGGGCCTCAACCTTGCTCCGGAGCCACGCCACGTCGGAACGATGGGGGTCCACCTCGGGAAGGGGAGCCGTGACCTACAAGAGAGCCAGCCCACTCAAAACACCTAAGCAAGGAGGTTCGGAAAGATCCGAGGTCAAAACACTTGGCCAGTCAAAAATCCTCTTTTTTATAAATAGAGTTACTTCTTACAAAAAAATTCAGTGGCCAGTCCACGGTAGGCAAATACAATTGAGAAATGGAAAAAGAAAGACAAAACTATACAACTGGTTTTCCCACCTCAGCATCGGCCGGGTTAACAGGGGGGTCGGCAGCCGGGTCGTCAACGGGCCCTTCTTCATTGGGGGTCTTCAGCGTCCCCTCGATCTCCATGTCATAGTCAAAGTTGGATAGGTCGACGGTCGGGTAGAAGTGCCTCACGTGACTGAGGGCCTTCGCATAGCACTCGTCCTGGGCTTTGATCACCAGGAGCTGACCCGTCTCCGTCAACTCATCATTCTCCTTAGCAAACCTCTTCTTCTGAGCCGCCATCTTCTTATCCCATTCCTCCTTCTCCTTGTCGAACGCCACCTTCATCTCCTGCTCCCTCTTATGCGAGCCTTCGAGCTCTATCTTCATCTCCTTCATCTCCTCCACGGCCTTGTCAGCCCGGTCTCGCTCCCGCTTCAAGGCCGCCTCATAAAGGCCCCTCACGTGGGCCCCCTGCACGGTCGCCTGCAACAACCAAGCACTACTAAGAAAACCTCCCTTACGAAGTAATCACAAGGCAAGAGGGGTCGGCAGACTTACCAGCACATTAGCCTGTGCGAGGCGAGTGTACGCCTCCTCCAGGGTCTTGGCATTCATCTCCGCACGATCCCGAGGGGTCGCCAGCTTACTGGCCACCTCGACGGCCTGGCGCCCTCGGGTCAGGCAGTCACCCTCGCGGATCGACCAACTCGGCACCCACGGTCGCCGAAGCCTCTCCTCTACCTCTGGATCCACCAGGGGACCCTTCCCCTTATCAAGGTCGGCTGCCTTGCCCTGGTCCGAGCCCCCCTGAACCGCCACGTCCTTGCCCGTCTCCGAGCGAGTCCTTTTGGCCCTCGGCTGAACTGGGGCCTCGGAGACCACCTGGGACGACCCCCTCGTCTTCATCGCGTCCCCCTTCTTCTCGGCCTTCTCCTTCTTCATGGCGAGCCTCTTGGCCTTGATCGACTCTGGGTCCATATCTGCAAAAAGACCCATTAAGGACAATGAGCGCAAAAGAACAAGAAGATTAGGAGAAAAGAAACAACTACATACAAATAACGGCCGGGCTCAGTCCGACGCTCGCCAGATGACCCTCGGTCACCTTCGTCCAACTGATACTGTGCGACAGGCGGAGACGCTCAACAAACCCCCACTCCTCGGCCGTCAGGTCCCTCGGCCTCGACATTTTGTAGCTCGGCTTAGAGTGGTTCCATCGACTAGGGATGTTCCAAGGTTCCTCACTCCGGATCACCAGATATTTTTTCTTTCACTCCTTGATGGAATCCGGGTGACCGTGAACGACCTTCCCCTTACTCCGAGGCGAGATGTAGTAAACACCCTCAGCCGACGAACCGATCATCAACATCGCTCGGAACACATTCAGCCGTAGGGGTACCTTCTGCTCCTCGCACATCAGCACGAAGCAGATGATCTGCTTCCAGGAGTTCGGCCCATACTGCATCGGCACCAAGGATGCCTAATTCAACACATCCCGAACAAACGGGTGGACTGGCAGCCTCAACCCAGAGATGAAGGCGTCCACGGGGAAGACGCAATACCAATCAGGCAGGGGGTCGGTCGGGCGAAGGGTAGAGCTCGGCAGCATGAGCTCGTAGCCGTGCCCTATGTGATACGCCAACTGCAAAACCTCCAGGTCACCGGCCTCCAAGGCGGTCGGTAGCGTGTCCATCTTCACCCTCTTTCGGCTCGGCGAAGAAGGCTGGACCCCAAAAAGCTCCTGGTCGGAAAGGTCGTCAGGGTACCGACGGAACTGCTTCGGTTGTACGGGCGACCCTGTCATTAGATTGCGGAAAACAGGCGCCTGGCTCGAGCCACCGGCCCTCGACCCCTTCTTCCTCGGAACGTTCTTCTTCTTGGTTTTTTTCGGCGAGGGCGTAGATAATCGCACTAAACCGATCGGTGTGGAGCTCGATCCCACGCCCTGACCTGTGGATCTACCCCCCTCGCCTCCTATCCGAGCCCCGGCGGCTTCACCCTTACCTGGGCCACCCTCCTCTTCAGAAGTTGACTCTAGAATCTCGACTTCGTCCGAATTGCCGCTTGCCTCCTCAGACTCACTACTCTCCACCACGAAAGGTTTCCGAGAGCGCAACGACCTCACATTATACACCGGCTCCTCCTCACAGACTGGTTCCTCCCATGAAGTCAAATCGGAAGGCTTCACATCGTGTGCCGACTGCCCTTCGCACACTGGCTCCTCCCACGAAGTCGATCTTGAGGCGGGTTTCCCTTCCCCCTCCGACGTGGACGCAGACGAGCCAGACTAAGCCCTATCCATCTGTGCCTAACAAAAGAAACTTACAAACTAACCTTTTTGAATGCCTCGGACTGACGAGCCGGTGCCACTAAAACAGTCGAAACTGAGCGCGGAAGTGTTTGATTCCTTTTCAAAAAAGAAGGCAGCAAGAGAGAAGTAAACTGAATGAGGGAGAGGGGAGGAGACATTTATAGAGGATGAAAACGACTCCTCGATTTCCGCAATTACTGTTCACCGATTGACGTGTAACTGCCGCCTGGAAGATCGCGCCACGTCCTCGAAACGTGCGCTGCTGACGTCACCCAGTGCCAGGCTGGCAGCCAGACACAGGGGTCGGTTCGGATGAAGTGTTCGGCGGAGAAAATATTTTACTTAAGATTTAAGGCGCCGTCCTTCGACAGACGCCCCGGGCTCCAGGGCTCGGTCGGCTCCCCTCTCACCCGCGAGCAGCTCGGGGCTTACAGCCTCGGCAGTCGAAACCCCGAACTGTTCGAGTGTGGGAGAAAAGCCACCATCGCCTGGAACCCTATCGGAAAGCAGATCGGCCCACCTCCAATCGGAGACGACCCACCTATCCGAGGCTCCTCAGCCCCAGGTCCGGAATTCGGTTGATACCCCTCCCGTCTGAATCTTTCTCGGGCAAACAGCCGTATCAGGGCCGTCCGACCCGAAAAAGGATCCAGACGGCAAAGTCATCACCCATCCGAGGCTCCTTATTCCCCGGTGCGGATTTCGGTCGTTATCCCTCTTGCCCTGATCTCCCCTAGATCTGGCTACCGTATCAGGGCCATCAGATCCAAGAGAAGATCCGGGCGGCAGAGTGACCACCCCTCCGACACAACCAGGGTTAAAATTTTGCAAGAGACAGGCGTCCGCCGAAGCAGACACCTCTGATGGTCGAGGGACCACCCTTGCTGTGATCAAACCCGCTGTGGGGGGAGAGGTATTTATAGCCTCCCCCATAGACCGGCCATTATGACATTGGGAATGCCAAACGACGGAAGTCCATGCGCCATGCATTTATTAGGCGGCGCCATTAATGCCCCTAGGAAATTGGAACACCTGCACAGATCCCGGAGCGCCTTCAATGCTCCGCAAAGACAGCAGACCGTCCCGCTTAATCCTTCTAAGGCACAACGGCTCGCCATCACCCTTGCCGACCCATAATCCCTCGCCAGCTCGAGGTTCGGTCCAGCACCCGGGTACTCTTCTCAGGAAGACACAAAGGCTCGCTATCACCCTTGCCGACCCATAATCCCTCGCCAGCGCGAGGTTCGGTCTCGCACCAGGGTACTCTTCTCCTGAAGACGCAACGGCTCACCATCACCCTTGCCGGCCCATAATCCCTCGCCAGTTCGAGGTTCGGTCTCGCAGGGTACTCTTCTCAGGAAGACACAAAGGCTCGCCATCACCCTTGCCGACCCATAATCCCTCGCCAGCGCGAGGTTCGGTCTCGCACCAGGGTACTCTTCTCCGGAAGACGCAACGGCTCGCCATCACCCTTGCCGGCCCATAATCCCTCGCCAGCTCGAGGTTCGGTCTCGCACCAGGGTACTCTTCTCAGGAAGACACAAAGGATCGCCATCACCCTTGCCGACCCATAATCCCTCGCCAGCGCGAGGTTCGGTCTCGCACCAGGGTACTCTTCTCCGGAAGACGCAATGGCTCGCCATCACCCTTGCCGACCCATAATCCCTCGCCAGCTCGAGGTTCGGTCTCGCACCAGGGTACTCTTCTCAGGAAGACACAAAGGCTCGCCATCACCCTTGCCGACCCATAATCCCTCGCCAGCGCGAGGTTCGGTCTCGCACCAGGGTACTCTTCTCCGGAAGACACAACGGCTCGCCATCACCCTTGCCGGCCCATAATCCCTCGCCAGCTCGAGGTTCGGTCTCGCACCAGGGTACTCTTCTCAGGAAGACACTACGGCTCGCCATCATCCTTGCCGACCCATAATCCCTCGCCAGCTCGAGGTTCGGTCTAGCACCAGAGTAATCTTCTCAGGAAGGCCCAGCGATTCGCCATCCCATTTCCACGACCATAAACACTCCTCCACGGCTAACTCCCGCACCCCCGCAGGAGTGGGGGGCTTGTGTGGTAGGGTAAAAATGACCTGGGGCCCAACCAGGGCCCAGTACAGCTCTTGCTCAAAAATAAGAAAAACAACAAATCGGCTCGGCCTCGGACCACTGTAGGGTCGGCACCGAGCCTCAAGTTCACCCCCACAAACCTGGTCTCCTCGTATCCGACGAGTCTCGATGGCCCTCGGCCTCCGATCCACGACAGCCCACGGGCCGTCCGCCCAGCCTGGTAAAGAATGAAGATGACCTGGCACAACCTAGGCCATCAGATTCTCCCAGGGGCACAGGAGCCCCATGATCAGCCATGTTAGCTCCAAATACCACCAAGGGCTTTGCCACGTCAGCCCTATACCACTCTTGGTACTGCCATGTCAGCCCTAAACCCCCTGGGCCTTCTGCCACGTCAGGCCCATGGGCTTTCGGGTTCAGACCCGGCCCCCAAGCGGATCCAAACCCGGTTGGAATTCCCTATAAATACCAGACCCTCACCCACCTTTTCAGGTAATCAATCTTTGGCCACCCAAATTTCCTTAGTTATTGCTACTCTCTCACAGAGACTGACTAGATCGTCGGAGGGTCCGCCACCGGGATAAACCCCGGTGTTTCAGGACCGTCTGCAGGTACTCGAGGCGAGGCGATCCGAGCCGATCATCCAGTGCCGAAGCGAGCCTCCCGCTCGTCGTCCCGTGCCGCACTCTTCCCTCATTACAAATTGAGTCTGAACTCACACCTGGTGCATCCACACTGCGACCAAAAACAAACCGCATCAACCATCTACCGAAATACTCTCCTTGGCAGATCTACCGTGTAGCATGATAGTGATCAAAGGTTGTACGAATCCGGCAGTGAATATATCAGGTTGAAAGCTTTATCTTCCTCACACACATCTTCGTTGATCGCTTAAGTTCAGATAATACCGTATTGAACTCTGTAATGTGGTCTTGAAGATCGGTACCTTCCTTCATAGAGAAACGGAACAACTTCCTCTTCCAATGTATCCGATCTAATAACGACAAACCAGAGTAGTCAACTATGAGTTTTTTCCACAAATTCGCCGCATCAGTTTCTTCAAGAAATCTACACTTGTCCTCGTCCGCCAAGGACAGTCAGATCAGACGTATGGCTTTTTCACAAATATCTTCCAAACTGTCATTCTTCATATCAGTTGGTGTAACCCTTGTTCCTTGTATTCGTATTTTATGCTGGTGCTTCATTCTTGTACTCTATTTATGTCACACCCCGCTTCCAAAAAATATGGAATACGAACACATAACATTGGCCCAGCAAATGACTAACGTCACTCATAAGCTGTTTATCCGATCAACTCAACAATATAAACAATACAGAATAATTGTGCGGGCAATAATAACAATCTCATGAACAATAATACTTGAATTGAAGCAATATAAAATATCTAAGTACAATAATAATCCAACGTCTGGAAACAGATAACAATATCCGGGACATAAGCCCAAAACAATAATAATTCAATCTAAAATAATAACAAGTCTCAATACATTAAGTTTAATAAAGCAATAAGGAATTAGAAAGCGGTAGTCTTCAGACTGTTTGTTATCCGACTCCAGCAGACAGCTGTTCTCCAAAATTTGCAATTTAATAAATTACAGGAAGAGGAAAAGAAAACATAATGCCCGTCAATGCAAGTTACGGGCTGCTTGTAGTGCAGGATACAAGTACATGGGGAAAAGGATATCTAATAACATGGATTAGGCTTGATAACAAAATATAACAACTAGCATGGCAAGATAAATAAGTGTAAGTAGCATGTAATAAGTGTCGAGTGAACAATTATCATGTACTATTCGATATCAATAGGAACAATGATGAACAATATGCAATGTCGATGTTGTATTAATCCTTAAGTCTATTATTCATTTTAATCCTAACTAATGCATGTATTACTGTGTCCCATGTGTTCCGTACCACAGGTTCGATGCATACAATCAATTTCGTTTTAGACTTAAGTGGAAGATTCTATAGATCATGTACACTGCACGATAACGGTATTTGTAGCATTGCTGCACACTGGTTGGCTCAATAAAAACAATACATGGTCAATTGGGGATAACGTGTCAGTAGTCCAACAATAAACCGATAACAATAACTTTTGCCAACACACAATATTTTGGGAAACAAGGCCCACACTACGGTGTACAATCACCATGTCATCAATTACTCCAGTCAATCCCTTAAACCCTGACTTATTAATTATTTCATTAATGCAACAATACAATATGCAATATAGAGGCATGAGATGAATGATAATAAAAATAGAGAAACAATAGGGTGATAATATGGAATATGGTATATTAGATTTCCAAGCAATATGGTATAGGATATTTTACAAGTATTCGACAAGTATAACACGAATAACACATCAAACACAGATATCTCAAGATAGCATGAACATATACATCAAAAGTGGTCAACCCTAGGTTAATTCATGTCATATATGTCGTGAGCCAACTATGGTCAGATCATCACAATAGAGATAATATCAACAAGGGGTTTCATACATGAATTGTCTCTAGAACCCAACTACACTACAAGCGATATTTTGTACTTGTATATGTGAAGGAATTTAATACAAGTTACTTGCCTTGTAAACGGTGAGTTTGAATACCAAGAATAACGGGATAAGGATCTCGAAGCAATGAACTCACAAACTAGTTCAGCCCACCAATAACACGTGCAATATACGTGAAATAAAGAGCCAAATTAACACAGCACCCAAAGAGACAAAGAAACTCAGCACATAAACAGACAACAATGATTGCAACAGCTGGGGCCGGCGGCGACGCAGGGCAGTGGGCGGCAAGGGGCAGCGACGCAGGGCAGTGGGCGGCGCGACTTAGGGGCAGTGCTCAGGAGGAGCGCGACAACGGATGGGAGATGGCGACGGGGGATCAGGGAAAGGCAGAGGGAGTTTCAGCCTGTGGTGGTGGCCGGGACGGTCGCCGGAGGGTGGGGAGGACGAAGGGGGCACCGGAGGTCTGGAGGCTTGTCGGAGAACGGGGGGAAAGCTGGGGAAGATGTACAGTAAAGGGGATTTGGGTTTGGGAGGGAAATCAATGGTCGGGGAGAGAGAACGGGGAGGAGGGAAAATAGGAGAGAGATTAGATGAGTAGGGTTTCGATTTGTGTGCCAAAAATTAGGGTTTGCATTAGAGTTGTATTTATATGATACAATTAGGGTACTAGGTTAGTAGTTTAGGATCCAATAAAAGTGGATTTTGGTCAAGAACAAATGAAATTAGGTTTTAGGGTTCAATAAGAGATTGATCCAAATCAATAGGGTTCAAATAAAAAATACCCATAATAAAAAAAAGAAAAAAAAGATTAACAAGAAAATAATTCATCAAGAAGATCAAAGAGTTTCATGAACAAGAATTTAAATCCAAATAAATAAATAAATAATACAAATGAATTGAATATAAACTGGGCTTGAAAATAAGTTGGAATTCACCAAGAAAACTAGGTCTAATACAATAACAAAATAATTCAATACATGAATTTTAATTAAATAATCAAGAAACGACAATATATATATATATATATATATATATATATATATATATATATATATATATATATATATATATTGGGACTCAAATACAAATAGTTGATCAATAAGATCAAAACACATCGTTATTCGAAATGAATAAGTTTTCGATTAGAAAAACACTTTAATATAAAATCCAAAATGATTTTAACAAATAATGAATTTATAATATCGAAATACAGAAAATATTCAGAAAATACGTATTTGCGGGAATGGGGGTTACAATCTATCAATTTGAGAATCTGTATTTTGTTTCCAATTCTAATTTTGCATATTCCCTATCCATTCTAATTTGTTGGGGATTGACTGTTTTATCTCATCTATTGTATTTTTCCTAATTATAGTGAATTTTGACCCAATCTCCTTTTGAATCCTACTCAAACCCGCTATCCAATAACCCAAAACCCAAAACCCTATACCATATAACCTAATTAACTCTAAACGCAAGATTAACCCTAACCCCTATACTGTTTTGACCCAAAACACTGTAGCCGCCAACCCCTACCCCTACTGTTCGTCTTCCCCATTTCACTCCCGACGCTTCAACTTCCCTCCGCCATTGCCGAAATCCTCTAGCCTTCGCCCCCTCGTTCCGTCGCCACCTTCGACTCCACCCATTCCCATGACCTTCGCCATCGTCCCCTTGCTCCGCTCTCACCACCATCCCCGTCGCCCTCAATCCAAACCCATCATCTCCCTCATCGCAAACTCATCCTCCTCGCCATGAGTTCCGAAACCAATATCGTCGACTCACCTCTTCACCCTCATCCCCATCTCCTCGACACCCCGTCGTTGAGTCGCCACCTCAACATCGAATCCACCATCGTATTCCTCGCCTCACCTCACTCCCGAACCCATCAACCTCGTCATCCTCCGAAACCCATTACCTCCGCCTGTGCCATCATCCTCGCCGTCATCCCCTACCTCTACTCACCCCCTCGTCGCCTTGCCATCCCCGAAGCTTTCCCCCACCATCGCTCTGTTTTCCCCCAAGAACAGAGCACCGCTCTGTTGCCACCACCCCATCGTCGACGTCGTCACCGTCGTTTTCCTGTGTCGAGCTCCCCTCGATGCTGCCACCAGTCGCCGCCGCAGTCACCCACAATCGCCGCTCGCGTTGCCGATTGAAGTTTCGCCATTATCGCTGCTGTGACCAGAGAAGAGAAGAAGGGAAGAAGATGGTTGCTTTGAATCTGGGCCACACGATATCATCAAGATCGTGGCCATCATCAACCAGTTCTGATCATCACCATTAGATCGCATCTCATCCCTCCATCTTGATCAAATCTGATCTCAGCCGTCCGATCACATTTGTGGTTGAGATCTGTGTTTGCTGTTTTGTGAGGAGTTGGATCCGAATTACTGTGTTGCTGTTTTGCACGTGTCTCGCACGTGCGTGTGTCCGTGCTCGTGTCTAGCCTCTCGGGATTCTCATCCTGTTATTTGTTCGTGTTCGGATTCATCATCGTCCCTAAGGCAAGTATCTTCTTGTACAATTTATTGTTCTAGTACAAGTGTTTAATTGAAAATACTGCAAGTAGGTTGTAGTTGTGACTTCCGTTGGCTTATCATTTGATGATCTCATTCTATGCCTTATCAGTTACATGATCTAAGAGTCACAATGTTTTGTTGATACCTATTACACTTTGATTTGCATCACACATTAATTTAGACCCATATGAATAATAATTATAAGGCTTTTCATGCAAAAACCATCCTTGTTTGCTGTTATTCCTGTCTTTACTTGTTGTTTCAACCCTGATAACATCAGAATCTGGACTTGAGTCCTGTAACACCCCGTAGTTTTCAAAATAATATATATATATATATGTATGTTGAAAATATATCGTATATGGTTGCTGTTTGGTTTCATAATATGCATGGATGGCATGTTGAAATAATGTTGAAATGGTATATTAATTGGGGGGGGGGGCACGTTGGTTTAACAACAACAGAGAACATGTTGTTGTTCTCCATGTGTGTAATGTCATTGAGAGGTGACGTGGCTTGGAATTGGGGCCCACCCATGGAATTGATGCTCTCCTGTGTCTTTCAGATGAGAGAGAATGGGAGAGTGGTTGGTTGTAATAATCTCATATCGGTAAGAAACTATAATAAAATAATATATAAATAATATTGCCTATGATCAAGAGTCACCTAATCGGTTAACCACCTTTTGAGAGGCAGCCTGTGGTGGGCAGTTGTACTACATAGTATCGAATTTGTATTCTAAATTGTATAAATTGTCTGAGCTAGAGGCAGGGGCGTTACAAGTCCTGAATATGAAATGTAGCCCCAGATGTCTAGCTTACCACCCTTTCGACGGAATTGAATTCCGAGTTACGATTTAGGAGATATCGCAGTTTTACTGCTGCTATGTCTGTAATCGCAGATTCGTAAAAACTGCTGCACCACTTTGGTTTACAATTATTTTAACTATGCTACCAATAAGTAAATGAATTGAAATTTTGTATGCTGATACTGGACACCCTAGAGAACATTCTCTAATTTTCTTAGAATTAATTAATGAAGTTTCAAACCTGTTTTATATGTATAAACTCAGTTTTACAAATTCTGGCTGAACACAAATTTTGTGTAGTTCGCTGTTTTGATACCTGATTCTATAACTTTTATGTGTTTTAATTATATGCATTAGAACCGAGCAGGAGTCTAGTTTCTAGGCCTTCTGACGAATCCACAATTGCTATCTTGTAGCAACGGGAATCGCAGTTTTGGTGCAGCAACGTCATGCTGTCCAGAATTGGAATTCTCGTAGTTCTTGATAATCTTAATTTGTGTTGACCCTCGAATATGCTTTATAATTATCTTAAACTTGTTCCATGTTCTTGATCATGTTTACTTGACCTGTTTCGCACACTTTCATGCTTGTTTGATGATAATAATAAATAATAAGCCGAGATTTAAGGGAAACCCCATAGTAGTAGACAATATAGGTAAGTGTACTCGGAAGGGGGCCCGTGCTTCCCACTTGATACATGCTTCATGAACTAGTTATATTATTATTTGGTTCATGAACTAGTATATTATTTGATTCATGAACTAGTATATTATTATTCGATTCATGGACTTGTTATTACTCGATTCATGAACATGGCTTGCTTGATACTTGATTCCTGAGTATACCACCCTATAAAATCCACCACTAGGCCTAAATATAACTGATTATATGTAGCAACTATGTAGTAAAAGTATGGATGCATGAAGTGCTACCTAGATAGAATTAAACATTAGACTTAGGATTAACTAGTCACTTGTACACACTTGATACCCTACTTGAGACTTGTTACTTGTTACTTGACACTTCTACGTGATACTTGATACAACTACATGCTCACTTGTTACTTGTTCCACTACTTGTACTTGTTACCAAATATTGTCACTTGAGTTGTCTTTCTTGCTAGCTAGTTTCTTGAATCTCACTACTTGTTGCATCCCTATTATATTATGTTATACATTCTTGATTCCAAATCTTGTTCCATATTTCTTGCACTTATTTTCATACCCTTGCTTGTACTACTTGCAGTTCTAACTTGCACTAAGGGCGTTTGTCTTGTTTTCTCTATTTTTCCTTTTTATATTTATATATACAGACTTTGGAGACGATTTGTCTGCTGGAATTGGTGAGCAGACATTCTAGGCTTCGCTTGGAGAAAAGACTTGCTTTAAATATTTTGTTTTTTGAGTTATTTATTTCTTTTGCTAGTTGAATCTTGTAACGGGCTCATAGTCCTGAGTTTTATCTCGCGATCAAGATCTGAAAATTTCTTGGGATACTTATATTTTATTTCAATTGTTTTCTGTTGATTAATAAATTATTCATGCATGCGTAGTTGTGTATATTTTGTTATATTCTTGTTATGATGCTGAGTCGATCTTATAGCTCATGAATAATGAAAATCATTCGTTGGGCTTTGTCACGTACTCGTATTCATATTTCTTTTGGGAAGCGGGGCGTGACAGTTGGCTTTTTTTTCTTCTTAACGACTAACTACAAACGTTCTTGAACAAGGATATCATACATGTTAGTCTTCCAAAGATTGAAATTGATCTTTCCATCGAACTGCTTGATCTTCAAAATACTGTGGCCTGTCATCTTAACCAAGGGACCCAGCAACCTGAAGCTCTGATACCAGTTGTTGGGATTGTGGCGTCAACCAACGCCCGTTGTCGCAGCGGAACTAATAAAGCAATGAGGAAGCCGAAGTAGATGAGACAAATAAATTGAGCAAGCAAGTAGATCCACCCAACTAACACAAATACAACGATGATTTATCCTGGTTAGCTTTTGCTTAATCCGGGAAAAAATATAGGGAGATCTGCTATTCAACTAGGGGAAATTACAAGGAGTTATTGATTCACTCAATAAAGGAATTAAACTCACCCACCAAGAACTATCTCTCTCTCGAGCCTCTCTTTGCAATGGAGAAAATAATCTATGATGTACTCTCACTCATATTGGAGGAGTTTACAATATATATAGAAGAATAGAAAGAAAACCTAGGTCTAATCTTGATTCTTAGTCGTCCGATATAACCTGTAAAAGAAGTAACTAAATAGGAGCCGCACGATCTAACTTGGAGTTGAAGATTGAGCTGAAACGACCTAACAAATCGAAACCCAAAAACGAACATAGCACAGCGGGCGGTCGACCGTCCAACAAGACCGGTCGACCGTACCTTTTTCGGACAATCCTTGTACTACGAGCGGTCGGGGGGTGCGGTCGACCACAACTTGGGTCAGTCGACCGCAACTATGCCTGTACCTTGTTGCTGTTGTTTTTCCTTTTACTCACTTCGACGCTTCGATCTCCGTCCTTCATCTTACCTTCTTCTAATCTGAACAGCGAGTATTCAAGACACAATCCTAACAGGTTTGATATAAGATGAAAAAAAATGTGAACTGTTAAAGGAAAAGAGGGGTGAATTCGGGGTCTGGAAACTATAGAGCAGAGCTCATCAGTTGAATGGATACAACAAGTCAAGGCATTGATCAAAACAGGTTCAGGCTAGTACTTCTAAACAACAGATATGCTCAAACACCGACAATAAACAGAAACATTATAATTTTCATGACAAAAAAAGGTATAAAATCATATGCACCTTGCTGATTTCACCTGCATCCAAGAGTCAGCACAATAAAGTTATAGATCAGTATATACTGTATATAAGATGAATGGCATTTCATCTCTACCGGCTGCTTGTATTACGATTTTGAAACTTTGTTGTTCAAATATGCACAAGCATTAACAAGATGATGGTGCCTAACTCAAATTGTCAAGACGAAAATATGTGAGGCGAAGTACACAAGTTATAGCCTGAAGAGGAATTTTTCTATCATGAATTGCACATAAAGAAATATTCAGAAATGGTCACCAACAAACTTGTATTTATTTAAAGTAGGGGATGCCCACTTCAAAATTATAACAAATAAATCGAAGTTCACACATTGCATACCAATCAAAGACGCAACGACTACATACCAATACCATAGAGAAACTCCATGCAAGATGGGAAAACCTTATCCTCAAAGTTGTGATAAACAGTGCATGTTCTGGTATTAAAATTATTACAGCAATCCAAAAGAAACATAACGAGTTTATGATAAATGCCAATGCAAGCCTGAGAACCATCCTTTGCCTTTATCCTTTATTTTCGTACTTACGCAGCCGCCAGAGGATGTGGTCGTCCAAGAACGAATCAGGTAAGTAATCCTGGAAAAGAAATAGAAAATTTTTTGAGAAATAAACTGAGAATAGACAATGTTGAACACTTATATAAATTAAAACAGTATACAAAAATAGAATACAGGGAGGTCTGTTCAGACAATGGAAAGATATAGATACAATTGATTTTGGAATAACAAGAGAGTATCAAATAGTTGTTATAATTAAACTTTAATTCATTGTCAACTTTATGTGGACTACATCATCCTTATGCAGGTCATCGGGCACTCTTGCAATACGAAAAGTAATCAAAAGACGAAGAGTATTGAATGAAACATGAAAGAGGAACATTTGATACGAAGGGTTCAGTGGTTCAGAAATAAATGAAAGAGAGATGAGAAGTGATAAAATTACCCGAAACTGATTTCCTGTTATCCTCTGTCACCACTATGCCATTAACTATGAAGGTGGGGATGTGAGCAACCTTTTGCCAGTCATCATTCAAGCATCGTTCTGCTAGAGAACTGCTGGCCAAAACACGCAATTCTATTAGGGAGGCAGGCAGTCCATCTTCTGGCAGTGATGTGATGCTGGAGCAGTATGCAATAACTAATTTCTGAAGATTGGAAAGGCTGTTGCTCAGGTTGGATGGCAGGGACCGTAGCTTTTGGCAGAGCACTAGGTGCAATTCTTCTAGGGAGGCAAGCAGATACTCTTTTGGCAGGGATTCTAAATAGTGGCAAGCGCTGAAGCTCAAAGAACGGAGGGAGGTGAGATGTTGAATCAAATTCAGGGACTCTGGCACTCTTGGCTGGGAGAAGATTAAATTCAAATGCTCAATACATGCAAGATTGTGGTACGGAAACCATTCTGTTAGTACTAAGGTGCTGGTGCACATGATTTTTGTATATCCTTCATAAACATCTACACTTAAGCTTACATCTTCTGATATTTTTACCGTGATTCGATTAAAAACAGATGGTGAAAACGGAAGAATGATTGATCCTGTCAGCTTAGGGCATCTCCAAATAGAGAATTCTTCAAGACGTGGGAACAATACAAATCCTTCTTCTTCTTCTTCTATTTTGTAGCAGTCCTTCAATTCAGGCATCTCGATTATATCAAGTACCTTCAGTGATGGGAATATTGTTTTAGAAGAAAACCGAACACCGCTGCTTGCATAAAATTCGGAGCCAATGCTACGCACTGCATGCATTCTATCTAGTGTCAGCTTATACAGGAAAGGAAGGTGTCCCAAAGGAGGGAGGATTTCCCATTTTGAACAATTACAAAAATGCAGAGTATTTAGATTAGATGACCAGTTTTCATTCCACCAACTGGGAGTACCACCGCCGTAGCCGTTGATTTCTAGTTCCTCAAGATTTCTATGTGGCTGAAGACTCTCAAGTGTGTCCTCCTTCTGATGATCTTCTTCAAGTACCTGCTGCTGCTCCTCAGTGTCCTGCTTCCAAACCAATTTCAAATTTTTAAGATACCTTTTGTTGCCCAACATGGCTTGAGAGACTTGCTCCTTTCTCTTAACAGTCTCAAGGCCCTTCAAACAAAGTGTTCTAAGCTCTGATATGTCTCTTATCTGTCCAATGTCAAATCCCTTCGCTCCCTGATTAACCCTGAAATTTAATTCTTGAAGCAAAGTTAATGATCCAATCCAAGCGAGTCTTTCCGTATTTGCTTCTAAATGACGCAACCTCATCCTGTTAATTCCATTTGGCCAAAGAATGCAAGAACCATCAAAAGATAACCCAACCATTAGCACTTGCAGGTGGTAAAGCTTGCACACTGATTCTGGTATTTCATAAGAAGAATCATTGGGTAGTCGTAGTCCTATATCCAAGTAGCGTAAATGCAACATTTTTTTAATAAACTCCAATGATAATTCCGCTCGGAACTTATCTAGTACCAACACTCGTAGCCCTTTTAGTCCCATCAACGTGTCTAATGTCTCAACAGAGCAATCAAACACAACAAGGCTCCTAACATTTTCCTTTGCAAACTTACCATTGCAAAGCAGAGCAAGATTGTTAGCACAAATTGATATGTGGCGAACCTTGGGTGAGATGCATACCTCATCATTTTCTGCAATGCAAATTTCACCATCGGACAATGACAGTGCAAGATCATGAAGTAAGTCATGGATCACATAATCCCAAACATCCTCCTGGATGAAAGATCTGCTTACTAATTCATTGAAGTAAGCCTCTCCAATCTCCTCTAGAATTTGTTGATCACTGGGTAATATAAAGCCATGGGCAATCCACATTCGAACTAGTTTTTTTTTGGAATATCTGTAATCTTTGGGAAACAAAGAACAATAAACGAAGCATTGCTTCAAATATGAAGGGAGATATTCGTAACTTAATCTAAGTGCCTGCATGATTCCATCTATTTTTTGATTAGTTTACCACAGTTGATTATGCAAGACTTCCTCCCAGTATTGGACATTCAAATTCACTTTGAGAATAGCACCCACTGTTTTTGCTGCTAAAGGATTGCCTCTTAACTTTCCAGCTATTTTGTCGCCGACAGACTTCAAATTTGGATAACTTGCAGGTTCCTTATCACCAAATGCACAACTTGCAAAAAAACACTGAAATGCTTCTTCTGCTAAACCTTCCAAATGTATTGCTTCTTTGGTCCTCATCATGTCTGCTATTTCTGGAAGTCGAGTTGTTACTACAACTCTGCTGCCTTTCTTCCCACAATTTAGAAAACTCCGCAGCTGCTCCCATTTTGCTTCGACCACGTTCCAAACGTCATCAAGAACGATTAGAAACTTTTTTCCTGACAGCCCAGACTGCAAAATTTGTTGAATGCTCTCCAGAGTTTGAAGCTGATAGAAATCATGGGGTCTAGAAATGGAAGCCGACTCTATTATCTCCTTTGTGATCCTCTTCACATCAAAAGTATCTGACACACAAACCCAGGCCTTAAGATCAAACTTCACATCTTGATTATTGTAGACATCTTGCACGAGAGTAGTTTTGCCCACACCGCCAATGCCAACTACAGGAACGACATGGAAGTTTCTGCTGCTAGATGAACCACCACCATCATCACCTGAAAATTGGTTTAGCAACTCCATTAGCTGGGCTCTCTCTTTAACTCGACCAACTGTTTGCAGGTTGATGGGCGTGTGCAAAATTTGTTGAATGCTCTCCAGAGTTTGAAGCTGATAGAAATCATGGGGTTTAGAAATGGAAGCCGACTCTATTATCTCCTTTGCGATCCTTTTCACATCAAAAGTATCTGACACACAAACCCAGGCCTTAAGATCAAACTTCACATCTTGATTATTGTAGACATCTTGCACGAGAGTAGTTTTGCCCACACCGCCAATGCCAACTACAGGAACGACATGGAAGTTTCTGCTGCTAGATGAACCACCACCATCATCACCTGAAAATTGGTTTAGCAACTCCATTAGCTGGGCTCTCTCTTTAACTCGACCAACTGACTGCAGGTTGATGGACGTGGAGGTTGTCGCTCGCAATTCCATAATCTCAGATATCCATTGACTGACTGCAGGTTGCCTGTCGATCAACTGAATCATAACAGAGCTATCACCAGCTATCCTTTTAAATTTATCTACTACCTCATTCAACTTCTTAAGATCATCACCGGAAACAATGAATTTTTTTACTGTGCTATCTGCACATGTGAAGCATCTCTTGAAAATATTATTCGCATTATCAGCCTTCCCTTCTACTTCTTCTTGAATGATTTTGTATTCAAACATATCGACCACATCCTCTGCGTCGTATGTAGCATCTTTGATATCTTGAAGCCACGCACCCAACCTTGAATTTTCAATTCTTCGCTTGTCAGCTTCATCTAACACAGCTTGTATCTTCTTTAGATCTGCCTCTAAACACCTGAGCTTAGGCTTAACAGTAGATTGAAACTGAAATTGATCACTGATGTAGAGCTGGACTTTGCCTGCTATAAAATCAACGGCAGTAGATGCAACCCATCCCCCCAGTTTCAACAAAAAAACCGATTCGGCTGCCATCTACAAGATCAGAATATATGTAAATGAATCCCGAATGGAAATCAGAGGATACCAACCACCATGAGCAGCAGAATCAACATACACTGAAATAAAAAATAAAACAGTAATATATTACAACTTAGAACACATGAATACAAAGTTGATTCATAAACAAGACGCAAACACAATTAAGGAAGGTAGACAGTGTTTATTCTATGTAGCCTCACCAGATTTTCTTTCTTCCCAAAGACATGGTGGTAGCAGTGATTCCTAACTTCCTCTGAAAGGAAACCAGATGGAAATTTGTGAATTGGTAAAGGAAGGAAAAGTCTAGGCTGTTTACAATTCGAAAAGTATTTCAATTTTTTATTTGGTTGGTGGAAATGAAATTATTAAAGTTTGCAACAGATTATTCTTTGAAGACTACAGACCAACAAACTTTTTTGTCTGCCTCTTTCAGAAATGGTCTTAACTAATGTAATAGTTACTGTGGAAATGGTCCTAACTAATGTAATTTGCGAAATTTTTTTTTAAACTCCACTTTTCGAAACTATGTGCAGAAAAAGGACAGTTGCTTAAGTATTTACGTTCCTGGACTAAACAACTAAACTCGCCGGCGAATTTAGTTATTTCATGCTCGCCATTGGGACACGACGAGTTTAGTGTTAATTTTTTGATAAAATTGCCGTGCTCAACGGCGAGTTCAGCTCAAAAATTTTCATGAAGACTTGCAGTTCCCAACGGAGAGGACATTTATACCAGACTCGCTGTTGGGAATGGTAAGGATGTTAGAAATTTCACATAGAGTGAAACATTCTGTTGAACTTAGTGAATTTTCGAGAGAAGAAAATGCCATAGAATTTTTTTTTTGTACTAAACTTGCCGTTCCCAACAGCGAGTTTAATGTAAATGTCCTCGTCGTTGGGAACAACGAGTCTTAATTGAAAGTTTTGAACTAAAATCGTTGTTCCCAATAGCGAGTCTAATATAAATGTCATCGCCGTTGAGAACTGCGAGTCTTCATTTGAAAATTTTGAACTGAACTCACCGTTGGAGAACGGCGGGTTTATCCAAAAATTAAAATCAAATTCGTCGTGCCCCAACGGCGAGCATGAAACAACTAAACTCGCCGTTAGTCCACGAACGCAAATACTTTTGCAACTATTCTATAAGTGCAAATAGTTTCGGAAAATGGCATATAAAAAAAATCAGATTTACTCTGTTACTGAAGGATTCTTATGATCTTGTATCAGAAACCCAATTTTGTGAATTTGAATCTGAACTTCTTCTTCTTCTTCTTTTTATCGTTAAACGGTGGGTATAAAACCCCCTGTGTTTCATTAAAGAGAATTTAACAAAACATACAACTAAAAATAAAACTTATGAAGTTCAGATCACAACAGGCTGGGTTCCGGACCTCATACACCCCAACCAACAAACAAAAAATACATCGAAATCTATTCCTACTGATCGACCACCCCCACCAGAGCAAATTTTTCGTGCCAATTTTGGCTCACTCTCTTACTCAGTCTCTCTCTTATACACCGTTTATCCTCTCCAACTATCGTACGCTCTTCCTTGTCGCCCCCAGCAGTGACCCAAACGACAAGCGTAAGCACCATATGAGATACACCGCAGACACTCCACCAATCTGACAACTCCATGTCGAGATTGAGTCCTCGTTCTCATCCCCTCGCTTCATCCTTGATGACTCTCACCGTAACTTCGCAACGATGATAGACGTCGCACCTGACCCCTGCGAGCCCTCTGACATGAAAGAAACGAAAGGCACCCCTCACTTTGACCCATTATTGTCAAAGTAAAGTCCGAACTATAAACTTGCCTGACAACAGTCACCCACATCAATTATTGTACATTTCATTGCTAATTGTAAATTGGTTGTAATTTGGATGTTAGAGAAACAATATTGGAGGAGGAAGAGAGGGGTTCCTCCCCCCCCCCCCCCCCCACTTTTGGTTTCGGACCGGGAGGGAGAGAAGAGGGGAAGGGAAGGGTTTTGGCCGGGAGGGGGAAAGGGAGGGAGGTGGTGGGTGGGGCGGGTCAGGAAGAGGGGAAGACGGGAGGGTTATCAGAAGGGGGTGGATGAAGGGTTTTGGCAAGGGAGGTTGAGAGAGGAGGGACGAGAGATGGTTTTTTCGGCCGGTGACGGAGAAGGAAAGAGGTCGGAGGAAGTGAACGGGTAGGAAGGAAGAAGGAGGCCAGTGGAGGGAGGAGAGAGGATGTCGGAGTAGGGATGGCAAACGGGTCGAGTGGGCCAGGCTGGGCCCAACCCGTACGGGTTGGCACGTATACTTCGCCGATCCGGGCCGGGTTGCACTCTTATCCGGGCCGGGCCGGGCCGGGCTGAGGTTTCGTTTGGGTGGCCCGCCCAACCCGTGAACCCTTTAGGGTTCAACCCGGGTTAGGCCGGGTCGACCCGCGGGTTGTCCCGTTTAATAATTTTTTTTTTTGTAGCTTAAATTAAAATAATAATAACAATAATTATAATCTATATAATAAATTACAATGAAAGCTATCAAGTGGCTCACATTCAATCTCCCTTAAAATCAATGGCCCAGATTTCACCTCACAAAACATATTTTTCCGCCCAAAAATTCAAAACCCACAATTTCAAAAAACACACACCCTCTCTCTCTCACACACACTGTATCCCTCTCTCTTCCCTCTCTCTCTCTCTCTCTCTCCCCGCTCTCTCTACCAGCGCCAAAATGAAAGTCCCCTCCTTCAACCTCCCGACGCTGCCTCCCGCTCACCTCCAGACTCCGAAACCCCTTTCACCTCCGTCAATTATTGGAGGGCAAACCCACATCAAATCGATTTACGCCCCAATCGCAGTAATTGATGGGAAAACAGAATCTAATTCCCATCCCACCTTCTTCTCCTCCCCCTCTTTACCCCCAAACCAACAAACAGATAAGAAACCAGAACGAAGAAGCAAATCAGAAGGACGACCGAGATCAAGATCAGGATCTAGAAGGAGGAGATGGGGGATTTGAATTAGGATGAGAACCGAGGTGATGCAGCTGCTCCGGTCTGCTCCGGTCTGAGGCGATGCAGCTGGTCCGAATCATCATCTCCATGGAGTCCGCTCACCTCACCGTCCCCTACCTCGGCCAACTTGGCCTCCTCCAATTCAAAGATGTAATCTTTCTCTACCAAACCCTAGCTTTTCTGATTTTCATTGCTTATTGTTCTGAGTTTATTTGAATGATTGTATGCTGCTTTAGTCAGTTGGTACTTAGATTTATTGTTCATAGATTACATATTGTTCTTAGATTTATTGACATCCGATTCTAGGGATTTAGTTGGTTGATAGGAAGACATGGTGTATCGTTCTGAAGATGCTTGACATCCGATTCTAAAAGAAAATAATACTTACTTTGAAAATATTCAAAAATTTTGTGGTTGGGTCATGAACACAAATTACAAAGTTGGGTCATGAACACAAATCTATTACTACTCCTAAAATGGTTTCGTTTCTTATAGCAACAGAATTAGGGGTTGTTTCTTAATGCATTCAGATTTACCGTTTCCTTCTTAGTTGATTGCAGATTTAAGATTTGTTGTTTCCTTGCAGAGTCCTAGATTGGGCTGCTGGGTGGTGCTTCCCTTTCTTATGGTTCTTAGAACGGAGCATCTGTGTGGCTTTTCAGCATTTTCCTAATCATATGAGGTAATGTGTGTTCATCTTTTACTATGAAATTTTAATATTTTTTGTTTGTTTGTTTACGCTCTCTTCTCTAATGATATTTCATGTTTCTTAGTTCTTGATAATCAGATCTTCATATATTCATTAAGTGCGTTTGGT
Source organism: Hemerocallis citrina (assembly GCA_017893485.1). Classification (NCBI taxonomy): domain Eukaryota; kingdom Viridiplantae; phylum Streptophyta; class Magnoliopsida; order Asparagales; family Asphodelaceae; genus Hemerocallis; species Hemerocallis citrina. The sequence continues at coordinate 7,892,421 of CM030363.1, read as the reverse complement.
GAACGAGACCCACAACAAACACAGTCAATGGGTCAAAGGTATGCGGGTTTGTTGAACATAATTATTGACTATTGATCGAAGAATACAACATGCCAAAGGTCTCAATGTTTTCCAACTTTTAGAATTGCACAGTGTGTACTTGATCATCTTCTTCCATGTCATTGTTTTTTTGGGGTTTTCCTTTTTAAAATGAGTAAGTGAATGAATTAATTATGTGCAGGTGAGTACGATATAATTGGGCTGTTGTGATTTGGGTTTGGACAATTGAGAATGTACGTTGCGGTCAATCTGAGGAGATATCAAACCATTGATGAAGTTGGGGAGTTCATAATGAATTTTAGAATCATTGCTTACTACCAGTTGATGCACATATGTCAGGTAATTACTCATCTAAATGTCAGAATCAGTTGCAGATATGTCAGTTGATGCAGATTGTATTTGTGGTACGTGCTTTTTATGTGACGTTATAGTTCGTAATGTAGGTTATTTTGTTGGTGGAAATTTTTTGAATGGAGATATAAATGAGCTGTTAATCGTGCTAGGATAGGATTTAGTCTATAGAGAAGTCTCTTGCTTAAAAGATAATTAATTTAGGTGGAGAATGGAGATAGAGGTATAAAACCAAAGTTAGCATATCTGTACTTTGCCCGAAAATTTGATTTCAGTTATCCTAATGATTCCCTAAAAGGCTTACAAGCTTTAAAAACATTTGCCATTGATCTAAAAGATCAACTGAGAACTTTAATATAGTGCAACATTCATCAAAATAAAATGAAGGTTTCAAAAAATGCTAAGCAAAAACATGCGTTAAGCTATTTTATAAACAAACACATGATTAGGGCATTTGGACCATGTGTATTTAAATATTGTGAATGGGTCGGGCAGAAACGGCTAAGAAATTAACGAATAACAATTTCATTATAACCCAAAAATTACGCTAAAGCACCTTCGAGCTACTTACGCGTGCTTTTTAGTGCTTTTTACCTCTTTTGTGAATTGTTTTCTACGAAATCAGCACCTACTCCTTTCCTATTAGATGTTTTCCAACTTTCAGAATTGCACAGTGTTTACTTGGTCATCTTCTTCCATGTCATTGTTTTTTTGGGGTTTTTCTTTTTAAAATGAAAAAGTGAATGAATTAATTATGTGCAGGTGAGTGCGATATAATTGGGTTGTTGTGATTTGGGTTTGGACAATTGAGAATGTACGTTGCGGTCAATTTGAGGAGATATCAAACCATTGATGAAGTTGGGGAGTTCATAATTAATGTTAGAATCATTGCTTACTACCAGTTGATGCAGACATGTCAGGTAATTACTCATCTAAATGTCACAATCAGTTGCAGATATGTCAGTTGATGCAGATTGTATTTGTGGTACGTGCTTTTTATGTGAATTTTAAGATGAAACAGTTATAGTTCGTACTGTAGGTTATTTTGTAGGTGGAAATTTTTTGAATGGAGATATAAATGAGCTGTTAATCGTGCGAGGATAGGATTTAGTCTATAGAGAAGTCTCTTGCTTAAAAGATAATTAATTTAGGTGGAGAATGGAGATAGAGGTATAAAACCAAAGTTAGCATATCTGTACTTTGCCCGAAAAATTGATTTCAGTTATCCTAATCATTCCCTAAAAGGCTTACAAGCTTTAAAAACACTTCCCATTGATCTAAAAGATCAACTGAGAACTTTAATATAGTGCAGCATTCATCAAAATAAAATGAAGGTTTCAAAAAACGCTAAGCAAAAACATGCGTTAAGCTATTTTATAAACAAACACATGATTAGGGCATTTGGAGCATGTGTATTTAAATATTGTGAATGGGTCGGCCAGAAACGGCTAAGAAATTAACGAATAACAATTTCATTATAACCCAAAAATTACGCTAAAGCACCTTCGAGCTACTTACGCGTGCTTTTTAGCTCTTTTTACCGCTTTTGTTAATTGTTTTCTACGAAATCAGCACCTACTCCTTTTCTATTAGCTTTTCTAATAGCTTTTCCCGATCCCCTCTCATTCTCATGGGTTAGTTAAAAGTTCAATTTTGAAATTCGATGGTTAGTTATGGTTAGTTATGGGTTAGTTTTCAATTTCCAATTTCCAGTTTTGATGCTCATTCTCATGTATAGATTGGACGGAAAAAATCCATCACTGGACGGAAAAAATCCATCACTACTCTGTTGTGCGGAATACGAATCAAACACCAATCAAAGGGAGAAACAGCGAGAGAAAAACAGAAAGACAAACAAACACAAGGACACACAGATTTAATGTGGTTCGGCAAACAAGTGCCTACATCCACGGGGCGGTTGGGGTTTCTTCTTCAAATAATCACCAATGGGTGAAACAAACCCTTTACAAGAGATGACGGCTGCAAAACCGAATAGAGGTCTGTAATTCTCGTCACACATCACAAAACCCTAACGGGTGTATTTATAGGGAAACTACTGGGCCTTTTCGAAATGGGCCTATTCTGGTGTACAGACCCGCCGACAGTCGACTGACCTACTTACCATTCGACTGGTCATTCTTTCTGGACAGTCGACTGAGTCCCACATTCAGTCGACTCCTGCTGCTGTATCCTTAGCCTTTGAAACTCCTCTCTGGACAGTCGACTGAGACCCATCTCCAGTCGACTGATGTACTGGAACTTTCACTTGCTGCAGATACTACGGGTATAAACAAACTGAACCAGAATCGAGCCATTATCCTACAATCTCCACCTTAGCGAGATCTTCCAAGTATCCAACAATCTCCACCTTGGCGAAATCTTCCAAGTAGCCCAAGCAATCTCCCAAAAATACTCCAAAACAAATGCTCATCACCAAATGTAACAAAACAAACTCCACCTTAGTATGATATCACATACTTACCAAACAAATAGCGAAGCACCATTCCAACCGCCCATTCCAAATCATCAAGCATGCAAAATATTAGCCAGGTTCATGCAATGCTTGAACTTGGCTGCCCCAACAATTTTGGTCAACATATCAGCAGGATTATCAGCTGTTCCAATCTTTACCAGAAGAATATCACCATCCTTTATCAAATCACGCACAAAATGATAACGGACATCAATATGTTTGGTCCTCGAATGATGAACTTGGTTCTTCGCTAAATGAATAGCACTCTGACTGTCACAGTGTACCTCCACCTTCTCCCGATGAATTCCCAAGCTCTTCAAAAGTCCATGAATCCAAATAACTTCCTTCATGCCCTCAGCAACTGCCATGTATTCAGCCTCAGTAGTAGACAACGCTACAGTGGACTGCAAATTGGACCTCCAACTTATAGGTGCTCTAGCCATAGTAAACAAATAGCCTGTAGTAGACCGCCTCTTATCTAGATCACCTGCATAGTCAGAATCAACATAACCCACCAATAACCTGCTCATATTGTCATCCCTTTCAAACTTCAAAGCCACATCTGTGGTGCCACTTATGTACCTCAAAATCCATTTAGCTGCTTGCCAATGCTCTCTGCCTGGATCATGCATATATCGACTAACCATACTCACCGCTTGAGAGATGTCTGGTCGAGTACAAACCATGGCATACATCAAACTGCCAA